>VXBL01009093.1:1419303-1471652 GCA_013400195.1 Aramus guarauna | reverse complement strand
AGGGGCCATTCCCCGGGGAGCGGCCGCGGCGGGGGAGCGGGCGCTGCCGGCACGGAGTGCCGCCTCCCCGGCGGCCTTAACATGGCTGCTCGACCCTCGGCCCCGAGGAGCCGCTGCTGGGGCGCGGAGGGGCGGGCAGGGCCTGCCGGCACCCTCCATCCCATTCCCCCGGCGTCCTCCTGAGCAGCCCCTGGGGGGACGCGGGGCTGCATGGCCTGGGGCGGCCGGGGCGGGGAGCGCGGCCTGGCCGGGCCTGGCTCCCCTGAGCCCGGCTTAGGGCAGGTGGCTGGGCCGGAGTCGCTGTCGGGACGTGCCCAGGCCTCAGTCAGCACCCGGCCCCCGGAGTCCCTGGGCGTTTGGGAACCGCGTGTGCGGGTTATTTCGTAAAAACTCTTAAATTTTTTTTTATTTTTTTTTTTTAAAGTGCAAGCTGTGTGGGGCAGGAACCGGTTTTTTTGCAAGAAGTTGTGAGCTGCAAAATTTGAACCAGGTTTCATTCCAAGTGTCACTATAGCACAATTAAAACGTTAATGTGTATAAATAGTTCTGCTGGCAAAACTGTCAGGAAAAATTGTAACCTTTGTGGTGACAGTGTGTCATGCTTTATAGAACAAGGGGGGGAAAAAACCCCCAAAAACTTTCAATTTTGCAAAATGTGTAGATTTTAGGATTTTGTTTTTTATTATTTTAAGTTAAAAATGCCATGTGACGGAACAACTCGTGGCAGAGGACCTGCTTAAATATACTTTGCAAGTGAATCCCAACTTTAGGAAAGTGTGTCTCCGATGAATGAGACTTGGCAGGTCTGCACAAATCTTTTAACACATGACTGCGTGATGATTGGAGTAGCAGACTGGAGGAAAGAAACCATTTGAGGTGCAAACGCATGCACTTTTTCTAAGAAGCAGGGGAAAGAGTTTGAAGCTTACTTTGTGGTAGGATTTTTCTGGTTGAGGAGAAGTGGGTGCCCATTATCATGATTCAGAGGTTAGCCCAATAGTCAGGTAAAGAGAAGCAGTGGATTTTAGTGTGGCTTATAACAATGGTTTGGCATGATTAAATAGAGCTATTTTATTGGACTCTATTAACCTGGTTAACCTTAAATCTTAACCATGACAGGGTTTTCATGTAAAGAGCATCTATACAAAGTACAATATTGAATTTTAATTGGAGCTTTCAAGACTTAATGTAGGGTGTATTCTTCCTGCTTTGTCTCTTTTTTTTTTTCCTCCTTCTTGGAAGTCCAGGCATAGTAAAATACATTGGAAGAATACTTTCTGACAAAAGTTTAAATGCTGTGACTCCAGATCGCATAAATAATTAAGGGCAGGGTTTTTTAACACAGTGGGGGGTTTTTTGGATCTGTATGCTTACTACATATAAAAAGGTGAAGATCATTCTCAGTAGTGCAATACCTCCGACTTGATAAACTTTCTGAACAATTTCCCAGTGTAATTATTAGCTCCCCGGTCAACAGCAGTGGTAAAACTCGGGAAGCGAACTCACTGTGCAGCTCAAGATGTTGGCGCTTTACAAATACGGTACAAAATTCCTCCCTCCACTAGTAAATACACAATCTGAATTCTCATGCAGTAATATTGTTACAACTACTGTCACTTACTGTGCTTGGAGTAGTGCTGTAAAGCCCTGTGAAGGCAAGAACAGCTCATAGAGAATTGATCTCCCACAGTTTAGCCTGAGTGAGGGAATGCATTTGGCACATGAGTCACTAATACGGTACCAGCAAACATCTCCTGAATGTCAGTCTTTTGAGACTGGCCACAAGTTAAACACCTGTTAACCCATGTGGGGATCTCTGTTGCATTAGGATTAGTACCAAGTGCGACTTGTACTGTCAGGAGAGTTGTGCTCGTAGCTTGCAAAGTGCCTGCGTTACAGCTGAAACGTGTCGCTTTTGCTGCGAAGTCACTTAGACTCTAATGTAAAAGTTACACAACTTCCTCGATGCTGCTTTAAAACTGAAATATAGACATATTTTAAAGACCTGCTTGGCTGGAGGCCCATTTTAGAGTGGCCAGTAAAAGTAATAAACTATCCTCAAGCATTTCTGCTCAATAAAATTTGAGAATATGAAAACAAAAAAGTTCCCGGTTTAGCTTTTTGTAAATGTTTTCTACACCCTACAACTGCAGTGTTTGACGTTGACCATAGCTCAAAGAAGAGCCACGTGCCTTGAGCATTTTAGGCCTCTGACCCAATCTTCAGCATCAACTTCTGTTATTTTCTGTTTTGATGGGAGCAGTGAAGGTTTATTGTATCTGACCAATGTCCCGCACTGATGAAAATTTCTAGATAGGCATTTTTATTATCAAATCAGCACTTTACCAGTGTACTTTCTTTCACTCAGGGCTCCTGGAATAAACTGCTTGGGCAAAAACTGAATGGTTGCTGTGAGGCGGGATCACACCAAGCACTTCCTGATGTAGAGAAGGCCAGTAGTTTTAGAAGCATTTGCTGTATTTAAGTTCCTTATGGGTTGTGTGGCCAGCTGGAGTCTAACTTGTAAAAAGGAAATAAAATACATGTACCGCATTGTTTGTCTTCACAGGATCAGAATATGTTTATACAATACAGTCCTATATAGTTCAGAATGGGAGAGCCATCACGATATTTCTCCTGCTGCAGCTGATGAGCAAATATTTAATGTAGAATATTCCCTTGTATTACCTCTTCCAGTTGCAAAGAGGAAGTCTTGTCCAAAGACTTGAGATTTTACCTGGTTAACTAATTAAAGAACTGCTGTTTCTGTATAAATTGGATCCTAAACTGTGTGCTCAGGAGAAACATATATAGCATGTGTTCCTATGTGACCAGAATTGTATTCTGGTGTAAGGGATTACACTGAGAATATATTTTAAGCTTAGATTTTTAGTGATATTGTTATAAATAATGGGACCTTAATGCTGACTGGTTTGAGTGCTCCTGTGTACTGCTGATTGAGACACAAGCCATTATGTAGTGAGAGTAGTAACGAAAACAAAGCAAATGATTTGCAAAATTGAAAAGAATATCTAATTTGTCTGGGACTACTTGTATTACTACTTAGTAATATTGCTAATTGAAAAAAAAAAAGAGAAAAATGGAGAACAAAATTAAATAAATATGCAAGGCTCTTATGAACACATACAGCAGGCATTTTATAAATTATGTTGGGTACCATGTTTGGTTTTTGTTTTTTTTTTCCATTGGTATGTGAGAAACGTTCTCTCCCAAGTTTGTAAAGCAGGAAAATCATCTTAATCTTTGGTGGCAGAATTGTTAACGAGGGGCTCCAGAGAGGCTGCCTTCCCCTGCCCCCAGCCATCAGTAAGCGGTGCAGTTAGCACTGGTGCAGCGGTGCCTTAGTGCTGCTGTAAGGACACGTACCCCAGTGTGAATTTCACTTCGGAATAGATATGTATCAAAGTATGTCTTAAACGTACACCTTAGCTAGCCATATTGCTGCACATCAGATGTGAAAGTAAAAATAAATGTGTGAAGCACCAGACAGAGTCTGAAGTCTAAATCTGAAAATCATGTCTCCAGTCTATTACCCAAAATCCTGGACCCCGTATATAGGAGCATATATATATGTTTTATTTTTGATCCTTAGTATTTCCTGTAGGCAAGAAATCAAAAATCTTTTCAACTTATAAATGACTGTAAGTAGGGAAGCCAATACTTCAGATCGCTGGTATTTTGCGTATGAGTAGCTCTTTGATGTCCAGACAAGAACTGGAGGAATGTCTAAAATTAACAATGAAATATTAACGATGAAAGGCAGAACTTGGAGGAAAGCAGGCAAGGCCAGGCACTAAATATGGTTTGTTTCTTTCCCCTGAATAATTATTTGTTAAGGCTAAGGCACAGAAAGAACACAAACAGTTGAGACATACAAATCCCAAAGTAGGTTAGTGCTGTATAAGCAACTTTGATTTAGTATTTGCGTGTGTGTAGGTTTACATATAATCAAACATGTGCAAAATTTAATACATATGTGATTAGCAGAAGTTTTATCACTGACACTTCAGATGCAACTGGATTTAATATCATCTTCATAGCTTAATTTTGCTAAATTGTTCTAAAAAGTGGTTAAAAAGATTAATGTTAGGTTGCAAAGAGAAAGATGAATTTAATCAGTTTTGCATCTGAAAACATCTTTACTTACTGTGTCTATACAACGGTACCACCAGTGTGGCTTTACGAGTTGCTTTCCAGTTTTGTTCCAAGATTATTTTTGGTCAGTCAGATGCCATGTTTGTGCAACAAGTTGAATGTGTTAATGGTGCTCGATGGTACAAGTATGTCATTGCCATAAATACTGTGGGAATGTTTTCTTCATAGAGGTACAACAGTGGTCCTTAAAAAGGTTATTTTGGCCATGGCAACAGAAAACTTGTGGTTATTGTGGTCTTGATGAATAAGCTACCATCCAGACTGCAAGATTTCTTTCATAGTCATTATTAAAGTTGTCATTAAGGGGGGAGGGGAAAAAAACCCCACACCTCTTAAGTTCACGCCTAAGTAGTTGGATTCAGATTTAATATGATGCAGTCTTTTATTCCTTTTCTGAGATGGAAGATTTACTGAATTGATGTTCCATGATGGACATTACTCACCCTGGCAGAATTCAGTGGTCAAGTGTGTTGGAATGAAGGATGAAGACCTCGTTGTTGCCATTTGGTATTTTTCTCAATCTGAAAAAACAAAGAGAAGCTGCTTCTTCAGAGAACTGAGATTCTAAAGCCTAATAAAATGTACATCATAGAAACAGAACTGTTATAATGCTATTATGAAGAAGAACTTCCAGAATATCACAAAGCTTTGTGCATATGTGCAAGAGTAAATGTTTGGGAATGCTGAAAACTCAGAGTGATTAGCTAGAGCAATGACGGTATGTGGCTGTAGAATAAAGAATAGTGAAGATAGTTCCATTTTTAGGATTAGCTCTTAGAAAAATACGCTCTTCCTGTTCTTTCCAGCCAGATTGGTATGAAGGGAAAAAAATTATTATTGAAAACAAGAATTAAACAAGTGGTTGAACACATTGTATCTTTGATACTCTGGTTGTTTTCAAGGTTTACACGGGGAATATGCTGCAAGATGACTTTGCAGAATAAGCTCCCAGCAGTATCCTGTGAAATTCTGTGTTTTGCAGTTTCCCAGTTAAAAGTTTTGACATTTTCCTTGTCTGTCTATCAGATTGCAGTTTAATACAGTAAATTTCTGGGTGTAACTTAATTTGTGATTTTTTTTTGGATCAATTCAAGTTCTCCAAATAAACAGTAACATCTTGTTGGCTTTAGAGAATAATTTCTTGTCCTGATCTTACTTTAAGAAAACTTTAACAAGAAATATGCTTTTGTTATCATTCAGTCATCTTTTTTGTTGTGATTTAAATATAAAGGCAGGATTTATGGAAATGACTGGAGGGTGATGCTGGCCTAATTAATCATTATTTCTGGCAAGGCATGAAAAATCGGTCGTTCTTCTGCCTAAAACTAATAGTGTGCTTTGTATTTAACCTGTAGGTCTTTTGTAAAACAAATGGTTGTGCTAATAAGTGCAAAACATACATATTTAAAGTTCCCATAATATTATTTGGCATGCTGTTCTGGGGAGCCATTTAGGTTTTTTGTTGATAGTTAAATTTGCTAAGGTAGACTATTTCTCCCTGGAAAAAGGTATATTTATATACTTATAGTAGTAGCTGAGCTGGGACTTGCCGTAGCAATTTTGGAATTGAGTATGGCTTTTCTACTAGTGTCTATTCAAGGATTAAATACAAAACACTGCGGTGCTTTACAAAAGTACTAACACTTGTTACAAGTTTTTGCCAAGAGTTTTAACCTTATCCGTGTGATATGTTCACCCTTGGGCTCAGTGATCTCTCTTATGGGGGGTTTTTTGTTGGCCTTACTGAGATGAATTGCCAGTAATTGGTATTTCACCCGTAAGCGACCCAGGTGACTTATGGAATTCCACCACCTTCAGCATCCCTGTGCATGTGGAATGTCCTTCCTAATCAGGCTTGAGAGGGAGGGGCGTTCAGCACAGTAATGACTGAAAACTTGCCTTTTTAAAAGAAAAAAACAAAAATCATCAGCAAGGGCATGCGACATGAATGCTCCTCCCTGCCTTTGCCCTCTGCTTGTGAGACTGCAGCTTATGCCGCTCTTCGGCATCCTGAATGACCACAGGACATTGCTGGAGCAGGAAGCTGCTTCGCGTGTTCCACTCTATGAATCTGTTTCAGGATTAAACTTTTAAAAGTCACAACCACCAACATGCAACTGCAGTTTCATGGTAGCTGTGACATTATTTTACTATTCATGCTGTGAATTTCATTCTATAGTAAAATGAATATTATATTGGCCTTTTAAGTTGGTTGTCAGTGGAGAATAGGGAAGCTACACTTCGAGCATCTGTATGCAATCTTGGTGACAAGTAGGACCCTCTGGAAAGCTGTTACTGTTGGGGCAGAACTAATCATTCCATGTGAAATTATATAAGGAGAATTAGCTCTGACTCTACCTCATTTCCTGTCATACTGCTGTGAAAATAAGCTTAGAAATGGCAAACCTCCCCTCCTTATTTCTCTAAGTACTTTATTAAATACTTCTTTTTATTAAGGCTTATTTGTTGTAGGTGCTAGAAACAAAAATAACTACCTGTATTCCTAGGTACTAATGGAATGTGTGTCCTTGCCCAATTTGGCAGTTTTGATCTGGATTCCCGGGATTGGTTGCCATTACCTTCTCTGTACTTGACTTTATTGCCCCCGTGGACCATTTGGAGTACTTCATATTTAAGGTAGCATGCTTGATGTGATAGAAAATTGTCAATCACGGACTGCCTTGGCTATTTAGAAAAAAGAGATATCAAAAGCCTGCTTGGAGCTCTAAGGAGCAGTCAGGTCACCTGCTGGTTTGCCTGGCAGGAGCCTAAACTTGTACAGCCTTTAGGTTTAGAAAAGAAAACACAGATCTCTGGAGGTCCTCCGCTTTACGCTAAGGCCCTGTACTGTATGCATGAGCATACCGCGTTCATTGTAAAGCCAGATAGATGCGTATAGACGGTTTCTGACATGTCTGTCTTACTAGGTCTTAAAAACAGTCAGTGGAGATTTGTGTAACCCCTCCATAACCTAATCTGTTTAACTATCCCTAGAGGTAGCATATTTCTTCTAAAACTATTCTAATTCTTTTCCTAACCCATTAGGCTTCTTTGGGTTTTTTTGGTGGTTTTTTTGTTTCTTTTCGGTTGTTTTTTTTTCTGTTTGGATATGGCAGTACTGGGACATGAGCATCGTTTTTGTAACTGCTGTTAACCTATTTTGAAGCCTGTGCCCTCTTTCTTTATTTGTCTCTCTTTCTGTACTCAGTAAGCCTGTTTCCCTTTAACTTTCCCTGATTGCTTAGGTTTTCTTCTGAGCTTTTCTCTATTTCCTACAGCTGTGTATCCAGACCTGAGCATAATGTACAACCTTAGTCAGTATCAGTGATGAATAGAATAGATCTTACCATCTTTTGCATATGATGCTCCTATTAATACAAAGTCAAACTAATTTTTCACTTCTTGCATTCAATTCAGTATTAAAACCCCAGTTTCAGTTCTGCTGTTAATCACTTAGTCCTACTTTTTTTGATTCTAACTCTGCTTCTCAGGATACTTGTGACTTGTTCCAGCTAACTACAAAATTTTGCAAGTATATTGTTCCTCATCCAAGTAATAAATGAAACCATTAAGTAATCCTGCACTGAAAATGCTGTCTGCATTATGATGTGAAGGCCGAGAGGAGGAAGCTTATTCTAGTCAGAGTCCTGCAGCCTGTACCTTGATGCAGACCTGACCTTTGGCGATGGAGTTGCAGAGTGGCTGGGTTGTGCTCCGACCCCTTCATCATCTTTGGGGCTGTTTGCTGGTCTTGCTTGGGTATGTCCAGTTAATCACCTGTAATTAATTGGATAAATACACATGTGCATGCTTCTGTGTCTGAGCAACTTGAGATGCATCTATACACAAATGGCCATTCTTCATGCCTACTAGATCAATAATTTAAAAAAAAAATCTTTGATCAAACAGATAACCATTATTTGAAGTAAGTGTTATTTTGTCAATCATGTAGACCAGAGAGGAGGGGAAGAAAGAGTATCTCTACTAAAACCTTTTCCTTCGTGCTATTGGCTTGGAGCATAATCTGTAGGTGTTTTTCTTTTATGTTAGTGTTTTAGTATAGTGTTAGTTTAATATAGTAGTTAGTTTAGTTCTGTGATCAGAAGCACTTTGTCTTAGCCTCTGCACTGATGTTTCCAAAAACGAAGTGACGAAGATGCTGCTAGAGGACTGTGGCTTACAGTTAAGGCAGCTGTGACTGCAACATCTGTGCCTAGGAAAGCTGCAGTCTGAGCTGCCTTCTGTCTTCAGGATTTCTGGGATTTCAGAAGCAGAAGTGGTTGCAGAGAAGGCATGTCCTTTGAGATTAGAGTGTAAGGCTCTTCCTTACTAGGCCCACAGGAAGCACATCTCCTATAGTGCAGCCAAACTGGTATTGTTATTAAATACTTTTTCTCACTCTCCAGTGGTAACTCTTCTCCATGGTGGCGTTATTAGGGAAGAAGAGCCTCTATGGTTGCCTCTGTGTGTTGACTAGTTGAGGATGTGCCCTTGACACATAACTGTGCTTGGTGATTTCTGACTTGGAAGCTGTGGGGGTGTCCAAAGAACAGTTTATAGAGAGGGTTTTTCATCTTTTTCCTTCAATTAAACTCTCCAGTAGTAAAACTTGGGGCTTCAAACTTGAGATCTTCATTAGAACACAGTCTAGAATAATAGGAAGAAAACCCCCAAAGCCTTGCCATCAGACAAATTAAAATTCATTTTCTGTAATGATTCTTCCCTTTGCCAAATATGTTCTTGTAAATTGGGTGTTTGCCCTTGGTTTATTCTCAGTGCAGCAACCTTGTTGGTTTCTGGGTGGCATAAAATTCTGCATATTCCTCTCCGGGTTATGAAGAAAACCCTGTTCTCTTGCATCATTTCTGAGCAGCAAGTATGTCTACTTTCTGATCTCGGGACTCCCTGCTGGTGTGCATCGCCTCTGCTGTTGCATCCTGCTCTTGAAGGCTGTGCCAGGTGAGATGTGCTTGCTTTTCTTTCCCTTTCCAGGAGAGCTCCTCTGGCCTGTTGAGCAGCCTGTGGGAAGAGACGAGCTGGTGGCCTTCCTCTGCTCCAGCTGTAACCTTTTTGAAAGGACTTCACTTAATGCACGGCAGGCAAACCAGGTACGCTCTGTGGGAGTTCAGCAGAAAACGTGTACTTCAGAAGTGGAAAGATACACTGCTGTAAGTTCACGAATATGTTCTGCAGAAGAAACAGCCTGTAAGTAATATGTTAAAAGAGGAACTGGATGAAACATGAAGACAACCTCCAAATGAGAAAAGCAGGTGGTTTGCGTTACTTCCTTCATGCTTAGTTTTTATGTTGGTGTCATCATAACAATACGTGACAAATGAATATGCTTTTCTCTCAGTGATGTTTAAAATTTGATTACCTGAATATTTATGTTGTTCAGTACTTAGAAATATTTGAAGAGTTTTATTCTTCGCAGGATTGTATGTAGAATAATTTTGAAGTTGAACAGTATATTTAATAGCAGACTATCCTAAAATAAGTTCTTAATTGTTTGGATGTATTAGTGTCACATTTAAAAATGTAAACTTTGCAAATGTCGTTTTTAAATTCTGTTCAAGATGTGAACTCTATTCTGTTTTTTAACATTTATTATGCAAGTTTGAAATTCTCAGTTTCATTTAAAGGTATGGCTTTTTATTTGTATGTAGCTGTTGAAATAAATTACCAGTGCAAGCAAACATTCTACTAATAAACGAGGGATGCCTGGAGTTGGCTCTACTAACTGAGACAATTTAATTCATCCATCATCAGGGATGGTGTTTCTTAGCAACACAAAGTATTTTCACCCGGGGCGCTTTCATGAACTTTCACATTTTTCTTCAAATACAGCCTTGGTAGTATTTTATATGACCTGAAGTTCGTCCATCTGTCCTGAAGCTCCCAATACTTTTTCCATTCCCTCCAATGATCAAATGATCTGATATACGTTTTTTCAGCTTAATAATACACAAGTTGACTAGAGAATCATTTCGCATGTCAGATTTTCCAAAGGGTTCTGGGAAATATTTGTTACTCTGTATATATAGCAAAGCTAAAAGTTATTGAAAATGTGTTATAGTTTCATAATAAAACAGATACGAAAAATATTGGCTTGGGAGCTAACTAAATGCTTTCTGATAGCCATAGCCTCAAGGGGGATACTTGGATCATTTGTAATAAAGGGATATCTTTGATATCTTTTGGTGAATTGACTAGTGTTCTGTTTAGATCATAATTTGTGAAAAAAACCCTGGCTTGATACACAATGTTATATTATAAAATTGTTTGGGTGTAAGAATTGCCTTAATGTATGGCCAGAAATATTTATTCTTTTAATGCACTCTTAAGAAATCAGAAGAAGCTGTTGATACATTAAGACTCTACCTTTATTTCTTGCTTTCCATTTTTTTAACACATATGAGGCTGATTTATCAGTGTAGTTAGAGCCCAGAGTTGCTGGGGAGATTAGGCTTGCTTAAGAAACCTCTTCAGGTATATAGTAAGTGTTATTCAGTACTGAGAGCAAACATCTTCCACATGCAAAGTATTATTTTGCTTTGAGAAATAATATATTTTTTGAATTTCTGGTAAACTGCTCTGAAAACTTCTGTAATTGTGTGAATAAGGACTAAGCCACTGCTTATATCTTGTTTTGAGAGGAAAAGTTTTAGTGGTTATATGATGAAAACATATTTATCAGCAGTGCATAGTGGTAAGTGTTTGAAAAATGTTGTGATGAGTTAACAATTAGCTTATTTCACAAAGAAGGTATACAGAAACCATTTTAAATAGTGGGAAAACAGGTTACAGAAATGCTGGTTTGATTCTTCCTCATAGTTTAAAAAAAAAAAGTTCTGCTGTATTTTAGTGAGTTTTCATATATGCATGTAAAGTCTTTGTACATATGGATATATGCAAAAAATTAATTGGAAGAATTAGGGGGATGCTGTTATATAAAGGTTCTATTGATGGTGTCTTAGACTGCGTATGGTGTTAATACGCAAGGGAGTATTTACGGAGTCCTGAGAGTTGCCAGTAACATCCGTGCTTGCTTTGTCATTTAACTGGATACCTTTCTGTAAGAATGACATCTTGCAAGTGAACTCGCAAGTAATCCCTGTGTGAATTCAAGCTAAATGGCTCTCCGTTTCCAGTTGGTGTTTCTAGTTCTGGGACACTTAATTGATGTCTGAGCTTGGACATCTTGTTTAAGATAATCTTTGTTGCAGTGTAGGCATTTCATACCCTGATTCTAACATCCAGCATCTTGCAAGATCTTCTGCAAGACTTTGTTGTGTGCGGTGACAGACTATCTACATTTTCATCTCTGCCTTAGCATCCTGGCATCATCTGGGAAGCTCCAGAATCAGTTGTAGGCTCTCCTTGCCCCTTTAGGTATAGAAAATTCATTGCTCATAGGAGTAGGCAGAGTGTGCAGTTGTGATGGCTTCTCTAGGTAGTTGCATAGTCAAATGTTCTGGACGTTTGCTGAAGGCTGGTGTTTACGTTGCTATAAAATAATGTATAGTCTCATTGTAGACCTGTATTTGCCTCTCAGCATATGTTATTTTATTCTGTAATGCTCTGTGTCTAAAGACTGACTTGAAAGCTGGTAATATATTTTTCAGAAAGTCAAATTTAAAAGATTTTTAAATATTGAAATCTCTTCATAATTGAGACTTTATTTTTACAACTATAAAACTGGTGTCTGAATTTACAGAACTTTGCCACAGGCAAATATGCACAACCTGTTTAATAAGAAACCAAACCTCCCAAATCCTCTTCAGAAATTAGTTTTAAATTCTTGTTTCTAACTTGTGTAAGAAACTGAATCTTAAAGCCATTTAGCACACGTTGGCAATATGCAGTCTCAGGTATAAGAACAGTTCAGTTTTGGGGAAGGCTTCGTTTGAGGTACAGAAAATTCCATAGGATTCACAAGCAAAATACAGTGCTCTGTTGTGAAGTACTGGAAGATGCTGGTGGAAATGCATCAGTCTAAGATGGAGGAGGGAGGGCTTCTAATAATTTCCCCTTCCTGGGGAACTTCTTTTGTATAGCAGAATGGTTACTTTGGATAGGCAAATAATAGCAAAACATCACCTGAGTGCTGTGCTAAAGACAAAATTCATTACCAGGTGTTACTCTTAAACCACAGCCTCTCCAGCTTAAGGCGGCTGCTGGGGTCCTTCTCTCTTACCCTGCTCCCTTTTATTTTTGGCCAGGGCTTCTGCCCAAATTCCATGCAGTGTCCTGTGGTTAGATGTAAATATAGGAAGAATTGATGAAAATTCTCTTTCTGAAGGTAGTAAAAAGTCTGGAATAAGTCTAATAAATAGATAAGGATAATTTGCAGGGAGGAAGACACAGTAATGTCAGAACTGTTGTAAATTTTCAAAACCTACTTTTCATCTTCATCCATCCATGATTCAAGCAAAGAACATTCACTTTATGGCCTGCAGCACAATACAAGTTGTACTTTGCTAGCTTTTGGTCAAAGTGATGAACATATTATTTGAATTTTAGGAAAGACAGTTTGAAAATGTGCTATGTTTAGGATTTAATCTTGAAGTTATAAGAATAACTAGTGTTTTTTGCTGTTGTATCTTTTAATGTGCGTGTGCAAAGAATGATGTGATTAGAGTTGTCACTAGGAACACTTAGTTTTTCATGCAAAGTATTTTTGGGCAGCTCTTATTTGGAAGAAATGGAATGGAATATAAAAGAATTAGTCTAAGAAATGACTGTTTATGTTAAAAGCTCACAAATTATAATTGTTTGAATGCTATTTCTGCAGTTAGTCTCTGCAGAAATAGAGAAGGTGGGTGCAAAGTGGTGAGGCTAAAGCATTTCTCAAGGTAGCTGGCTTTGGGGTTCTCATCGTTTAACATAGCTGTGTCCTTTCAGAGAATCGGGAACTAAATGGTTTTATTCTAAGTAGGACTTGGACACACTTATGAATGAGAAATCAGATGTCTTCCTGTACACAGTCTTTGTGTAATGCGTTGTGTTTGTGCGTAACTCACACTGTGTGAAATTTTGCATGAAAGCACATGGATATGGTTCTATTCCAGTCTGTCTCTAGTACACAAAGCTATTTTGTGTTGTCAATAAAAATCATAAATTGTCTATGTTACCGAGCTTTATTTCCAGCCACGGAGTAGTACATGTAAATGTTATGGGATGTTGGATATTTAATTGCTATATTTTAAGTCTCCATTTTGAGTGTGTATATCTCTCTTTGGCTCTGACTCATGGGAAGATGTAGTGAAATGTGCTCTTCCAAGCAGCACCTTCTGATGAGCAGGTTACAGGGAGTAATGACTGTGGGAGAGGCTGAATCTCAAATGTTAATGACATTGTTTTGACACACAGTAGTATAGTGTGTTATCAAGGAGGAGGACCTACTTCTGATGAGAACCTTCTGTTGTACATTCCGTAGTATGGAATGAAAGCCTGCCCGACATAAATGCTTTATGGTGTTTCAGGCCTTAACTGGTAGTCCCTGAGATCAGAAACGTAACTGGGTCCTTAAATCCTGGTCATTCAAGAGACATGGAGAGAAAACATTCTTCACAACTTGCTGTCACAAGATTGTAAGATAAAATTTACAGTAGTAGCAGTCATCTACAGCTGCCCCATGATAACATGGTTTTGTTCTTGCCCTCCTGGCTGTAGCTGTGTGTCTCTTTTCCAAGCCTTGCATTGTGTCTAAGGTCAGGGCGTCACAATTTTTGTATTTTCAGTCTGCTAGTCTGAGCCTTCAATCCCAACCTCCCTCCTCCAAGCTTTTAATACCCTAATAACCACTTCACCACATACACTTTTGTGAAACTTGATGACAGTTTTTCATAACCTCTGCTTTCATCTGTTAACTATCTTCAGCCAGAGAAGTCAAGCTTTGATTCTGTAATATCTTTGTATGAACAAAATACGAGGACACTTATTTCCATGTCAACATGCTTTCCAAACTCTGGAATTTTCCTGTATTTGCTTGGCAAAATTTTTTTTGTCTGTACTCTTTAATAATACTGTGATGCTTGTGTCCCCTCCTTCTGTGTCGTGTGTCCCCCCCCCATCTCTTTCTCTAGAAACTCCTCATATATTCCTTTATTTTGAGAGCTGGCAGGTATTATATTCTATCCAAAGGAAGCAATTTTATTCTTAACACAGTCTCAAAATGTAAAAACAAAACACTGAGCTATTTGCCATGAATTTTACTTAAATGGGTTTTGATTGAGGGGGAAAAAAATTGATTATCTTCAGATCATTCAGGAATTTAAAGTAAAAATACTATGTTTTGGTAACTGTAGGAAACTCTATGTAAACTTTTAAAGCCTATTGCTTTTTTAGTCTTTTATTTTATTTGCGGGGGCTTCTGTAGAGTATGGGATTTCCAAGCCTGAGTCAGGCTTGCTTTTACAGTGCCTGGCAGTGTAGCATCAAGTAGCGTAATGTGACTTGACTGGTCTGTCTCAAGACGATTGCAACTCACACCACCTTCCCACAAATAATGTGTGGTTTTTTTTGGTTTTTTTTTAATCTGTCAGTATTGCTATTTTGTAATGAGAACTGATAGAACTTCTGTATGTAAGGTGTGTTTGAAGGAAGGGTGATGTGGTAGGCTGTTACCTCGGTTGATGTAGACCAAACCCTAGACTAAACGCTATTTTAGAGTATTGCATGGAAATTGCATAGGCTTATATGCTGCAATATGAGTTTTTTGTCCAGATTTTATATTCTAGAAGAGAATTAACAGTCTTGAGGAGAAGACTCACTCTCTCCCCATGGAACAGCTAGTGTAACTGTGGCTTGTGGTAAAAATAAGTAACTGGCACTCCTCACCTACATTTTCCCATCCATACTGTGTGGTTTGGTGTTTTTTTGCATTCAGGGCAGGCTACAGCAATGCTTGTTTGATGAATTGCAGTTTGTCTCGTGAGCATGATACTTTGAGAATAAGAGCAATGACTTATTGGGTGGCTTCCTTCTGATTCAATAAGCAAGCCTTCCTTTATACATTAGTTTCAGAAACAAGCTATTGGGGGAGTGTGTGTATGTATATAAAGGATTGAGCATGCTGAAATAGGTACGATGGAATCCCAGTTATACAAACGAAAAGTGAGAATCTAAGTAGTTATGTATTTGGTGTTAATGATCTGTATTTCGTATGAAAGGTTGACCTTTGCAGGGCCTTTTCTTCTAAGCTAAAGAATAGGCTGATCTGTTTCTCCCACAGCTGGAAGGGCAGGGGGAAATTTGGTTGAGCTTATTTTTTTAAGCAAGCCTATCACAGGGAATGATAGGGCCAGTTGCTGAGATTGCAAAGGACTGTGTGGCCCCAGGCATCTTTAAGTTTGTGCGAAGACTGATTCTGTTTAATGCAAAAAAGCCCCCATGCAACGCCTAAGTTTAGACCAAGCACTGTTTCAGGTCAGGAAAAATGAGATCCTTCCCATTGACTTAAAATGGCTATGTGACACTTTCGTACGATGATTCATATAAATCAAAGGGAATGGGCATTAGATTACACATTCATCATTACGATTATCACTTGGACTGCTTAGCATGTGTAACCTGGTGAGCATTTGTTGGTATTGTATTTAACTATAAAGACAATATTAGGACATTATATTCTGAATTTTATTTAATTTATTGTGGTGGTCTAAAGCTCTATAACTTGAAGAGTTTGAGGCAGAAAGATAAATGATCAAGAGCATGCACATTCTGCATGGGGAATCTGTGGGGGGTGGTGTTTGGTTTTTTTTTTTTTTACATCGGGTGATCTAGTTACCCAGATATAAAGCATGCTGTTGACTGCAGTAAGAATCTATTTAAAATTCAGTTTTTAAAGTCAATATAAACCTATTTAAAATATCTTGTGTTAGATATGTAAATGCTTTCTTGCAGACAAAAACTTTCAGCCCACCCAATTGTGTAACTTCAGCTGAAGCCAGTTTTCTGTTTCCAGCCTCTTAATTGTTCTGTAATCTATTGAGTACAAAGAATTAAATGTGTCCAGTCTTAAATGTTTGGTTAATCTCATTATGCTCAGGGAGGTGGTTTGGGTCTTGGGATGTGGGGCTGGGACTTTGGCCTGTTGACAATTGTTTTAAAAGTTGAACCCTGTTAGAGCCTCTTGCCTCTGCTAACAAGACTTTTCCAAAGAAAGTCTCAAGAACTTTTTATAGCATCCAAATAAGAGACTGAAGCATTGTCTTTAAGCATTTAAAATAATTTTAAGATCCATTGGAGGGATATGTTTGGTCAGATGGGCAGGGATCACTCTTCATAACTGAAAGATCTAGAGAAACACGAAGATTTGAGGTACGGTCAGGAACTTAGTAGAGCTGCTGCAGAAAATGTGAAGCAGCGGGAAGAGGTTGAAACCGTGTATTTTTGTGGGCCAGCTCTCTTCCCTTTGCCTGTTGTGGCTCCTGAATGGGTAAAAAGATCCAAAAAGTACATTTATGTGGCGAGAACATGGACATGTGGTACAATACGCGTGCGCAGTCGTGTGTGAGGTTGATGTCTGGTAGGACGGCGATTCTGCCGGGGGTTATAACGGTAATGTTACCTGTCCTCTGGCCTTGTGAGAGGGGCTGCAGGTCTCTCAGGGTTGCAAGTGAAGCACCCCACCTGAAAGAGGATGTTGGGATGTACAGTCAAATATATGTCCTTTCATTTTACCAGTCTTTTGTGCATGAGTGAATGAGTAGTTCTAAGAAGGCCTGGAAAGTGTGGAATTAACATATTTTTTTTTTCTTTCCATTTGTGTTTTATATTAGACCAGTCACTAATTTTGTTACCGGATTCTCATGCATCTTATACAGCTGTTCCTGCTGCTTGTTGTCCTCTGCTCTCCCTGCTTTTGCATTACTGTGGGCTCTGGATCTGCGCTTGATTTAAAGGCAATAAAAGTGTGAATCAGAGCTTCTGTTAGTGTTGAAAGTCTCTGATCACTTGGGGTATTTTTTTGGCAGATGAGCTTAGGAAAGCCGATCCTAAAAGTGACTGATTTTTTGAGGGGAAAAAAATTCCACATATTTTCATTGTTAGTGGAAACTGTAGATGAGAACCTCAAAGAGGAACACCAAGGGGCATCCTCCGTAGGTTGTCCACAGGGTATTTGGTCAAGAAAAGGAACAGTTTAAGGGATGTGACATGCAGTTCTTGATGCGGAAAAAAAGCTTTTGTATGCCTAACACATTCGAAAACATTTGCTCAAGAGCATGTCTTCCTTCTACAAAATTTATGCCTGTAGTATAATTAAGGTCAGTATTCACATAGGTTATCTCATACTGCTCTTCCCGGACTTGTCTTCATATCCTGATTAAAAAATAACAGCTGTAAATGAAATGTTGGGTCCTGCTTAATGAGTAAAGTTTGTGGAAATAATCCTTATGTGTATACATATACTCATTGACCAATTCTCTTTGAAGTGAATTGGTATTAGTTTTGAGGTAAATGTTTTCTGTTCTGGATGTTTAGGCAGGCTTTTCTATTCTTTACTAAACCTTGGTGTGAAAAAATGTGTTGTCAAGTCTGTGAGAATAATGACTGTATTGTATTGTTAATTGAGGAGTGTTAGAGTGAGTTTGTGATTCAGGGAGGAATTATCAAAATGCTGTCTGATAAACATCAACTTCTGGATTAAGTGGACAAGTTCATGTGTCCCTGTAGCTTTTGAACATTCTAGCTTGAATCTTTACTACCGAAAAGGTCTCTGCACTTCATCATGTGTTGGCGTGTTCACTGAGAATCAACATTCCTTTTCTGTATTATTTCTTGATAGCTTTTTCATTAATCCTTCAAAAGTACTGGACTGCTTAATGGAGTCGGAATAAAAATAATGCATTTTCAGAAAGTCTTCTGGTGTGTTATGTTTGCTTTCTGCGTTTCACTTAAGTGTTAATCAATTAACTGATTTTGATTCTAGTCACTTCTCAGGTTAGATCTCAGCAATACGTGGATGGATAATGTACTCTGTAAATTAGGTGTGAAACGGTTGGAGAAATGCACAAGCTGGTGCTGTGCAGAGCCAAGGTTTGGCCTGGCTTTATTTTAGCTTGCGAACGCTACCTTGTGAGTGCCTGGCAGTCTGGCATGGCTAACGCTGAGCTGCAGCTCATCGGCTGTCCTGGGTCTAAATCCCTGCTGCAGGAAACTGCTCAGATGTTCATCTTCTACATGTAGTTTTGTATCTGTTTGTTGGCTGAATTGCCTATCATCAGGGCTCTCCTCTTTCTGCCGCTCTAGGTGATGAAGAGGTGACTTGGTCTCTTTTCGCCCCTCATGTTGTAGCGCAGTTTTGTGATGCTAAGCCTTGTTTGATGGCTATTGCTGTTGCAGACTTTGCAAGTGGAAGGGTCGTTAGCTCCGTGCTATAGTTTGTGAGGAGGTGGCTGTTCTGGGGCTGGTTGGAGGCTCGTGCCAAGAGGCACACCCAAAGGAGCATCGCAAGGAGATGAACACCTCAGCTGCCAGCAAACTCCCGCCCCATGCATGTCCCCCCCATGCTGTGTCCAGCAGCCAGATTCATTGCACAGCACCTGGTTGTTGGGACAAAGGAGCAAGGAAGCTGGTTACTTGGGAAGCCACTTCTCATCTTAGCATGTCTTTAAACAGTTTAACTCTTAGTGGCTACTACTTTCGAATTCTTTGTTTAGCTCAGTTTTGCTATCAGCTGTAACTTTCTTGATGCCTTAATAAAACTGTGTGGGGGATTACTTTTTAAGTATTGCTTGACTGTCATGGAATGAAGATTTTCTTACGCTTAAACTTCTAAAATTATGAGTTGGTAGTAGTGAGCCACACGCCATCAAGTGCCACAATTTTGCTTATGAATAGGACCAGACAGTATTTCAACAAAAACTTATTACTGACTACCTTAAGGATTCTGCCTAAAAATTAAAGCTTAGTTTCTGATATTACATAGATAATGAAGAAAACTTAACTCGTGTTTCTTGTGTGCATATTACTTCAAAATTAGGTTTGTTTACAGGTATATTACGATAGGCAGCATCACAATGCAGAGTGACTGTTCCCTGGAAGTGCACATCTGCTGAAGATGTTCAGTATGATCTATGGTGGAACTGAGCGGGATGTGACTAATTGTTTATTAAAAGAAATCCACTTATCTGCTGTGTGAGCAATGGAAAAAGAAAGCAAGTCATCAGGTAAAGAATCCTCAACTCCTGAAAACCTAATCTTGGCAGAGAGTAGATGCCAAGGATGGAGAGCTGAGACTCATGTGGTCTCCACTTAGTTAAGATATTTCCCCAAAGTTCTCTTGCCCATTCTGAAATAACTGTGTTGAATGTATCTCAGCCTTAGCATTCATATGTTCAGCAACCTGTAAGTTGTGCTCAGGCTGTGAGTTTTACAGGGTTTCCAATGTTCTGTTTGAGGGTGAAGTTGCTGTTATTTTTTTCTTTAAATTTTAGAAGCATTTTATATAATGATGTTCCTGTCATGCTTTTGGCCATGAATCAGCAAAGCATTTATGTGCATGCTTTAATTGAAGCGTGTAGCTGTCTCGCTGTGCCAATGTTGAAGACTATTAATTAAAATTAAGTATCTGCATAAGTGCTTTTTCTAAAGTATGTTGCTTCCTAATAGTTTTGGACCATATTTGGTGAGGAGGGATTTATTTTTTCCAAACTTTGAAAATAAGTATATAGTTCTCTCTGAATTGTATGGCGATAAAACATCGCAGTGATACCAGAGGGCAGAATGGGATGGAGCATGAACTTTCTGCCTTGTAAGATGTTGCCTAAGCTGCCACTGATTTATTTTTAAATAGAAAATAAAACTATTATGGTTTTCGTATTGTGCAGAGGGTGGTGTCAAGGAAAACTTCAGGAAAAGTCACTTGCTTAAGCTACCTCCGTAGTAGACGCACACAAGTTCTAGGAAACAGTCAATTCATCATCTTTCTTACAGAGTGCCTGGTTACAACTCTGTTTTCCTTCCTTGGAGTAAAACCTTGCATCGTTTAGTTAGTCAGTGCTTCTCAGTGTGAGACCTCTTAGCTAGTTGTGGTGCGTGTCATTTATGTTTTCTATCCATAGTGGAAGGCATTGTAAGTATTTCAAGGGAATACTGTGGGTTTTTTCCCTCTACGTATTAGACAATTTACACATTTACTGTACAATTTACTTTACAAAATTATCTGGTTTATTAATTCTCATGGCACCTTAGTGAAATAGTGTACCTTTTATCTCTTAAGTCTGACTCTTTACCAGACTCACTTTATCATGCTAGCCTGTTACCTTTTCTTAGATTTATTTCAAAAATAGCCTTCATTTTACAAGCCCCAGTATTCCCCACCTGCAGCAAAATTAATAATGGAGGGAAGTCGTCACTGGAAGCACAGAAGAGAGGAACGTGTATCAGGCTGCTTGCACTGTCGGATCTCTGATTGCACCTCTGCTGTCTCTTCTTGCAACGCTGATTTTTAAGATCTTTCAGACATGCCTTTTTACAGGTATGTATGTAAAGCACTGACCACATTCTTAGGTAGGAAATGATAAGAGGCAGGTGATGCCAGCTAAGAGGAAGCATCGTTTGCCTGAGGTCATGTAGATACTTGAAGTCAGATGCAGAATTAGAGCGCAGGTGTTTTCTGACCGGGGGGTGATACTTTTGAGGGGCTTCAGCGTGATGTGTGTTGATATATTCCCATGCTGTTGTTTTTTACTGCTGCACTTCTTAGTCTTTTATCATTATCATGTATTCTTTTATTAGTAGTTGAAACTGAGACTCACACTTGCATCTGAATACAGTTCAGGTCCTTGCTGAAAATCACATGGTTGTTTCTAAAAATTGGGCTCAAAAGGTTCCTATTTAAGTCATTAATTAACATTGTGAGGGGAGGGAGTTGTGTTTGTTTAGTGTTGGTGCTAAAAGTTTCTGTAAAGCATTGTCAAGTGAACACAAAGCAAAATTTACATTGTTTGGGGAAAAATACCAACATTGCCATCTTTACTATGAGCATGTCAGTTGCTCTTTATTGCTTTTTAAATTTGATTTCATTGTAGTGTGGCGAGCTTTTCAATAAACGTGGTTTCATTTATATAACACTGGAATTATTGTTAATGCAGAGTTTCATACTGCGAATTACGTATGTAATATTGTGTCCAGTGGGATCCTGTATCACAAAATTTGCATAGTTATAGTGCTGGTGACATCGTATCTCATACAAAGAACCTAGGGACCTGATACAATATCAGTAAAACTGTCTCATAGGTATGATTCAAACAGTTTTATTAGCAACATATGGGGTATGAAGGAGCCACAGAGGGTAGTTTTGAGTGTAAGGGTGCTGGCCTATCTTTTTCAGCCTGTAATTATATCAGTCCTCTTCTATGGCGTTATTTGTTGCTGCTCTGGGATTGCTGAAAAATAACTACTAATATGGTGACACAAAGGATCAGAATAAATTATAATTGTTGACTTTACAAGAAATTCATTGGCAAAAAGGCTTACTATCCGAGGCTCGGGTGTCATTTCTGGTTCAGCTTTGGAGCTAAGCCACGTATATGAAATATTATCTTTTTGAAAATCTTAGGGTTTTCTGGCAACCTTATCCTCTTGTGTTGGATGCTTTTGTGATCTGACAGATACGAGGAAGAAACTTCTTTTGGCTGCATTTTGATTTTTAACCTTAAAGTAGAAGCATGCATTTTGTTTAATTGATACCAGGATATTGAACTGTTGTTCCCCAAATGGAACACCCTATAATTACTCATCTTCAAATAAAGAGTTCATCGTTTAAACATTTTGACATTAAAACCTAGCAAAAAATATAACTAGAAGATTGTAGTAGTGCTCTGTTTAGTTGTACTTTTTAAAATCATGATATATTGAAAAAAAATAATTTTTACATGTTGTAAAAACTTCCACAAGTTTGAAGGTGGAATGTTTCTGCATTCTGTTAGTTGGCTACTGAAGAGCCATAGCGTAGGCATAGCTATTAGAGAAGAGTGCTCTGTGATTGCTTCTCCGATAACTTTTTAAAATGCTTGTGTTTTTAAAAACACCAGACTGAGCAATGTCTCTTTGCAGAAACAGCCTGCATAGGGATTAGGACAGTTACGTAGACTTTACTCAAAATTACTTCTGAATTCTTTTATTCTGGATTGAGGTTCAGCACAGCAAAAACTAGAGTCTGGGGGACAGAACTGGTGAAGAGAAGCAGGACATCTGTGAGGATGGGCTGTCTGGGCAGATGTGCCTCTGCAGTGCTGGGACCTCTCTGCTGCTTCACTGAGGTGGAAGCATCTTTTCATCCGTCTTTCTCCATTTCCGCTGTTTCAGTGTAGATCCATGCTGCGCTTGTAGATACTTGATGTGGAAGGGATTCTGGGAATTGTTCATCTCTTATATTCAGGTAGGGTGAAATTTGTCTGAACCATTCCTGACTTAAATATACATATAAAATAATTCATAAGATTTTATGAAATTTGTAGGGAGTGTAATTTGGGATCTAATTGCTAAACTTCTTTTCTAGGCTTCCAGCTCTCAATCAAAAGTGGCACTTCAGTTGAAGATACATTAAAATTCTAGTATTTGCTTGCAATACCTGCCAGAGCTTAGTGTTACTTGCTAACGTTTTCAGGTGTGTTTTCTGCAAGTCATTGGTGAAAACATGATGAGGCATACTGGACTGAGGACAGATTCCTGCCTGTTTCCCGTGGTCTGCCATGCTCATAGCAAACTACTGGTAGTTACTGCACTGGGAGTGTTTTGCATCCTGTGATATTCCTGCGTCTTAGTGGTATAACCTAGATCATATTTTTCCAAAATATTGTGTGAAAAAGCCTTGCTGAAGTCAAGATGCATTTCTTGTCAAAGGGGGAAATTAAGGTTAATTTGATGTGATGCCCCCCTCTCCCCCAATTCTTGACTGGCCAGTGTGTACAAATAGATCATTTAATCACTTGTTTTGATAAACTGTTGGTATGAAAGTAAGGATTACTTGTCTGTAATTCTTATTTCTCCTTTTTTTTTTTTTTTTTCTCCTCTTCTGGAGTAAGTTTTGTTTGTGCTAGCACTTCATGTCTTTGGGGGCTTTTCTGACTTCTAGGAGCTTTTGAAGATAATTGCAACTGATCCAGGAGCTATTTCAACTAGTTCCCTTACTATTCAATAGTGAAAGACCTCAGACTTTGCCAGTTTGAATTTATTTTGAAAAATACCCTCTCGTTCTATTTCTACTCTATATTTTCAAAAACTTAGATTGGAAACTCTCTGACAAATTCATTGCTGTTGAGAATCTTAAGTTCTTCTGTGAAGTCTGAAGTGACAAAGCATTAAACCTCCCATTTTGAGAAATAAGTAGAAATATGAATCTAACTGGCAATTGAGAAGTGGACAGATACCAACTTTTAGGTACATAAACATCACAATCTTCTGATCTTTGTATCTAATGCAGCTAGTCCTCTGGCTCCAAGGCAACCGTCTACAGGGTGAAATGGTCATTTTCAGTGTGTCCCATAAAACCAATCAGCTCTTTCTTTTAGACATCACTAAGCATAAACTTGTACTGGCTTAATGTATTTTTTCCTTTTTCATGTAATTTTGCTTTTTGCGCACTTTATAATAGTATTTTCTCCTTTCCCAAATCATTTTTTGTTTGGAGTAGAAAGCTCACACCCACTTTGCTAAAGATGGTAAAGGAGTGATTTCTGAAATTAGCTATTAAATAAAAAAAATTATATAAACAGATCTGGACATCACATCCTAGGGACTTGAGAACTGTCTCAGGAGCCTCTAGAACCACTCATGGTAATTGTTGCATATCTTGTAAATGTGTTTATTTCAAAGTACTGGAAGGCTTCCAAAAAGTTTCTATATTTAAAAGGGCAGAAAGGATGTTGAAGTGGATTTTAGCCCAGGACAAAAGAAAGTAAAGGTTAAGTTGGACTTCCGTCAGTGAAGGCTTGAAAACAAAAAAAAATAAATAAAAAAATACATAATTAATGCTGGTCACTATGGTTTTGTGATAGAAGGCTTTGTGAGACAAAGCGGATGTATTTTTTTTAACAGGGTTGTGTGTCTGGCCTATATTGCTATATTAAACTATTTTAAAGCATTAAATCATTGCAACACAATATTCTGATACAAAAACTTGAATTATATGTAGCTGAGACACAGAAAAGATTAAAAATGTCCTGTTGCTTAAAGTGTAACTTCTAATGGGATGCAAAAGACCTACATCTAGTGGGTCTCCAATGTGTTCATGACCTAGTTATATTTAATCGGTAGTTGTTTTGGTGATTAATTTTTGCTGCTATATTTTTCAGATGAGGCAAAGAATAGTAGAGAAATATATCCAGTTAGTCATGTAGTTCAGTCATCAAAATACAGTAAAACTGTAGTTAGTACAGAACACTTAGTTTGGGGAAACCCCGTTTTGAGAATACGGGCATGATGCGAGGAGAGGCAGGGAGAGCTGGGACAGTTTAGTCTCGAGATGAGTAGGCTCAGGGGCACAAACTGAAATACAGGAAATTCCTTTTAAATACAGGAAGACATTTTTCACTGAGTGGTCAAACACTGGGAACAAGTTGCCCAGAGAGGCTGTGGAGTCTTTATCTATGGAGATACTTAGAACTCACCGTTGTCCTGGGGAACCTGTTCTAGTTGACCTTGGTTTTAGCAGAGGATTTGGACTAGTCAATCTCTGGAGGTCCCCGCCTACCTCATCCATCCCCTGATACTGTGATTCAGGGGAGGATTTGGAGATATGATTATCTGTGGTGATTATAATGCCATCGCGAAAGGGCTAGTGTAGTCTTTGCATGTACAAAAGAGACCATGAAGCAGATAAACGCAGAAGATCTTGACATTAACTTTCACAGCACGGCAAGACTGACGTTAGTATATTGTCTTGAATTCTGGTGGGGTGGGGTATTTTCCTGCCATGGTTAGAATGGTAATGATGACCATCTACTGCAGAGAGGACCTTTAATGGCAGGTCAGGTTGATGGGGTCTTGGGGGAGAGAAGGCAAAGCTCACCTGGCTCCTCTGCTATAGGATTTGGTAAAGTGTGAAGTAAATGAACCTTCCTACTCTTGATCATCAATGGGCATAGGTGATTGTGGACTCCTGTATTTACGTTTAGCTCTACTGTAGGTTTTTTTTTTGCGGACATTACTGGAAAAAATATTTGGGACAAATATTAGTGTTAGGAAAGTATTTAGGATAAATATTTAGGATAAATATTCACCCCCACCCCAGATTTAAGAATTCTGTTACAAGTGGGGAAAATTGCACTTTATCATCTCTTCATTGGATTGATGTGGCTAGAACAGATGGGAAAAAGTCCTGCTCACCACTGAGATCCATAGACAAGACTCCCAAACTGCTTTGTTGAAGATAACTAAAGCAGCAAAGCCTGTTATTTCACTGCTCCCAGTTCTGGATGCAGATAATAATACTTCTGATAAATATGAAAAAGGGAAAGTGTATAGTTCCACATTTGACAGGCAGAAAACACAAGACACAAAAGCAGTTGAGTGGCTTACGGCCAATAATTCAATGTAGATTTGGGGTCCTGGGCTCCCTGCTCTTGCAGTGCATTGCCTTTCCCTGTGGGTCACTGCAGAGTCTTATCAATCCCAGAGCAAATTCGTTAGTTCAGCTTCATCCTCCACTTTGTGGGATAATACTCTTAAAATTAAGTTTGTGAAGGTGCTACCTTTCAGAAGATCGTTGAAGGATCAAGTTAAACTACTTATCTCTCCATGTGATGCCTGTTTGAGCAGGCAGCAGGGGCTACAATAAGGACGTCAGTGTGTGCAATCTGGGGACTACCTTTCTTCATCTTGGTGGTGTGGTGGCACTAACTGGCCCCATAAAGAAAAGGAGACTTGATTGCCTTTTGTGCCCAGCTCAATGACTACAGAGTTCTTGGTGTTTAGTAGGTATCTACTAATGATTTTTCCTGTGCCTGCCTCTAAAATCATGATAGAGTTCACATGTGCTTCTAGTGCATGATAAGTCTGACAAGGTTACAGGCTTTGGGAATCAAAGGACTTTTTCCTTCAAGGAAAGATTAGCAACATGCTTGCTGACTACTTTTTTTCTTTCTTTCTTTCCTTTTCAATCAAAACCTGGATTCACATGGGTGCAGCAGAGGTGGGAAATGTTAAGATCATGAATGTGATATGTCTGTTAACAATTGTGCTGCACTGGTAATTCAACTAGACCGACTTCATATGGCTGTGCGTGAGTGAGGGATGGGTGAGCCCTACAGCAAAATAGGGAGACATGACCAAAAATGTTTGGCCATTCAGATATGTATGTCCTATTTACCACCTCGATTCCTCCCCCTAAAAATCAGAATAAGTAGAATTCCACTGTTCAAACTAACGGTACTCAACAGTAAATCGAGACTGTATTTTATACTTTTTGGTGGGGAAAATTAGTTTTCCTCACACTGAGAATTACTAAATTTGGTTGTACTTGAAATGTAAAAGACACTTATTTATGCCTTAAAATGAAAAATTTGTGCCTTCCAAAATAAAAATCTGATCACTTTTTATGTGAATTTTGCATGTAGTGGACACATCAGTCAGTATTTTAAGGGGCAGATCCTCCTTCCCCAGTGTCTCTAACACATTGAAACCAGCTGGAATTGCCTTTCTTCAGGGAGGCTTTGCTGAACTGCCATTTTCAGAAATGATTTAAACCTTTAGGCACCCAGGTCTCATTGTAACTCCATGAGACTTTCAGCTTCTCCTTCTGAAAACTTTGCTCCAAGTTAGGTATTTGTTCTAAAATACTTTCAGTGAGCTGAATTTCATGTGGTGTAGAGCATAGGGGAGGGACGTGGTCTGAAATACTGCTAACACGCAAAGCAATAGTGAGTCCAAGGGCAGATGGGTATTTGTTGGGGTGACTGGAGGTTAGATGGAGACCACCAGTGCCACTCTCACTGGTGACCAACTTCCAGTTTCTCAGCTGTTTGCATCAGGCCTATACTGGGTAGATAAGCACAACCTGTCCATCTGTAACTTTCAGGCTTCAGTGTACAGTTAAGTGGCTCCATAATCGTTAGTGACTTCCACATGTAGGCTTTGATATGCAAGTGTCGCTGTTAATGTAGAAGAAAATTTAGGATGTCTCAGCTGTTGGCTCCTCTGCTGCACTGTGGTGCTAGTACAAATGCCAGACAGCATGCGGGTTGCAGGATTATAAAGGTGACGATTGTGTTCGGGGCTGTGCAGGTCTAGAAGGTTGAGTGCCTCTAAGGACTGTCCTCTCCTCTGGACTTCTCTCAGCTACCTCTCTCCTACGCAGTCTGCAGGCACGGGGCAAGCCCTTCCTGCTGCACCTTCTGAGCGTTCGGCTTGGCCCCATCCCCTCTGGAAGAGCCGTGGGATGTAACTGGAGTGCTGATGACCAGCTGGATTGTGGTATGCATCTGTGCACTGTATGCGATGCGTTTTTATTGTTAGAAGGCAATTCCTTCTGACTTTGTGCACTTTTCTTGTGTGGGCATTTGTCCTTCTCACAAAGGACATGTGACTGTGTTTTAAAATGAATGCATTTCATTTTTGACAAGGCCAATTTTCACAAGTAAAAATCTAATGGAACCCTAGCTGATGAAGTAAGAATATTTTTAATTATTGGAGGCTTACAAATGATAAAACTTTACTTTAAACCAGGAAAAGTTCCAAACTTTCCCCTTGTTCTTTTAGGGCATTATTGCTAGAACCTTTTTTTTTTCCTGAATTATGAAAATGTAGCACTTTAAAATCTGAGGAATATGTATTAGTGCAAAGCAAAACAATATCCTGTGTTCAACTGGTAGCAGCAGCAACGAGTACAGACGGTTTTGAATCATGTGGTTACTGCCGTGAAGGTACTTCAGAGACTGAAACTAGTACCCCTTCTAACACTTCCATCTGCATACCTGTAATTCACATCATATGTAGAAAGGACTTTACCACACGCTTGCAAAGCGTGGATCGAAAGCGTGCGTATCAAATGTCATGCTGTGCTCTGGTCTGGAAGTGGCTGAGCTGTGGGGGAAGATTGCTGCGTTTTTTCAGAGAGGTGTAGCATGGGCTTTTCCCATGCAGAAGAAAAGGCAAGTGTAGGACATGATCTGGTGCTTTGTATGTTCTCGTATATGTTTAGACATAGGATGGTGTGTTCTTTTTCTGTGTGTGTTGTTTTTTTTCCTGACAACTTGAATTTGAATATTAGCTACTGGAAATTTCGCAGGATTCTGGTAAACAGTTAATAATTATTTTTAGGTGATTTCCAATATGTAATCTCATTAACTCACTGTTTCGGCATACTTTGTAACAGTATCATCTTTTTTTTTTTTTTTAATGAGACAAACCAGGGGCAATTACTCAGATGTTTGCTAGGAAACAAGAGCTGCATAGGTACTGGCTGGATCCTGTGAGTGGGCTGCCAGTTCATCTGAGCCAACGTGCTTGGTAGGGCCCTGGTGTAGCCAGAATAGCTTTTGCAGGAGTAAATCTTAAAATACCAATTTTCTGGTATGTTTGGATTTTTTTTTTGTTTGTTTGTTTGTTTTGTTTTTGTTTTTTTACTTTTTTGTTGTTTGTATTTTTTGTTTTGTTTTTTAATTTTTCATGAATAATACATTCATATAGTAGGGCAATTGTAAATTCTTAGCATGTCTTAGATGCGTATAGGAGCACAGCTACACACAATTTAAAAATCTCATTTAGGATGGACTCAAAATATTCAAAATATAGATTATATATATATACACACCATGTACTTTCCTGAATCTCTGAATAACCTATCAATATAATTTATTTAAGTGATGAGAGTGAAGAACTGAAGCAGTTTCATTCTTGAGGGTGGACGTCTACAGCCTGTGCAGGACTTTTGACTCTGGCTAACCTGGGGTGAAAAACTATTGAAATAAAACCTGGATTTGCAGTGTGATGGCCTAGCAAACTCGTTCAATGCTTCAAAGCTTACTGAATGGGAACTAAAACCCCTCCTTGCACCTAGGAGGGAAGCCTAAAGAGGAAATAATGACTTAAAATATGCTTTTATTTTTGCACTGGAAGAAGAGAATTTTTTTAAAAGTTTTTATGCAGAAAAACTGCATTTTGTGTCATGTTATAAATTTGTGGCAATTTAATTATACTGTTAAAAATGCATAGGTGACTGTACTATTCTAAAAACATTTGACAAAAGCTAGTTGTGTGTTTTGTGGTCAACTTACTGGTTGGTGTTGCATGTTTGTATTGTGTAAGGTTACTGGCAGCTAAGAGTTATGTATTTCTATATCTTTTGTGAAACTAGTGAAAATGATGTCATCGTTATGAAGCTTACAGTTTTGATGGTAAGAATGGCCCTTAGATCTCTGAAACCTGCTGGATTCTCCACACAAGTTGAAACCATAAACATTTTATGGCGCAAGATGAATTGCTGGGATCCAAACATAAATTTTAGAAAAAGGAAAAAAAAATGAGCGAATGCCTGCATCCTTGAATTTCTTGAACTTGAATTGCTGCAGGAAAGAGCTGTATTGTAGTTTGGTAACTTCTAAAGCATTGGAAGAATATAGATTCCAGGTGACTTGGACCAAATCCTGCAGACATCCTGTGTGCAGGAATATGACCCAATTCTAGTGAAATAGGACTTCATGTTCAGCTTGCATTGTCCAGACAGCTGAACGATTTTACCTAAGCTACCAGATCAAGTATGTCTGTGTATTTAGTTGGTGTGGAGGGAGAGCAGAGTCCAAGACCATGTGCCTGAACTGCAACCTTTAATTTTCTTTTTTGAATAGAAGAACATGGAGGGAGAAGAGCATTTGCATGTTCCCTCTTTGAAAATGAAAACAAAGGAGACTGACATCCTTTTACTTTTTCAGTCGTGTCACTCATCCTAAAGTTGTAATAATCAATTCAGAATGGCTACTTACACTTCTTTACGAAAATTGGATGAAAGAGCCTTGCAGATAAGTTAAAGACCACAAAAAAAAAAAAGCTCATAACTTCATGACTTTAAACTAAATTAGTTGTTTCTTTGAATTGCTTGTTTTTAGTCATGTTGCCATAGGTATCAAAGCAGCTAGCTATTATCATTTCTTTGTAAGGATTTCTGCTTTTTCATATTCACGTTTCAGCAAATCAAAGGATAGGTCTTCAGACACGGAACGGAAGGTGTGTTGTTTTAAAGATATGCTAAACATACCTATACTGAGTCGGTCTAGGTATTCTGGGTACCAGCAGCGGTGCAGGTGCAGTGACACAGAATTTGCATATGGCAGCAATGTAATTACGTACCGTGCATTCTCGGAAAATATTTATCTTGGTTGCTAAAGCTTTCTTCTGATTTTGGTGTTTTATCTCTGTTAACTAGATTAAGCTAGCTCAGATACTGCTGCTCACTACACTTAAAGCTTTCTTGTGGTGTTTGAAAGGACCCAATGTGTTAGCTGACGGCAAGTTTTAATGATTCGCGCTACTTTTATTGATTTCTGCTCAACTCTGCTTCACTTTCAGTTGAGATATCCATTTTGGGTTCTTTGCAAGAGCCTATGTTATTAGGTCCTTGATACCTTGGAAGAAATCTGAAGCCCTAGACATTTTAGGGATGGGGGAAAATCCTAATGGTTGGGTTTCTGCAATGATTGTAAACAGCTATGCATCTCCATGTAAGTAGTGTAGCAATGATTATCAGCCTGTGAATTAAGAGGGTATTTTGTATCTAGACTTCACGTTACATCATGGAACAAATAGAGAAATTTCATTAAGGCGTCAAAGATAACTACATGCAAAAGCCTTACTGCACCACAGACTGAGACACAGTGTTTTGGCGTAGGCTCGTGCATAACTTCATAGATGTGACTGACAATAAGTTAAATAGGAGGCACTCATCTGCCGACCATTGCTGTCATTCAAAGATTTCCCCATCGCGAAGATGGAGCCATCCTATTTATCCTCCTGGAAGCATGTATAGTGAAGTCGTGGAGAAACAACCTAAACAAGTGGGGCATCCAGCCCACTCATGTGTGCAGTGCTGTTGGAACCTGTAGAGCTGCTGCTACCAAAAAAAAAAAGGGGGGGGTATTTTGGGGATGATTAGTAGTGTTTTTACACTTGCATTTTTTTTAGTACTGTTTTTTATATAGTGTCATTTCACTAAATAACGGTTTAGTTTAGTCCTAACTTGAAAGACTGGCTTTAAAGCTGTATGCAGTGACTGATTTTCTTTTGAAGAGTTGAATCTATTTACAGAATCTCACTACTGTTCTAAACTAACTTCTTTGCAGTGTTTCCTTTCAACTTTCAAAATTCATTAGCTGTAAACCACGTGTAAAATGTCTTTAGTCTTTGAATTGCTGTTTTGTTTAGCAGCCTGGCATATTCGTGAATCTAAACTTAAAAAAAAAAAGGTCATTTAGTGAGGAAATGGTTAATAACAAAACATTACGAATAGTGTTTGAAGAGGCTGTTAGTTTTGCTCAGGAAGTTTTCATTTTCTAAAATTTGTGCTGCCTCATTATTTGTAATATTGAAACTATGCCTTACCAATCATACCAATCACATGAAGAAATGAAAGTAATGTTTACAGTTCTGGGTGGAAAATACTGAGTTAGGCTTAGTGGGCCAAATTCTGCTTTGAAGTAAAATGGTGAGAACCCAAGCTATTGTACAGAGTGATCATTTTAACAGGGTTGCAAACAGGATTCTTAATATCTTTTTGGAATGATTAAATTTAGGGAAAAGATGCAGCACAAGCATTTTGTGAGCCAAAGTCCGGACTGGGATTCTCCAAAGTTGATGGCTAATGCACCTCAAAACTTGATGTCAGCTGGTCAGAAATCAGGATGAAAGCATTTGGAGGCGAGTATGCAGAGCTGCTCCGGGTGGGTGGTGTTCTCTCCCCAATCATGTCGTAGAGGCAGGGTTTGCTCTCTTTTTTTCAAGGTTGATTGACTTTTGGTGATCACGAAACTTTTTTTTTTCTCTATCATAGTTGACTAATTGACCTGAAGTGTCTTCTAGTTTGAGTAATTATACTTTACCTCCTTTAAAATTCACTCTGCAGTCTGTGAATAACAGGCTAATGCTAACCTTTATTTCTAGTAGAGTCTTTTCCTGGCTGTAGCCCTGACAGCATGATTTGCACCTTTTTCTAAAGGTTTTGGAACCTCTTGGTGTTCAATGTTTAGGGGTGAAGGAGCCTGAAGTTATTGTTGGCTCAGACTCTCAGCCCAGGTTAGGTCTTTAGGCTGTTCCATCAATATCAAGTTCACTTAAAATTGACTTGTGGCATCTAGGGACTTTTCAGCTATAGAAAAAGAACACAATGCTGTATAGCAGGAGTGAGAACAAGGTGGCACAAGGAGATGCAATCGAGGTATGTTGTACTTCAGCTGCTGGATCAGTTCTTGGGGACCTTTAATTATCCCGTAGTACTTTCTCCTTTCTCCATGTACGCTTGCCTGTTGGCAGAAGTAATCTGGATGTGGTACTTTGATGTTTGTAGTCATATATCAGAGAAAAACTATTTATCATCAAAAAGCCAGTGGAAATAGTTACTATTATAGTTTTAACTACAATGTATTGTATACACTTTGGTACCATGAAATTTTTTTAGGGAAAATGAGAGGCAGCTCTGTGTCCTCCAACATTCCCCCACCCTGCCCCAACATATCAGCTCTTTTAATGACATCAATGCAAAAAGACATAGCTGATAAATTGTAAGTTAATTTTGTTTTTAAATGGGTCATTAAGGTAGAAGTTCCAATAATATTGCAAAATCAAGTGGTTTCCATAAAAAGATACTGACTTGCACATGTTTTTAATAAAGCATCAATATTTTGGTCAAAAAAAAGTCTCTGTGCTAAATAACAAGTTAATAGTATCTTAGTGAACAATGTGAAATCACTATTTGCAAGTCACACAGAGTTTTGTAACTACTGCTGCTTTCTTAGCAACATCTTTCAGAAGTTGCAGTGTGTTCTCTGTGAATATAAAGCAGTTTGGTAACACTAGAAATGCTTTAGAGTGTATCAGTGAGTTGTTATATTGAAAGACTTCAAGAGGCAATACATTAGGCAAAAAGCAGTGGCGATACCTGTAGAGCACACCATACGTGCCCTTAAGCAAAAGATAATAATTAGTTGCTTGTATTCCCATGCAAACTATCCCAAGTGTTGATGTTTATGAATTGCAAAGATCACTGCGAGACCAGCTCAGGCTCCGAGCTGCTGGAGTTGTTTATGCCCATTCAATTTTTAATGTACCTATAAGATGTTTTGATGAGGGCACTTAATCCAAAGGGATTTCCATGCCATAATCATACCTCCAGTGATTTAAACACAAAAGTAAGGGTAGTTCTTCAAAGTAGTTTAAGTGCTAACTTCCACTTCAGTATTAATAATAAACAGTAAGCACATCTCTGAAAATACCTTCATATTTTGTTGGCCGAATGCGATTCAGTTGTTTCTGTCATGCTTATGGGATGATGGTAATTAAAAGTCATGAAGTATCTGCTGTTAGGTAGCCTGCAGAGCGAGAAGTTACCCACAGCTCGTGGGTACCTGCTTTGCTAATTAGTTCATACACATTCAGATCATGCGATTTGCACTTCAGTCAAAAGAAAATATTTGACTAGAATCGACTTTCTTCGGCATTCTGGTGCTGCGGGTGCTGATTCTGTTTCCTAAAACCGCCATTGTAAGAACTATGTGTTAAATAATTTGTTTAAATAAACTTGCAATTATTATTTGAATTTACATGTGATGAATGTATTTTTGGTTAATTTGTACCATGTGTGTTTTAGAGCACGCGTGTGTAGAGTTCTGACAGTTTGACCATTTTGTTATTGCAGAAGTCTCGGTGTTTCATTGCACGTGCCTGTAAATACGGCAGAACTGGTAAAAAATACGGCCAAAAATACGGTTACAACCCCCAGCTCTGTGCAGAGCTGACCGATGGGTATGTGGGGAGCCGGAGGGTGACCTTGTATTAGCTGAATTTGGGGGTAAGGGAGAAAAACTTAATTTTCTTTTTTTTAAACTGGAAGATATTAACACAATACCTTACTATGGAAGCTCCTTGAGTTACCAGGTTTGATTTGTGCATAGCAAAACCCCCAAATTTCTACTTGGGGATGGGAGGAAACATGTAACAGAATTCTTTTTATTCATTTTGGTGAATTAAAATAAGATACTAGGAAAAAAAATGAGACTCTGTGAGTGCACATTACCTGAACCATGTAATTTAAATCCAAGGTATCTCCACTGAATTATAGGAGTGGGAGGAGTTTGTTAGTCACCGCGGAAGGCGAAGTGTCAAAATGACTAATTACACTGTTAAGGGCCGAGGAGATACAGTTAATTCCTGAGCAGCAGAACAGGTCTTTAAGAACTGTGGTAAGACTATCCCAATATAAATATAGCTAATACTATTTTAGTATAATTACATTAGTTGTCATGGCACTGGTTAGGAGATTACATTGCAGTGTTGCTTGCACGGGATAGTGCTGGCGGCTTCGTATAGGTAGGAAACGTAAAGCTGCGTTGTGTTTTGAACGTGGAAATTCAGCGTGTGTTATACCTGGTATACAAGAATATACGATATTCCACTTGTGCCTGGTCCTGAGGAGCTCACCAGAGGAACATCTTCATAAAGAAATGAGTTGTTGGTCTCCTCCACTAGCTTATGTGCTGCTGTGTAGCAGATAAAAATTTTTTTAGATCATGGGTGATACCGTATCATGTGTTGATAGCCTCCGTCACAGTTTTTCAGTAGATCTCCTCCTCTGGTAGTTTTTGAAAAGCTTTAATTGTGATCCGCTAGTGCAAAACGAGTCACCTTAAATATTTCTGAAAGGAGTATGTGGGCAGGAGCTTTCCTGCTGGACTTTCCTCTGCGACTTACCTGTTTCCACTGTCTGGTTCTTTAGGAAGAATAAAGTTACCCTTGTGCCCCGAACAGATGTGCGGAATTCATGTCTTAATTTTTGGGGAGCTTCATTCCCTGTTTTCAAATATAACTGCTTATTTTCTGAACATTTAAACACAGCCAGGGCAACAGAGTGATTTCATTCTGTCAAATTCAGGCCTGATATAACACCTTATATTTCTTAAAAAAAAAAAAAATATATTTATTGATACATCATTTAATGTGGGTACTGCTGGAAATCCTGTAGTTTGCTAGTTTTGTTAAAACTGAAGCATTTCTGCAGGCAGAAATACTTCTGTTCGCAGCAAAGATAATACGGGAAATTACCTGAAAAATTCCAACAGAATATTTTTCTTGCTAATATTATTTAATTTAGTTAAATTGGCGTTGTATAATCTCGTTAAACTTTAACCAGAAATAAAGAAAAATCTACAAATGCTATGGTTTACGTATGCAAAACATAAATTGTGTGAACATAGCTTACGCATTGAATAGTGTGAACAGCAGTCGTGCTTGTCGTAGTTCCACAAGAAAATGACGCTTCACAATTGTGAAATGTGAAGAAATTGGAGTCCCACCCAAACCCAATAAACAGGAATTTTCTTTTTTTTTTCTGCAAGAGGTGAGCACTCGCTGCACAGTGTTACTACTTCTGTGATCGTTGATTCATCCCTTTGCTATGCAAATTTTAAGTATACAAGGATTCAGTACTTTTATTTAAGAAATATGCCTGCAGGCTGTATTGGTAGGCTTTAGGGAGATATCTGGTTTGGTGTGAAATAAATAGTTGTTAAAAGATCACATGAATTTATGTCTTAGAAGATGAAAAGTGACGCTGTGAGCGTTTTGAGAGCACCCTCCTGTACCCGGCACGCGAGCTTGCCACTTGGTTTTGGGTTTTCAAAGAAACCTCACCAACCTCACGGAAAATCACAGAGCTGCAGGCCAAGGTGGGGAAGAGGAGAGCAGCAACGTGTCACCTGAAAAACGCAAGAATTAGGACTTGAATTTCAGACCACCCCCCCCCAGTTCCAACCTCTGGGGTTTGACTCGGAGTAAATGCTCGCTGGTCCTGGTCAAGGGAGTAGTTGCTTTTGCTGAAACTTCTGTCTTCAGACCATTTGAGTGCTTAGCTTTTAATGAATGGATTTAAATGCTATAATTCAGGTTTATGTGCAAGTCGTAGGCATCCAAATTTGCATATTTTGAGTGAAATGGGAGAAAAAANTAAACTGGAAGATATTAACACAATACCTTACTATGGAAGCTCCTTGAGTTACCAGGTTTGATTTGTGCATAGCAAAACCCCCAAATTTCTACTTGGGGATGGGAGGAAACATGTAACAGAATTCTTTTTATTCATTTTGGTGAATTAAAATAAGATACTAGGAAAAAAAATGAGACTCTGTGAGTGCACATTACCTGAACCATGTAATTTAAATCCAAGGTATCTCCACTGAATTATAGGAGTGGGAGGAGTTTGTTAGTCACCGCGGAAGGCGAAGTGTCAAAATGACTAATTACACTGTTAAGGGCCGAGGAGATACAGTTAATTCCTGAGCAGCAGAACAGGTCTTTAAGAACTGTGGTAAGACTATCCCAATATAAATATAGCTAATACTATTTTAGTATAATTACATTAGTTGTCATGGCACTGGTTAGGAGATTACATTGCAGTGTTGCTTGCACGGGATAGTGCTGGCGGCTTCGTATAGGTAGGAAACGTAAAGCTGCGTTGTGTTTTGAACGTGGAAATTCAGCGTGTGTTATACCTGGTATACAAGAATATACGATATTCCACTTGTGCCTGGTCCTGAGGAGCTCACCAGAGGAACATCTTCTTAAAGAAATGAGTTGTTGGTCTCCTCCACTAGCTTATGTGCTGCTGTGTAGCAGATAAGAATTTTGTTAGATCATGGGTGATACCGTATCATGTGTTGATAGCCTCCGTCACAGTTTTTCAGTAGATCTCCTCCTCTGGTAGTTTTTGAAAAGCTTTAATTGTGATCCGCTAGTGCAAAACGAGTCACCTTAAATATTTCTGAAAGGAGTATGTGGGCAGGAGCTTTCCTGCTGGACTTTCCTCTGCGACTTACCTGTTTCCACTGTCTGGTTCTTTAGGAAGAATAAAGTTACCCTTGTGCCCCGAACAAATGTGCGGAATTCATGTCTTAATTTTTGGGGAGCTTCATTCCCTGTTTTCAAATATAACTGCTTATTTTCTGAACATTTAAACACAGCCAGGGCAACAGAGTGATTTCATTCTGTCAAATTCAGGCCTGATATAACACCTTATATTTCTTAAAAAAAAAAAAAATATATTTATTGATACATCATTTAATGTGGGTACTGCTGGAAATCCCGGAGTTTGCTAGTTTTGTTAAAACTGAAGCATTTCTGCAGGTAGAAATACTTCTGTTCGCNCATTTCTGCAGGCAGAAATACTTCTGTTCGCAGCAAAGATAATACGGGAAATTACCTGAAAAATTCCAACAGAATATTTTTCTTGCTAATATTATTTAATTTAGTTAAATTGGCGTTGTATAATCTCGTTAAACTTTAACCAGAAATAAAGAAAAATCTACAAATGCTATGGTTTACGTATGCAAAACATAAATTGTGTGAACATAGCTTACGCATTGAATAGTGTGAACAGCAGTCGTGCTTGTCGTAGTTCCACAAGAAAATGACGCTTCACAATTGTGAAATGTGAAGAAATTGGAGTCCCACCCAAACCCAATAAACAGGAATTTTTTTTTTTTTTTCTGCAAGAGGTGAGCACTCGCTGCACAGTGTTACTACTTCTGTGATCGTTGATTCATCCCTTTGCTATGCAAATTTTAAGTATACAAGGATTCAGTACTTTTATTTAAGAAATATGCCTGCAGGCTGTATTGGTAGGCTTTAGGGAGATATCTGGTTTGGTGTGAAATAAATAGTTGTTAAAAGATCACATGAATTTATGTCTTAGAAGATGAAAAGTGACGCTGTGAGCGTTTTGAGAGCACCCTCCTGTACCCGGCACGCGAGCTTGCCACTTGGTTTTGGGTTTTCAAAGAAACCTCACCAACCTCACGGAAAATCACAGAGCTGCAGGCCAAGGTGGGGAAGAGGAGAGCAGCAACGTGTCACCTGAAAAACGCAAGAATTAGGACTTGAATTTCAGACCACCCCCCCCCAGTTCCAACCTCTGGGGTTTGACTCGGAGTAAATGCTCGCTGGTCCTGGTCAAGGGAGTAGTTGCTTTTGCTGAAACTTCTGTCTTCAGACCATTTGAGTGCTTAGCTTTTAATGAATGGATTTAAATGCTATAATTCAGGTTTATGTGCAAGTCGTAGGCATCCAAATTTGCATATTTTGAGTGAAATGGGAGAAAAAACCCTAACCTTCTGAAAGTGTTTGAGTGAAAGGCTGCTTTGGTACTTGCAGTTGGTCTTGAAGATTTGTCTTACTAAAGAAAACAAAACGTTTACTTAAAAGCTATTTGCTGCCTAATGTGGGACACATTTTAATACACAATTGCAAAATATACCAGCTTAATAAAATTTAGGTTGTAAAATAGCTATTGGGTTAAGCTCAGCCCCTTTTTATTCTGTTACTGTCAAAAATATTAATCAACTTCTCACTTCAGTATGACATTCCCTCTTGGTGCAGTTTTATTATCCTTTCTTTCTCTCATTCAGCAGCAGCATTCTTTCTGCAGTGGTTTCTTTTCTGCTGCAGAGGAAGAACATATTTTGGAAACATTTATTCCTTTTCTATAAATAACTTTATCTTCGTTTATGTAGCTGTGGTGAGGACTTTTATGCCTTAATGATCTCAACTAAATTAACTTGCTCGTTACCTTTCAGTAAAGACACTTCAGAAGACTACTACTTCTCACTTCAAAGTGTAAATCAGCCCAGAAGTTTAAATGCCTGAACTTGTGTTTCTTGTGCACGCTCAGGTAATACCCAGTGAAATTAGTAATCCTGGTGCTTGTCTACCCGAGGAAGCTGTTATACCGATTTAAATAGAGCTGATGGAAATAAGTTGCAGCACTCTAGGTGAGGTGGCAGCAGCCTTCCTCGCGTGCCTCCTTGTCTCTCCTTCTCATACCTCCCCAAAACGTGCTCCCTCCTCTTAAATTTGTCATTTGTAATTCTGTCCTATTGTTTTCATTGAGAGGGATTAGTAAAGATAAATCTTAGCTTTTGTAGCATTAACAATAGCTTATATCTGTCATATTTGTCTCCTAGCTAAACTAAATACTGCTTTTTTTTTGCTTTTTTTTTCTTCCCCCTCCACCCTGTCACACTTCGTTTGAAAGATCTGCTCTACCTAGAACTTGGTGAGGAAGTGAGGAAAAATCATTAATAGATGTATATTGGTATGGGTAAGGGCAATTAGGCATGGCAACCATTAAAACCATTTAGTCGTCGTTCTTCTGAAGTCAAAGGAAACAACACACTTTAAGGTGTTAGCAGCAGATTAAAAAAATGAAAGTATGATACCCGTCAGGTGTATGTGGTGTGGCTTCAAGGAGAACATAGTGTGTGGGCACGCAGAGCGTGACGGGGGGGATATGTGCCTGAATTTGATTTGACGTGCCTTTTTCCCCACGAATTTGTAACTATTTTTTTCCTTCGCATTTCATCTAGAAGCAGACAAATGAAGACGAAAATGAAGTATTTTGTGGGAAGCATATGGAGGAGTCCTCCTAGGCCTGTTTTCATTATGTTTCAAAGCCCTTTGGACAGACTTCTGAAAAGCAGGATGTCTGGCAGGCTCCGGGATGGGAAGAGCGAGGTGCCTGGCTGCTCCTCCTGGGCGTAATGGCAGCCTCCTTTCATCAGATGCAGAATTATAATACCTGATTCTTCTACAAAAGTTCTTTTAAAGTCATAAGCTGGTCAGATACACTCCTCAACAGCTTTTATTTAAAAAGGCAAATAAATTGTTGAAATGGAAACACGTCCCATGAAGTAAACTTACCTGGCTGGTCATGATCTGCTTTACTGCATTTTTCTGTTACCAAAAAAAGCAGTATTTTTATTATTTGTAAAAGAAGAGGAGCAGAAAATACTGTCTTATATATAAGCTCTCTGTCTGCATCGTAGACTTAGACATACGTGAGAGCCGATGCTTTCTGCCGTTGCTTTTCTTTATTTACAGATTTTTCTTTAGCACTTACGTGCTCAGTTCACGTGCGTGCCTTCAGATTGTACCTGCTCTGAGAAAGAGGACACAGATGATTGCTAAAATAGAAGTTAGCAGGAAATTTGGGGGTCTTTTTTGCTTCTGAATTTGATAAAATTGTTACACTTCATTTATATATTCTGGTGTTCTTAGGTGGTGATTTCCTCCTGTATGTAAGTAATGCTATTAGCAGTGACGGTGCTTTGAACTGTCATTTCATTCCACTTGAAGTTAATTACTAGAAAACTGGGGTTTTCTTTTCTATATTAACCGGTTTCATATAAAGTGTATCTCTTTACCAAGGATGTCATTGTGAGGTAGGAATAACTACAGCAAACTGAAGCACAGAGCAATTGAGCCTTTGATCATGCGAAAATGTAAGCGTGTGTTGAACTTTACACTTGAGCGTTCCCACCGGCTGTACAGGGCTTACGCAGCCGTATTTCAAGGGTCCCTGGCTTGATAGAGATTTGAGAAGTCCTCAATAAGGCTCGACAATAAAACCCAGATATCCTATCAAGCCAGGGTGCTTTAAGTCTTTGCTCAGTCCACTTAGTAGGCGCAGAGCGAGGGAGATAATATATTTTTAGCTTTGAAATTCAAAGAAACCACTCAATTAGAGGCATTCTCGACAATTTAAAATGCTCTGTTCTTGCAGTGTTTGCACTGAATGAGGAGGAATGGTGTGATTTTAGTTTTTTTTCTCCAGTCCGAAAGAAAAACCATCCCATTTACTTTATATTGTTACAGTTTAAAGCATCAAATGGTATAGTTTATATTTTCTTTCGCAGTACTTTCTCCAAAAGGATAAGAAAACCAGGAGTCTTATCCTGTAGTTTTGTGAGTAGAACAATGAGCATATCAGCCTTGATATAGCAAGAGGTTACTTTCAAAATAACTGCAGAGGATGATCTGATTTTTGTGATTTGAGAAGTCGCTATCTGCAAAGTCATATTGATTTGCATGAGGGGTTTTTTCCTGCTGTTAGAGGCAGTGAAACACAAAACTTGGAAAAGTTGTTAATTTTTTTTTTTTTCCCCCCCAAAATGAAAGAGAAAACAAGGGTCACAACTCACGAAGGGAGAATTCTATATTGTGAAAACATGAGTTCGTAGGGTAATTCCGGTTGGGAGGGACCGTTGAGGCCATCTACTCCAACCTCCTGCTCAAAGCAGGGCTGGCCATGAGCCTCCGATACCTGTGTTCCACAGAGGGTGTAATTATGGAATACTTCAGTATTACATGGTCTTTTTCTGTAGCGTCTGTATTTAATCTAGTGCAACTTTCTAGTTTACACAGTTGAGGGATATGACTCATAAAGGCTGTCATTTATATCCCTTTGCATTATAAAATGTACTCTACAGAAGACTTCAGCTGATTTTTCTCAAGATTTGGATTCTGTACAATCAGAAGTCAGGCCAGTACCTCCAAGCATAGCGAGTATCTTCTTGGACTCTATTCTGGGATTAGATGTAAAATACATAAGTATTTATATTTTTCCTTAATGCCAACAATGCCTTCATTGTAGGCATTTTTTTCCGCAAAGATTTAGTAAGTTGAATAGTTACTGTGGAGTACTTGCAAATTTCCTTTCTGTAAAGAATTGAAAGAGTTGTGTTTTTTTTCTATCGGCATTTGAAAAGCAGAGAAAAGTGACTACTACAACAGAATTTTATTAATGAATGATTTACACTGGTTCCAGCTGTGACCATGTGATTAGTCCTTCACTAAGCAACAATGGGTATTTTCTTTCTGCTTTTATTTGATTTCCAAGAATGTGTCATCTGTTACATAAACTGCTGCCAGTATACCCCATGTAAACTGGTATTTTTTATTTCCCTGAAGCGTAAGATGAATACCCACCCATATCCTTCTGGAAATACTGTTTTAAATGAATTGGGAATTTTATTGACTATATCAGATTCAGCATGCCAAAATCATAAAACTTAAAATATTTATTAAACGCAGTAGACTGTAGGATGCCTTGTTCCTTGGTAGTGCAAAAGATAGATTATTTTCACTTTTACATTTCTATCTTAATATTTTATTACAGCAATACAATGTGTTATAGAGGTGGACAAGCCCGCAGATTGAAATGTGGATAGTCCAGATTGTTCCTTTCCCTCGACCATATGGTGTAGTTCTAAAAGCCTTTTGTACGCTGTCTGTTCAGTTAATTGTAAACTCGGTCTTTAATGTACCTTAAAAAATGAGATATATGTGAACTAAAAGTAAGCATGTCCTCTGGTAAGTAAAGTTTGCTAAAATATATCTAAATTCACAGCCCCAGTCTCTTGGTAGATTTTCTTTCTGGGTGAATTTGAAAGTCTTTTGCCGTTTCTTGGTAATGAATGCGAGTATGTGCATGTGGAGGGACAGGTTTTTCCATTTCCTCCTCGGGAAAGGGGGGGAGATTTGAGTATATAATGAACATTTCATAATATTTTTGCTTGGCAGACAGCTCTGCCAGTGGGTGATGTGCAGGAACATCGAAGATTTCTGACAGATGGATGGTAGGACTGCTAATACACCTACACACGTTGCGGCGTCTGATGTTCCCAGTGTTTCTCTGATGCCTGAGAAGCTTCTGCTCACACTTTGGTCTGATGCTGCCCGGTGCCGGGCTTTAGAAGAGCAGAACCAAGTCTCGGTCTGGATTTTCATACGCCACAGAGAGGGTAATTTACTATAGTCCTTGCAAAGCAAAGCATTTATTATGGAGGTGTAACGTATTTTGATATAATAGAGTTAAAAATGATTTGTTAGAGAGTTTCAGGAGCAATTTTATTTTCTGTTGTCTCAACATAAGAGGCTATTTGGGAAGAGCGACTGTTTTCAATGTAGGTAGGGTTGATACATCTCAAGAGGAAAAAAAGAAAAGAGTAGGAGTCTGTTGCTGAAACTGCTCTTTGTGGGTCCCAACCTGGTTTTCAGCATTGGAGTGTTTGCTCATTAGTGGTAGTTTCTGTGGTAGGCAAGGCTCATGGCGTTTGTGGCTTTGGAGATAAAAATTCACTACATTAAAAAAAAAAAGAAAACCCAAAACATTGGAAATCAAGCAAGAAGTAAGTGACAGTTGCGGAGACTAATGTGCTGTGAGAGGCCTCTCGTAATGAAACTTATTGATCTATACTGCATATCTGAAGGTTTTCAAAGGATTGCAGGTATTTCTGTATCACCAGCTGAATGCAAAGGAAAGGATAACCTTAGAGATATTAGAAAGGAAGAAATGCAACCTTTTTGGCCTGCAGTGATTAAATGAAGTAACTCTCGACCTTTGTTAAGCATGCAGAAATGCAGAGAGCTTCAGCAAGTCTTCTCAAAATGGAAATAGTAGCCAATAGCACATCTGTTTTTTCCCATCAGATAGCGTGCTCATTGTGAAATAGTGTAGAAGTCGTGAATTTAAATAGTATGATGGAAACTAAACAGCAAAAAGCTGCTGGAGAACCATAGTTTTTCTTACGCTGGCTTTTCATACTCCTAAGCAAGTGTGATAAAATATTTTGCTTAGTAGGTTCTTAGGAGACTTCACCCTTGTGGAACGATGAAAAAGGAATAGACTGGTGTGCTGCAGAGGCAGACACGGATCCTGCTTAGCTAAAGTATGAGCAGGGGGATGCTGTAGATGCTGGTCAGTGTATATGTTGAAACGAGCAATATCTTCCTTCCATTCCATACTTTTTTTGGCTGTAATGTGAAATCAGTGGGAGCAAGAAAGTATTTGTGGGCAGAACTCTTGCTCCTTGCAATCCAAATAGTTCTGAAGTTTTGAAACGCAAGAAACCACACGTAATGCTTGAAGAATCCAGCTGTAATTTTGAGAGCTGAAAGAGAAAGCAGTGACTGAACGTTTGTTGCAGCTTCCATATGATGAGAGCAGTTCTCAGAGCCTGCGAGTTGCTGCTTGCAGAGAGTATATGAATAATAAAGCTACCTATTTTTACCATACACTGGCAAATGTGGGCTCACTTCAGTAGAGCAGACAGTGCAAACAAGATGTGCTAACTTGTAGGGTTTTGGGGTTTTTTTTTTAGAAAAAAGATCTGATTTAACTTTTCATGATAATTCCAAAATATGAGAAATAAAAGGCATAGAAAATCATATATTTCCAACAAAAATGTAGCAATATTTTGGTAAAAAATATATATATATATTTATTTAGTCTATTTGTATTTCAGTGGCTGTTTCTTTAACTCCAGTGGTGTATGTGTCCATTCAGAAACAGTTATTAATGATGCCAGCTTAGTTTGTGAAACAGCAGAGTCGGAGACTGTCACAGACTACAGACTGGTTAGATTTGTGAAAATACGCTAAATTCTTTGGCTAATTTTGAGGATTGCAGCTTTTCCAGCAAGTCCCTTCACTAAAAAAAAAAAATAAAAAATTCAGCAATCTTAAAAATGAGGCTGGCCTCTCATGCTTCTTGGACTACTTGAAAGCATCGTTGAAGTAGTTTTACCTGTAGAGTACAGTCTCATTCATAGTGGTACAACGAGCTTCCTAGATACAAGTAAGATCTGTTCAGGGTCTCAACCTGTAGTGCTCACAGAAGAAAAAATGGACGGAAGGTAGGAGTAGGAGTGTAGAAGACCAAAGGTCAAAACAGTTGGGCTTAGAGGAGCGGGTACAGAATAGGTACAGAAGTGTTAGTAGACTTAAAGTATTCATGAGCAGGGGCTGGAAAAGAGAGAAAAAGAACAGAAGATTGGAGAGGTTTTGGAAAGAGCATATGGAGTGGAGCTGATAAAAAAAAAACAAAAAAAAAACCGACCAACAAAACCAAAAAGATGATTCTGGCCACGTGTTAAAAGCTGTTCCTTTTTTCTGATAGGAAGTTGAGTTGTACCAAGGAAGTCTAATGAAAATCAGGAAAATGGGATGAAATGCAGCTTAAGTCTGACGAGGGGAGAAAAAAATTTCAGAAGTGAAGAGGAAAACTTTGGATTTGGTGTGGTAAGATGGAGGAGGGAGAAAGAGGTTGCTTGTAAAGATGTTGGAGACAATTTGAGTGGAGAAGAATTGACAAACCGGGAAGCGAGACCAGAGATTAGGCAAGGAAAATAAAGCAAGGGAGCAGTGAAGCTTTGCTTCTGAACAGCGAAAAGGGCTGTTGAAACTGGAGACTTCCTAATGAGGAATGAAGCATGATGGGGAAAGAGAAGAACGTTTGAGACTGTAGCCCTAGCAGATAGGAGAGATGGTAGAGGTGTCCGTACATAGGAAAGAGTTGGAAGCGAGGGTAGTTTGAGACAGGAAGATTTGGTATGTGTTTCACCAAGGTTAATGGTTGATATGCTGCGAGTCTATCCTTTGTAGATTTTTATTGTGTCATTGAAAAAGTTTAAAGGAGAAAAAAAAGATGATGTAGGACTCAGGTAAGTACAACAGAAAGTAATTAGAAAAGAAGGTGAAAGAATAGGAAACAAAACAGATGATGTTCAGAGCTGTAAATGAAAAGAGGAAATCAGGGATTCAGTCATCTGAGAAATAATTCATATGGTTTCAAGAAGTGTGGATTTTCCTTTTGAAGATGGAATTCATCAGCTAACCAGATGAAAAATGATATTAATAGAGGATACAAAATTTTGTCTCATTTTCAGTTTAAAAAAAAAAAAAAAGTACAATCTGGGTAAAATATGTATTTGCCTATTTCCTTAGAAGGGCTCATGCTAATGAAAATTTAACACTGTTGTTCCAAACGTTTTTTCACGTGTGCCAGAACGACAAGTATATTCCTCCTGTTTCAAAAGAGAATGTGCATTGGGGTGAGTGGAAGTAGGGACGTAGGTGTCACTTCTGCTCTTGGGTTTACTATAAAATTACTGTCGGAAAATTGTGCAAATCACAATTTTAAATTCAAGTTTTCTCATCTGTAAAGTAGAGATAACAATACCTGCCTACCTCACAGGAGTGTTGTGAGGTTTAATTAACGTTTGTTAAGCTCTTCAGCATTTTTGGATGAAAGAGGATAAATGAAACCTCTTGTTGTTAATAATGGGAAAACACCAGGCAGAAGATGTAGTACAATTTTTGGGGTTGGAGGAAGGAGATAGAAGAGTTACATTTTGTTGTTTAAAACATATTTAAACAAAACGATTGAAAATGTTTGGTTAGAAGTTATGTAATTTTTGGGTGTATTTGTCAAATCCAAGCATTTTCTTACAATTAGCTCGTCATTTGAACGTGTACATAATCTAGTGTTTTGTTTCATCTTAGAGTTTAGAACTCCTTTGGCTTTGAAAAGTTGAATAATTCCTCTACGTTCCTTTTTTGCCTTTGTTGTAAGATGAATTTGTTATACTCTACCTACCTATACAAAACCAAACCAAGCATTTGTCTGCCGGTGAGCTCTGTGTCAAGGTTTCTGGAAGGGCTGAAGTGCTGTAGTTAGAGGTCGTAGGAATAACAAGTCAGTAGGCAACAATAATAGTAACAAATACATGAAATTCTGTGTAGGTATGAATATGTGTCTACCTTATAATTTAAGCAACCCAGTAACATGGTGAGGAGAAAATTTTTGAGAAAATTTTTGACAACAATAGAGTGAATTAGCACTGAGTGATAAGAAAATCAGTGGGGCGATTAGCATTGCTAAGCCTTGTTTCTGCAGCTTTTTTCCTATTCAGATAGGAAATCGTCAAAATAACCTTTCTCTTTAAAGGAAATGCTGTGTCTATTTGGCAGCAAGTTTCTTAGAATTGACTGTGCCAGTAGATGCAAACTTTACGAACGTAGTGGTGTGTCAGCAACATCACAGGTGTCATTATAAATGTCAGCAGTATGTAAGTGGTATTTGTAAATAAGCACAAACATGTGAAATGGCCTACGTCTCTTAGTCAACCATTACGCACCTTCGATATGCCGAAGCCTAGTGCTTGGTTGAGTAGCTCATGTGAGTTGAATGTACACTAAATATCAAGTGGTGTTACACAGCTTGAAAAGAAGAAGAGCTTTAAAGAAAAAAGTCTGCTTTTTTTCGAAGTCATTCTGTTAATGCCCAAGAAAATGCTTCCATGAGTGTTAAGAAACCAGCTGTCTATAGACTCTAGGAAGAATCATTTATGGATCTCTCTTGTCCATACTTATTCAGAGCTTCAGCGGGAAGGCAGAGTGCTGCAGCTCTGAAGAGTAGCTTGAATCAGCTTGCATGAATATTGCCCTCTCCAAGGATATTGGCATGCAAAACAGATTTTGTTCGTCTTAGCGCATTTTGAATGCACCTCACAAATAGATTCTTAACCGCTTGGAAATGAACAGTTTGGATTAGGTTCTCTTCAGCGGAAGCGAACTAATGCATGATTGTTGGAGATAGGTAGAAATAACTTCTTTCTTCCTAAAGTATTTGTTTGGTACTGCTTAATTTGAGTACCCCGTCTGTGTTGTTTTCCACTGTATATATTTGCTGGAGACAACTTAACCTGTGCAAGCGCAGCAAGAAGCTGGTGGCATTCTGAACATCCAACTACCCTCCCACCCCTTTCTCTCTCTCTTAATTATATTTTTTTATCTCCAGTATTCAAATTGAAGTGTCTTCCAGAGCTATTTCTGCTTTAAATGTGGGGCTAAACTACTTTCATATAGCACCTTCAAGTAGCTACATCTAACTGATCTTTGTGGGACCAACCTCTGCTTAAACAGCAATGGGAAGATCAGATCTGAAAAGATTCAGAAAGATCAGATAAGACCCATGTAACACCTCTCTTAGATTCAGATTCATTTTATGAAAGTGATTTTTGAAAATCTCAACATAAATAGATAACTGAAGATTGGGTTAATGTTATCTCCATAAGCAAAGCACTTTTTTGCCTGTTTTTGCTAAAAATAGCCAAGTACAGTGGTGTCCAGAGCCACCACCCCAGCCCAGCAAAAAATGCAGCATCTTTATTTTTCGCCATGACTGATGAGTAAGGATGCACTAAGTTCCCTGGATCGTGGAGTAACTTTCAATATACCACCAATAAAATCCACTTAGATAAAGGAAACTTCTGGGGCCTAAATTTTCTTTGCTTGAATTTCTGCAGACTTCTAAGACTCCATTGCTCGGCAGAGTGTATTTGTTAATTAACTGGAAGAAGGTGTAGCTATTAAAGGGAGAAGTTTATAAAGGTGAAAAAGGTTCACAATTTTCCTTTTCTTTTGTCAACTGGAAGGCAACACTAAGAAACTTCTTTAGAACTACCTGAATTCACTGTAATTCTAGGAAAGACTAAGAAACAGTTTAAAATTACATTTCTATATTTTCCATTTTTAAGTCTTAATTTATGTAAATGATTCCGCTTCACCTTAAGTTTCTGTTGTGTGGCTTGGTTAATAGGCAAGAAGTTTTCCTAGTCCTCATGTTTGGTGTGGTTGGGTTGAAAGCCTTCACAGCAAAAGAATTCACGGCTTTCACCTGGAGCAACAGCGAGCACTGCAGATTTTGCAGGAGTGCTGGTAAGTCAGCGTTATTTCTGAGGAGCAGTTGCTAAGGCTGTTTTCTCAATGTCTTAAGCGCCACAATTGACTGTACTTTGTATGTAAAAAAAACAAACCCCAAACCCATAAGGAATAATAATATCAAAGGTTTTAGTGGTAGCATGGCTTTGAGCCTAGTTGCATATGGAAGACTCTGAGATAACCACTGCCTTCTATTTTATTTTATTTTAGAGGTATTTTTCCAAGCTGTTCATATGCTGTTGTTCTTCAGGCCTCCAAGAGCTGCTTATAGCTGCTGTGAATGCTTAACTGGTGGTATTGCCAAAAATTTCCCAATGGCCAGAATAACTGCACAACCCTTAAATCTTTAGTACAAGTCAGATCTTTAACTTGCTGGTGAAACTTGTGATCTTTCTGACTTTGAAACGAAGAAGTGGGAATATTAAGCACAGACCTTGCGTGCGTGAGGTGTAAATGGTTTCTCGTGTTGGCTTGTGATGGTATTTCTGGCATTTCATCGTATCAGCGATGCCAGGAAGAGCACCTACTAATAGTCATCTAGACTTTAAATAGTTAAGATCTTCCAGTAATGACCTTAAAATAGTTTATTCAGCTCTAAACTCTTCAGTGAACATGTTTTTCTCTGCAGCCCAGTAGTCATGGCCATTATAAACCACACTTAATGTTCTTAATGTTGTACCAGTTTGCAGGAGGAACGTGCTAGGTACTGCAGTGGTTCAAGTTGAAGTAGCTGATGAGTGACACCATTATTTTGGTTTTGTTGAACATGATGTTTGATTTTGATACGGGTTTTTCACATTTTAGGAGGAAAGTTTTATGAGCACGGCCAGTTGACTCAGGCAGGGTAAATGCTTTTCAGACTCTTTTTAGGGAGGTAGAGAACTGATTCTCAAGTAACACTAAAGCTGAAATCTTAAGTGAGTTTTACTAATATCTTCATGATTTTTAATGAAGTAAAAAAAAACAAAAAACAACCCTGTTTCAAACTATTTTCATTAGAGACTACAATGCAGATCATGTGCTATAACCATATTTTGTTGCATGCAACAAAAGCAAAGTTGTTAAGGCACGGGTTTTCTGATAGTGGTGATTTTAATGGCACTTTTCTAATACCAGCTATCTGATAATCTTCAAGGAAAAAATTTACATCTTGATGTCCTCTGTGCATGCCCTTGCTTTGCTGTTATCTCTGGCGGTGCTAAAAAGGGCCATGCTTGTGTCATGTTTGTTAGGGGCTCCCCCAGACATTAATATTTATTCTTTTTGCAGTATCTGTTTTTAAAACATCAGCTCCGAACCTAGACTTGTTTGCAAAATAACCTTCCAAAACAGGTTGGAATCACTTTTGTTCATGAAGAAAATAAAAAATAATTCCTGAAATACTCACCGTTTCAATTGACAGGTGATAACAGACATCTTTATTTAACTCATGTCACTATTTTTCAGCTTTCTGCGGTGTGTGTATCCATAGATACTTCCCAGTGGAGGAGGTAGACTCCTTAACTTTCTCATACTTGCAAAGTAAAATTAAATGAATATAAACATGCTTTTCTTCCATTGCTTTAAGGAAATCCTTGAAAGTATTTTTGCAGCCTCAGCAGACAACAGAATGGAAGGAACTGGTGAAAGTCATTAGATCTGCTATCTGTGGGTCAGCAAAGATGTTGGGGAACACTTGCAGTGTGCTGTCAGAAAGCGCTTTGGCCATACTGTGGAGCCTTTCATATTGCTATAACCCTTTCAGAGAGCTTAGCCAAAACTTTATCGGGAAATTATTTACAGGAAACATGATGCTGCACCACTAAATCAAATTGGCAGCTGTCATTCTGCTAGATTTAGAAATTGATGGGGATAATATATCTTCTGTATGTAAAGTTGGAAATAAGATGTAAATATTCTTAAAATGGAAAAATACGTTTAGCGCCATGTAAAGTCCTCATTCAACGTTGTTATTGAATCTGAGAGCTTTTGAGCAGTTTCTGAAAGAGGTGACATGATGCTGACTGGGCAGAAGTTCATGAGATGTCTTTCTGTTCTCATACATTCATAGTATAAAGCATGGGTTCAGGTTTTTCCTGAGAAGGCAAGAGTTGGGCAAGTGGAAGACCAAAAATGATTTAATCTGTTGAATTCTAGTATTAAATAGTTAACATTAAGGACTTTTCTGTGCAGGTAACTTTGCAACCTTGAAGTTACTTTATGAATCACAAGACTGTCATATCCAAACCACTGTAGGGATCTAATACTTTAATGCTGCTGCTTATAAGCAAACAAAACCCTGATGATTTATTCCTTTTTATTTGATGAAGGGTTTCGTAGCTCAGGAAAATCCTCATGATTATCGTTTTAAATTGCTTGTGTTGTGGGTCTTTGGGTGAATAACATGGCAGATGCATTTGGCACCCCTTTTGAAGTCCATTTTACATCAGGATTGAATTCCATTTTGAAGTAACCCTACCGGCATGTGTTGTGGAGTTCACGTATCTGTCCCTCGGTAATACTCCTCCCTGATTTCACAGCTGAGCTTGATTTGACAGTAGATCTCATCCCATCCTTTTTGTTGACTCAAGGTGTGACTGAAGATGCAGATCCTTTCATCACATATTCAAATGGATAGTTTCTGACTGTAAAATAAATCTGGCTTGTGCCCACTCAAAAGTTGCTGCCAAACTTCTCAAGGCTACCAAGCTTAATGTTTAAATTAATGTTTAAATTAACTCTTGCAATTCCAGCTTTTGTACCAGAGGAGTGTTTCAAGTGCTAAATCCCAAATCGCCATGATACGGGAAAGATTCGCTATTCATCATTTAAGGTTTTACTTCTTTAAATTTGCTGTAGAAAACAAACCAACTTTTTGATGTAGGGTGATTCTGTTATCTCCCAGAACACCTAATGAAGGCTTTTAACAGTTTTCATCAGTGAGTTAATACGGACTATAGACTAGATCTTCCAAATAAAATTAGTTAAAATATTTACAAGTCATTTTTTCAAGTGTGTGTATATATATACACTCTTAAACTGGCTATGAATGCAGGTTGTAATGCTTACCTTTCTATACAGAAACTGGTCTGAAGCCCGGAACATGCGGAACACATTTCTCATCATATTCCTAATAAATCGGAGGAATTTCAAAATGCCAGCCCATTATTACCAGACTGGTGCTTTTGCTATAATAGGGAACTAGCAACTAATATGTCTGCTGTCAAGTTTAAAAATAGCGCTGCTTCTCCCATTACCACACCTATTAGTTCCCTATCCGTTCAGAGATATTCTAAATCAAGTATCGTTCATCTGTTTAAACCTAATGTAAGCCTTCAAGATCATCAATATTATCAAATTTCTAGTAATAGGTACAGGACTGGAAAAGATGAGTCTTGTAAACTGTCCTGAGCCTTCAAGCACTGTAAACGCAGTCCAAATAATTTGGATAAAACCAACATACCATTAAACAACATTAGCGGTCTCCGTTAAAGTAAGTTATCGTTATTCCAGGCTTTTGAATTACATGGCAAATGGGAGCTCATAATTAACTGTTAAATCAGAGTAACTAATTTTCTATCAAATACAATTGCTAGCCATGCATTTTCAGGTTATACTCTCATATTAGATCTGTACTAATTTTTTTTTTT
>VXBL01009093.1:1406256-1419273 GCA_013400195.1 Aramus guarauna | reverse complement strand
TTTTTTTTTTTTTCCCCAAATCTTGTTACTGGTTGAAGAGCTACCCAAAATAATGTTGGAACTTTTTGTGAAGATAATTAAGTTCTGCTGCTCTACAGCTCACGTTGACTTCCGTAAATCTTTCAGGGCCATTGAAGGAAGGAAGGAGAGGAACAAACTCTGGGGAAGAGTAATCCAGTTTGCTGGCGATGGGTAGTTGTGGCTGTAGTCATTTCCCTGGCAGAGCATGGCTGCTGGTTCTCCACCACACCTCTTCTTTGTCTTTTCCCTTTCTCTTCTGGCTTAGAAATGAAGAAAACTTTTCTCCTAATTAAATGAGAAATACCACTTACTTTGCCCTTTTTCATCTGAACTCACAAAAATAGTTCACAGGCTATTTAGTTTCCCTGAGACCCTGTTCTGAGTAGCACTTAATCCCACGTACACCTCTTAGGAGGTCAGCGAGAGGTACGTAAACCGAGTTGTGTGTCGTAATTCCTGTTCACAACGTGCCGGGAATCTGGAGATTGGTCAGTGAAATTTCCCTAAAAATGTCTTTTGAGTGCCGTGCTCCAAAGGAGGAATGTACATTCCCCACCCAGGTAGTGTGGCTGCACGTGGTTTTGAGATAACCATAAATGTGATGCACAGTTGTTTTTCTTCACTGGAAAAAATAAATTGCGATAATTTACTTTATTCAGTATAGATTAAGATCTTCAAAGATGGAGATTGAGGATGGCTAGAAGTATAGATGCAAAGTATTTATCACAATCGTAGACTGTCAGGAAAGAAGGTGAAAAGAAAATTCTAAGGAGTAATTTTTTTTTTTTCTACAGCTCAAAAAACCCCAAATTTAATTTACAGCAAGACATGATGAAGGCCATTAGTACCTTTGCATAGATAAAATAATAAAACAATTTAAACACTGAGTTTTAAAATGCATACTCTGCATATGCATTAGCAACTTTTTCATAAGGATTTGCAGCGATACTGTTTACTTGGCATGCACAGGATAATGCGCGGATTTTACAGCTTGTTACTCTCTAAATATGTAAACTCCAAAAGGAGCCATTACAGTCTCCTGTGTCGGGGTGCCTCTGGATTAACAGCCGTGGGACATCTTTAAACTGTAACTTTCAATTCCTGCTGTTGCATTTCAGGGTTGAAAGCCCAGATGTAAGAACTGAACCCGGTGATCCTCGCAGTTTGCTTTTTAGTTAAGATCAAAACAATTCTTGTAAAATTCTATTGTTTGCAATTCTAATTGCAGCATTGCCAGCTTCTCACCTGTGTTGGTGCACACCTGCCCCATGCTCTGATGCACGAGCATTTTGAGGAATGTAATTCTGAGAATGAGGAAAAAAAGTCATTAATAATTGTGTATTTTAAAGTGTATGACAGGCAGCTGATTTTTCAGTATATGTGCATTTAATCTGAAAATAGTCCACAGAAAAATAACTTAGCAGTCTTTTAAGCAAATACTTCAAGTGAGTATCCTTAAGGCTTCCACTAAAAGGGAGGCAGAGTTCCCAGGTGGGGGAATCCTTACCTGAGACCTTTGGGACTTCTGCCGCTTCCCCCGTTCACTCTGTTTTTATTTCTGGCGGGGTATTGGCTGGCAATGTCACGAAGGCAGTTTTTGCAACCATACACCTAGGTCATAAGCACAGTAAAATTAAATGTTGTATGTTGGTGTTGAGTGAAACAAAAGCAGGCGGTGCGATCCGTACAGGTTGCAGCGTAGAACGCCTGCAGGTAATACTAGTTTTGGGTGTTGTGTAGATGTTTGCAACTCTCAGGTTGCGTGGATGGGGCAGACTGTGGTTTATAGGTGTCACCAGTAAATTAATATTAGTGCTGATGCAGACGTTCAAATAAAGGTGAACAATTTTGGTTTACCACATTCTCAAAAGAAGTAGAGGATTTTTTGCTTTTTCCAGTTGATTTATATAAAAGATAAGTGGCATTCTCACTTTGTGCACTTACACAGTTCAGTAATGACAAACCTTAGAGACGGTACTTTTGGGTGATCTCAATGCGAGTTAAATTTTGGTCAAACATTAAAATGTGATTGTGTTTAAGGTATAGCTCTGGGGTTTTGGTGAGTCACTGTCATGAGTGGGAGGGTAACGCAGGCTCTTTCAATCTAGGTTTGTGTGTGTGTGTGTACGCGACACATCAACGCTTTGGCTGGGTTTGCGTGTTGTGGGGCTGGCAGGGAGAAGGGGCAGGAGGAAAGGTGAAGACCCTGAGTAGTCCTTTGGGAAATCCCATTTTATCACAACGGGGAACACGAGAAGTTTTTGCCCGTGTGAGGTATTATGGTGTGTTTATCTGAATTCATCAAAGGGTCTAAGTATGTTTGTGTCCGCAGTGCATACCTGATGGGTTTTGTAGTCACTTGATTTATAAGATACTGAACCACGTGTGCTCTGGATACGGTGGTGGAATAAATTTCTCATACGTGTGGGACTGTGACCGTTAAAACAATCATTACTGAAACCATATACCTTATTTCCTGTAACTAATAGCATCTCTCTACCTATGGAATATATTAACAATTATTCCTTTGGTTTTGGATTGTTGCTCGACTATTTTGTTGGACAGATATTTAAACATGATATGTAATTTATGTTGTCTGAATACGTCAATGAACGGAGCTAATTATGGCTTTCTGATGCGAGCTATGCTGATGTTTGTGAAACCACACTTCTGTTTATAAGACAGAGTGAATGTGCGTTCTTTAATAAATCATGGAAAATGATGAGTTTTCTCTACCTAGGTTGGTTAACAAAAATACTGTAGTTGGTGTTCAGCTAGAGTTTAAAAAGAAGCCATGGTTTCTGTGGCTAGTTGAACAGTTAATTCTTCCGTGCCATTAAAGTAAATATTTATTTATTGCTCTGTATAGTACTCAGAATTGCTTTTAAAGGAAAATTATTGGGTCAAACAGCAGTGGCCCATCTAGGGACTCCATCACTTGCAATTTCTCTCACCGTGTGGTAGAGCTGAAGGAAACGACAAGAGTCCTGGATGAATGTCACTCTGAGACGCCGGCTTTGAGACAGCACCTAATTGCCTACCAAAACTTCTCCGTATTTTAGTATACCTCTGTATTAGTCATGGCACTGTTACCGCTTGGGAGGGTTTTCTTATTTCAGATGGTTTCTTATTCATGTATATCCTGCAGAATGTGCTGCTACATGCGGTGTAGGCAGAGGAACAGATTTTTCAAAGCAAAGGGTGCTGCAGCCCTGTGGACGGGGCTGAGCTGTTGGAGGAACACCCAGGATTGCTGGCTCCAGAGAGGAAGCGCTGTAATGAGAAAGGGGAAACAGTTCTGTTTTTCTAATATTTGTTGTTTTCTTTGAAACGGGGAAAAGAATACCTGGAGTGATTTATATTTAATTGAGGATTGCATTCCATCAGATACGGTGAATGTTCTCAGGCCATTTATCAGCTGTGTCTTTCCGAGACCTCTGAGGAGTATATGCTACATATTTACCTTAACTTGGCTAGGTCAAGGGAAGTAAAGCAAAAATAATAGATGTTATTTTTTTATGTGAACAAAACTGGAAGTCATGTGGGTGAAATATGAGGTAAATGACTGTGTCTTACCTCCTCTGTGCCTTTTTAAATACAAGAAATTATTAGTTATATATAATATAATTTCCTTTGCATTATCAGTGTATCTTTTTAAAACAGAGGATTTATTAACTTTTACATTGCTCCAGCTTAGTCAGTCCCTGAAGTCAACATGACATATATGATGCTGCCATTATTCTTTAGTTATTTCATATTTAAATAGCATCTTGTAAAGACCAAAACATGGTGTATACTGCACGTTATAAAACATTTTTTTCTAAACAGAAATCTGCTGTATAGTATTGGTAATGTATAAAGATAATATGACACTAGAATCCTGCAAGTGCTTGTGAGGATTTCAGGGAGCAGTACCTAAATTTTGGGGGAGCGAGAGTTTTGTAAGAAAGCCTTTGAGCTTCAGGTAGTCTCTGAAAAATATGTCACTGCTGGTTTTCTCTCGTGTGTGCTGCTGCCGTGGGCTCTCCGGGTGTTATTGTGAAGAATTACCCACTCCACGATGCATCCCCAATTTCAACCCGGTTTCCCAATGCAAATAGCCAAAGGGAGTTTATTGTGTGGCAACATTTGTGTAATATTTGCATAATGCGTTTTTTGTGAATAGATCTAAAGGTAGGGTAAATGCAGAAGAATCTAAATGTCAGGATCTTTAAGCAAGAAGGAAACCTGAGAACTGAGAAAGTCTCTTACCGTCAGCATGTACAGTCATTCTCCGTCCCCATAAGGGACGTACAGTGAAAAATGTTGCAAAATAAAACCAAAGAGCACATTGTTGATTCAGCTAAACCTAGTGATAAAACTGGTTTCAGAACTAGTCTGAAGTGCGATTTGATCAGATACTTCATGAACGGATTATTTTATTACTGATACCGCTAATGATTTGTAAATTAACGGCAACTCATTCTCCCTGAGTGACGGACTCAGTGGCACTTACCAACTTTTCACGTACCCCGTTTTTTGGGGGCTGAATTTGCAAAATGTTTCCCTGTAATCCATCCTTTGAGTTAAATTTTCGATGACATTTGATGACAAGTGTAGCATGATTAATTACAAATTGTTCTTTAGGTGAATAGTGCAGATTCTAAAACACAGCTTGTGTTTTTATAGCAGTTATTACCCTGCAGGCTCCAAAAGGGCTTTGGAGTACAGAGTATGATTTCGGTTACATCATTGTAAATTCAGAAAACGTCAGTGATCTCAAAAGTGTGATTTTTTTTTTTTTTTGAAATTAGGTCAGTGGAAAAGAGATCAGAATCTGCTTTGCTACCTGAAAAGAAGCAAGCTCCAAAATAGAGTGAAGTCTCTGCCTCTAGAGAGGCACTGTTTTTCTTTTGAAAGGAAAGTATTTATCAAAAGAAAAAAATATTTGAAACAATATGGGGAAGTGAATGATAGAGCAAATTATAATCTGAATCCAGGCTGGATTAGGGCAAGAAAATCAGAGCAAGGAATACTTTTGCTTTTGCCGGTTGATCTGTAATGACCCAGCAGATCTACATCGCCGTTTCATCTGGCACCGTGATGGGCCAATGACTCAAAGCTATCTAGAGGTTTCTTATATTTTGTCTTCCAATTAAATTTATTCAGTGTTTGGATTTTTGTAGCTGGCTAGTTGATCTTTTGATAGCTACAGTCCACTTACAAGTTTTTGTTGTTTGTTTTCTACTCTTTGATTGCAGAATACATAATTATTTTTTTTTTTAACCTGAACTTGAATTTAACTGAATTTCAAGGTTGCGGTGATGACTGATATTTTCTGGAGAGGATGTAATTCTCCATTTTATTCCCACTTCTTGTCACCAGAGGCTTTGAGAAGATAAGGATTACAGCCTGAAACCGCTAGAAATTACAGGTCAGGAAATGAAGGTAGGGTCTTGCAATATACAGCACCAAACATGAAGCCTGAGCGACTAAGTTTAACGGAGAGTCCTGCCTTGCTAGGGTATGTTGAGAAGGAAACCATCAGAGAGGCAGTCATGGATGGTGAATACCTCTCAGGGTTTTGTTTTCAGTGTTTGTATGTGATGGTTTTGCTCAAAGCATCTGAAAAGTAGCTTTTCAGGACCCCAAGTCTCTGACTCATGAAGGAGATGAGCAATAGTCACAGGGTTTTCATCTTCCCCTTCACTTTGGGCAGCACGTTTTGCATCCTGTTTGTGAGCAGCTCTGTGCCTTCTCATCTGAGAGCTTCCTTAAGCCTGCGATACTGTTCACTTCCAGCCATTTTGGAGTGCTCAAAAGACTCCAAAACAACAAACCAAAGCCCCCTCATGGTTTACATCACCTGCAGGGTCTGAGCGTGTTGCTGGGGCGGTGACCCCAGCTCCCAGAGATGCAGGATGCTCAGGCTGCAGCTCCCCAGGCCGGGGGCTTCAAGTCACTTACCCTAATTACTGTTATTAGCAACTGTTGGGACTGAAGTGCGTTTGAATTGTTCTTGAGTTTTATCTACCGCCAGGAAAAGGGGGGAAAACTATGTAAAAATGAATAAACTACTTCCTAACCTATGGAAGAAATGCATGTATTTAAGAGAGAGTGTGTGACGTAAAGCTGCTTTTAAATATCTGATTGAAAACAAACCAATAAATTCAAATACAGTATGTTTGTTAAGTCCTGCACATTTTGATTCATTTAAAAATTACAAACAGTATCTTTTAATGGTTGAAACTAATAGATATGATAATTTGATGATCATAATTGTGAAGTAGCCTTTTCTGAAGTAAACTCATTAATAGAATATGAAGGATTAATTTCATGGGAAAAATGAAGACCCTGTAAGGCCTTGCAATATGTTTCTGCTTTTTCCAGTATAATTTTCTTAAATAATAAAAAAAGGAAGTATTTCTAAAGTAAAATATTTCTCTATTGTCATTTTCAGAGTCTGGATGGTTCTGAAGTACTTGGAAAATGAGCGTTCTTCTCATTGAAGCCTTCTATGGCGGTTCCCACAAACAGCTGATGGATCTTCTCCAGGAAGAGCTACAAGACGACTGTGTCCTCTGTACTCTCCCTGCCAAGAAGTGGCATTGGAAAGCACGGACTGCTGCTCTTTATTTCATGCAAACAGTGCCAACAAGTACTAATTACAGGTAACCCTGGAACTGAATAATTTCTAAGCTCAAATTACGGAGATGCCTTCAACCAGATCTCTTGAGCTGAATTTTCAGTTATGTGCGTGCAAGGGTATATGCACACGCAAGTGGAGACTTGCAATGGACAGTACGAGTTTTTCGTCTTGCGTTGACTTCTTGGGGTGTAATTGGGAAATTTACTGCCATGTTTTAGAGTTTCCTAGACTACTTTGTCTTGCATTGCTAGTCCTTGAGAGTCTCTAAGAGCGCAAGTATATGGATACCTGTTTGCGTACCTGTGTATATGTACATCTTAATTTTAAAACATCAAGTGAATCCAGTAATACTGAAAGGTTTAAATTGTGCTTCACAGATTGGTTTGAAGGATGGCACAAACGTAAACACTGCGAGCTTCCTCGCTAGCCTTCCGATGTCTCTATTAGCAAGTCTGATTTATCAGAGTGTACTGCTTGGGCTGACCTGGAGGGTTAAGGGAGCAGTTTTATCTTAATGACGGTCCGGTTCTGTAATGTGCCAGCAACTGTGGATGTCAATTTTGCATTTACGTAAGTGGCAAATTTGTCAGCTAGAACCTGGCCTGATAAAAGCAGACTATTTAGGTCAACTGATAGCTATCAGGTGGTGAGAATCAGTCACTCCAGAACCAAGCTGTCTTTAAACCCAACGATTTTCCTTGGCCTACCTGATCAGCTGAGATGTGGTAAGATGATTGTATTGAGCAGTGACACGTTGCGTGGTGCGGTGCCTGCTCCGCTCAGGGCATGCAGCAGAGCATCACGGCACGGGTAGTAAATGAGCATTTGGTTGACTTTGCACCTTCATGGAGAGAGGCAATTTGTGCACGGGGATCTTCTAGCACAAGCAGCTGCTTTTCAGCCACAGAATGAACTTGAGCAGCACTCTAAGCACAGCTGAATGACGTGCTAACAACTTACAGTTCAGAATTGGGTCTGGTATTTGTTACCAGGAGCAAGTAGACGTAGTTGGCTGGGGAAGAAATACGATTTTTCAAGAGTAGATCTTGTGCTATAGGAGGCTGTGTTTGCACAGTGCTGCCCAACAGTGTCTAATCCATTTTGGAATGCATGCTATATAAATGCACACCTTTTCTGTGCTTGCTTCTGGCTTGCATTTAAAATAAACTACCATCCCAAGCCAAATGTTATAATTAATTTTCCCCGGTTTGTCTTGTGCGAAGCATTTAGCGTTGGTTTCCTATTGCTTTCCTTTTGCAACAATTTTATTTTGGAGGAGTGTGTATGACAAACTGTTATGTAAATTTGTCTTGTATCGCAACCACATCCTCCAACGCATCGCAATGTTATCTGTGTTCCTTCAAGGTCAGCAGCCCAAGCTGTCCAGCACTAACTGTATTAAACTAATCAGACATCACTCATAGACATACACTTCATTAGTTTAACTTACAGTTACATTGACCTAAGATAACTTAACTCCAATTTGTCAAGTAACCCACATCTTGGGGGAGGGGGGAGGGAATGATGACAAAAAAAACCCAACACCCCACCCCACTCCCCACCCCCCCAAAAAAAAACACAAAAAAACAACCCAACAAAAAAACCTCAACCCAGCAGCTTGAAAACTCACTTGAAGATAATAAACTTGCAATCTGTCATAGACTTATGTGCAAATATAACCTTTACTGACAGCAAATAAATGTGATCTAACCAATAGAGCATCTTAGAGAGGAAAGCTTTTTCTTTCCTGTTGCTGTTAGGGTTTGATCAGACGGAACCAAATAGTCAAAGTTCACAAAGATGCAATGTTTAAGAAAGAGTGTGTACCTTATCCTCACGGGCAGGATAAAATTTCAGGAGCAAGGGCTGATGTGAGTGGTGAGAGGAAAACTGATTCGAGGTACCTTCTACTTTACTTGCACATTTTTAGTGTTTGTTTTGTAATTGAATGTTTCAGGTATTTTATTAAACTGAAAGTATAAGTGCATCAGACTACAACCTAATGAGCCTGACTACTCTCTCCTATTAGAAAAAACATTGATTAAAATTAACATTGATTCTTTTACTTCTAGCTTGCTACTAACCACTAAAGATCTGCTTTCCCAGGTAGCAGTTTAAGACAAAATTCTCATTGCAAACTGGCAGGAATGTGTGTTTTGAATTACACATTTAAATATTTCAACTTTCTTGTGTGGTCGTGGGAAATACCCAATTTGCATTATTTAAAATATTGACATTATTTGTAGAATAAAAATTTTCTTTTACAAGTGATTTTCATAGATGTGACATTTCATAACTACCTTATTTCTATTTGTATGTTTAATAATACAGAAAGGTCACAAATATTTGAAGTGCAAACATTTTTGGTAACAGAGCTGCATTACTAAATTTTTATTTTCAAACTGTACTTTATTTCAAGATGCTGGTATGTATGAGAAATTATTGATGCTAATAAGTCTGGTATTGCTATACCTCTATACAGCAGTAGTATAAATGCGTTTTAAAAGATCTATGCCTGTATATATCTGCTGATTATGGGAAAGAAGCAGGTTTGTTAGTTTTCAAGCGATGTTCCGTGAGTTAAGGAATGGTCTTAAAAGGTGCTTTTGAAGCAGAGTGTAGCGTGCAGAATCGTAGATGTTAAATTCAGATGCTAGTTTGTGATGAACTTGCAAATACTTTTACTGGAGAGCAGACATGTTCTCCCTTGAGCCAGACTTAAACCTGAATTGATAACGAGCGGTGCATCTAACGTTACTTTTGTGAACTCGATGTGCAATAAAATGATCTTGCCGTGCGAAAATGAGATTTACCCAGAATGGTCACAGGGAGAAGATCCCCTCACCCTTCAAGGGGAACACATGTAGCTATTACGGAAGGTATCGGATGCGTGGTGTTTTATCTGCAACACTGCATAGATTTATACTAGTTCCCTGACGCAAAGGACGTGCTGTGTTTCTGTAGAAAAATGTTGCTTTTCTGTTTTCATGGCTTCATTGTGCGGTATGTCGTCAAACCAGCTCACGTCTTCATTCATCTCCATGAAGGAGGACAGAAGCCCTGATGAATGGGGAAGATGAGGCACGCAGCGAGTCCCTCCAACTTGGAAGGCCATAAGGAGAGCTTTTAAAGGTGGCATGCTTGGCTAGTGAACTTGAAATGGTCTAATATATTGATGTCCAGGAGCCACAGAGCTTTCTTAATTGCTGTACAGAGACTCCCATGATTTTTCATTAATTGGAAAGAAGTTTCATCCTTGTGGTGGCAATTTCCAAAGCACGGCATTTGAAAAGTACTCAAAAAGGCCACTATTACTATCTGCTTTCTCTAGACAAGTTTTTCAACAATTACAGAGTTTTGGTAGCAGTTGATGGAATATTATCGTCTTCATTCCGTAAATTAGGAAGGTCCAGGAGCGAGACGTGACCTCCTCGGGCTGCTGGCAGTCTGCAGAGCTGCCGCGTTGTCTGCTTTGTCTCCCAACTTGCTTCAGACAGCTTAAACTCTTTGATAAATGTAGATGTCTGATCTTGCCTAAAGTTGTTTTCCGTAGCACATAGAGGCTATTCAGTAATTCTAGAAAGCACGTAACAAAAGAGCATTTTTTTTAGCCTTTTTTTTCCTAGTTAGTAGTATAAGACTTAGATCTGCAAAACGGAGAGACTAAATGCAGTGTAGCTTCCAGTTTGCTTTAATAGCACTGCTAGATTATTTTAAATATATATATATAAATATTATGTGTAACATTCAGTACTGCCCCCCAGGTAGCTGTTCATATGAATAAAGATTTTATTTGTAACAGACTCTAGCCCTGAAATACCCCTAGGGTAAATGTTAGCATATATATACCCCTTGATATTTGACAACTGTATTTTAAAGACAAACTCTGTGCTTTTTACATTTTACAAAAGAGAAAACAAATCATTGTTTTCAATTAATAGAGCTCTGAAAAAAAAAACCAAACACCTGGGCGGTGTGGTGTTCAGCAATATATAATATATTCCAAGAGTATATAATGTAGCTGTGGTTTGATTTTTAACTATCTTTTTTTTAATTACCTGTTAAGTCTACTAGATTCAGGGTTGGTTTGGATCTGATGCTTTCATTCTGTTCTGTAAGGAGAAAATGCGTTATTGTAGAGTGAATTCTTTACTAACCGATAGAGTGGTGTGAATGTCCTCTTAAAACCGGTGATCCTGTAAATTTTTATTCCAGTGAGTAGTGCAGTAGGAGCGGTCCCACTGAAAACATAACACAGCTTGCATGTGTGAGCATTCGTAAGCGAGAACACTTACTGTTTTCTAGATATTTTCTTTTCAAAAAAGTACCTGCAAGTAATCTGTGTGCTGGGGAAGATGTTTGAAGATGTGAATAGAAGCAAGGCAGGGCAAATTTCAGCCCTTTCATTAAAGCTGTATACATAGATGCCCATTTGTGCTGGGAACGTTTCTGTCTTTTTACATCTTTATGGCAAATACTAGAAGTGCAGCTTTATATAATCTTTGGAGGAAGTGGAGTAATTTTCCCTGCATTAGAGGCCTTTCCAGCATTTGGCCCTAATAATACTCGGGTAAAAAATAAATAAATTGTATCTGTGAGTAGTATATTAAAAAAAAAGATAACCATGTACCTGCAAATTAAAAAGAAAATAAAAAATTTACCTGATTCTACTTCTTGGGGGGCATATTTTATGCCATTTGCTTCTGTAAATAGGTGAATAAAACTTGAATCTTATTTATGGTATGACTACTAAGAGTGTGTATTTTAGTCTTATTGCTCAGCTTGGTTACGTTTGAAGATGGGATGTGACTCGCCTTCTTGGAATTGCTGCATAATTTTTCTGTCCAGAGGTGCTCTCAGTTTCTTCGTTGCTCAGTGTAAAGTTAAGACGTGTTTTGTGTGTTGTGTGTCAGATGTAGTGGAATCTGATCCTAGAGAATAGGTTGGTGAGTTGTCCTTTATGCTTTGATTAGTTGATATTAAGGCATGAAGAAACAACGTGACTGAATGTAATAGCCAGTATCCCCTAAAGACAGGGTTCAGGTCTCATCTTTGATTAAAAATACCATGTGGGTGTAACTTATTTCTGTAGCCTTGCTGATGGGGACAAATAATGACGTTCTTACCTTGCTGTAGAGATGTCCAAACCAGGGGTAACATAAATCCTTCATTTAAAGGAGCAAAGCACGTGGAAAGGAGGGTTCAGGAGATGCTGCTTAGTCCCGTGCTCCTCTTTTGTGCTCCCTAGCTGAGTTAAAGGTCATTACTTCTTTAATTTCATTAGTGCTAAACTTGCCTTTTTTTTTTTTTTTGATTGGATTTTTTTTAAACAAATCAGTTGAGTTCACCAAGGTTAGTTCACACGGGCTTGTGCAAACGCGCACGCATTCGTCCCGCCCACGCTTTGCACTAGCTGGTTGGGAGCTAGCTTCGCACCGGGGGCCAGATGGCCGTCCTAGCGCCGTGTTGAGCCTAAACTAATAAACCCTACCGAGATACGAGACACAGGCACCGTGTACTGAGCTAAAACAACTTTGTGACTTCTGACCAGAGCTGGCTGGTGTCCAGCCAGCTTAAAGTGTAAGCAAAGAGAATATACGTCCATATGGAACGGCATGAAGCTCCACCACTTATCACAGATGATGCCCTCCACTTCTGTAGCCCCGTATAATAGAGGGTGTCCCAGCCTGAATAACGGGTGTGAAATTCTCTCTGATGAGGGAGGACTTGGAGGCCATCTGATGCTGGGAGTACGTAACGTGGGAACGTAAAACTGGGGTTTGTGTGATTTTAGGTTAATATCGCCCAAAATCTGTTCTGAAAACTTCTTCTGAAAACGTTATCATTCAAAGTAAACTTCTAGAGAGGAACGTATAATCGAGTGTATTTGAGAATGATTTTTTTTTTTTTATCAGAAGGCTACTGTGAAACAATGGTTTGATAAAGTTAACAAAAGAAAAATGTTTTAATTCTATAATTGATTTGTTTGTTTTAATCGGGATGATAATATAAATAAAAGTAAATAATTAAGTAATCAGTAAAAAAATTAAAGTAATCCAGTAAAAGAAATGTCAGGTCTAAGGGCAAAATCACTTCCTATTGAGGATCACAGCACTGCTGTGGTTTCTCTGCTCACAATTAGACTGCTAAAATTTTACTTTTCAGTATGATGGAGGGAGGCTGCCGGAAAGTTTTCATGAAGCCGGCGAAGGAGGTGGGATCTCCTTTGTTGGGCAGATTAATTACCTTGCTGCCGGGGAGCAGAGGGGTGAGAAACAACGTTCTGGCGCTCAGTCCTTGTGCAGTACGGTGATTTAAGGGGAAATGTTTTTATTCTTAGGTCTGGCTGCATAAAAACTTTGGGGGGG
>VXBL01009093.1:1368373-1406231 GCA_013400195.1 Aramus guarauna | reverse complement strand
GGGGGGGGGGGGGCAGAGAGGAATTCAATAAGAAAAAAAAAATCCCAACAAACCTGCTTTAAGAAACAGGACAAATAATTTCCTAAGTAAACTACCTGAAATTTATTCAGGCAGACAGCAATGTGATCTTAAATATTCACTTTGCATTAATCAACTTTGCCTCAGATAAAATGCTGGCAGATGGTAGCTATTCATTTTAAAAGTGACAGGTTTTCTTTATGTTTTTGTGTGGAAACCCCCACATGCACACTTCCCTCCAAAAACTTTAGTTTAATTTGTCCAACATGCTTTTTTTATTATTATTACAGTCCTGTTATTAGGCAATTTCACAATTTGGATAGTTAAAAGAGGTTTTAGATTAATTTAAATGCAGTCTCCTTCCTTTGAAGTCAGTGGAAGTATATATATGATCTCAAATTTGGCAGAAATAAGATGGGAATGATGAACACAATGCAGGGAGAGGTGCGGGACCGGGAAGGACGCTGGTTGGGACTGTTGGGTGATCTATAGAAAGTGCTAATGTGAAATGGCAGTTGTCCATTTGATGTGTAAAAAGATTTGCTCAAATTCCAGAAAAATATTCTGATGAGACAAGGGAAGAACAGTCTGGTTTTTCCTACCCTAGCATGTGTTTTCCTTTATGTTCTCGAGTGCTGGGTGAAATCCTTCTTTTTCTTTCTAAAATGAATTTTATGAATCACCTGGAGAATTGATATTTACATTGCTGGCAGTAAAATGTAATGAAATTGTGCATTATGATTCAGTATTTCTACACTTAGGATTTTAATGAGTATTTTATCTGTCCTTTTAAATGGTTGCTGTGTATAAATTTATTTTTAGATTAGTTATGGATTACATTTCTATTTTCAAATAACAAACATATAAAGTACTATATTATAAAGAACATGATACTTTCGACAATTTATTGTCATTCTAGTCCATAACACTAATTTGATCTTCGAAAGGGAAAGGAAGAAACAAAGCTTTCAGTTTGTGTCTAATAAAGAGTAAAATCTTGATTTTTTTTTTTTTTCTGTGCTGCTTTTTCCTAATCTCAATTTTTTTTTTTTCCCACCTAAGAAAGAAATACAAATTTTGTCAGATACTTGGTTTGCACATGATTTGGATTTATAGCTTTATATCCCAGTGTCATAAATAACTAGCTTTCTTAATGAGTATTCACAGCTTGGCTGGATTTTGTAAATTGATATATAATGAAAAGAAATTTTACTTTATTCAAACTGTTTTTTAGCAAAACAGTTTTGGGAGAAGACCTTTTTTAAGGTTTGTTTTGGTTTGGTATTTTGTTTTAGTTTTTTGTTTTTGTTTTAGGGTTTTTTTGTGTGGGTTTTTTTTTTTAATTTTTAAATGCATTGGAGTTTGCCTTTCCATTAAATTCAGCAAGTCGCGGTTCAGGTTGCTGGGGACATCTCAGTTGCCAGTCTACAGCAGGCCAAGACTTCAGTTATCTCTAGTTACCTGGTTCAGCCCGAGTGCACGTACCTGAGAGCTCCGTACCCTGCTCAGCTGGTTTCACCTCCACTCATGCCGTAACTGCTCGCCTTGTCTCTGTTGACTACAACTGCCGTGACCACCGGGTAGGGGCTTTCTCTGACGTGCTTGGTTGGTACAGACTGGAAGGTCAAACAATATTTCTACAGATAGTTTTTTCACACTAGCTGTAGGCTCTTTGCATCTCCTGTGCGTGTTCATGAGGTGGTGTGGATTTTGAAGGCACTGACCAGGTCCATGTTAATTCTAGAATTTGTTCCCAAAGGTGTTTTCTGGTTTTATCTCCTTAATTCCTCTGGGATTACAACTGTATACAAAATAGTGATGTGCACGTGACTGCACAGGTAGGTGCACCTGCTTGTGTAACTTGATGGGGTTGTGGAGAGGAGAAATGGTGCTTCTGGTCCAATGTCCGCACAGTGTGTTATTTCAGGGACTTTTACTTCAGAATAGGTGTAGCCTGGTTCTGAAAGACTGAACGTCCATCGCCTCCTGGCTTAATTTCATCTGAAGGAATCCGGTTCATAATCTTGGAGACTACCCTGGTGAGGCATGCTAGGTGAGGATGGTTACGAGAGTCGCTTCATAAATGTTCTCAATCAAACTGAAATGCTAATGTAAATTGACCCATACAATACTTGATTTTGTAGATGTTATCCTCTCTAAATATACTACATATACCTAGGCTGTAGTTTGATTACAATCTACATGCCGAATTACAGTGCGATGGAATGCGTTTAATTTAATGTGGACTTCGGACTCCCCCAAACTGCAGTCTGATCAATTTATTTCCTCCTCCTCCTTCTCTTCCCTCTTGTACTACTCAGCCCAAGTATCTTGGGAATGATACCTGTTATTGGTGTGCTTTGAAGCATTATGATGATTAATTTACCCTCCCTTCAAAAAAAAGTACTGAGATTCTATGTAAATTATGTCTATTCATTTGAATATCTTTGACCTATACAAAGCAACGGAAAAGCTTTTTTTTTTTATTCATTATTCTATAATGAAGATTTTTACAATCTCCTTATTCTGTTGGACAGTATTTTCCCTTTCTTGCCTTTGTCCTTTGTCCCTGTCTTTTCCTCCCTCCCTCCTGCACATCCACTCTGATGGTCCAGTGGACACAGTCATTTTAAAGAATGCCTTCCATTTCAGAGCATTTTTTTTTTATTGTTTATAACCTTGCCTACTTGTTCATCATTTTTAGTTTTAGCTCTCTTAATTTCCATTTTTACTTGTTGCATGCTGCAGCTTGTATTTCTGTCTGATAGCAACTTGAAGAAAGAATGAAGGAAACAGCAAAAGCAAATGTGTAATTTTCTTTTTGCAGAAGAATTACTGGAAGAATTTATACCTGTTAACAGTAATAATTACGATGAGGAGAGATGTATCTAGAGTGGGGCTAACGATTCTCTCACGCCAATTGTACCTGATGTAACTACTTAAATTGTTTAGTGCTTTATCAAATTTTTTTTTTTTTTTTAAAGTGAAAATTATAAGTAAAACAATAGAAAAATTATTTCAACTTTCATTCTTGTTGCATTTAAGTGGTATTCCTACTGCGAGTTTTGTTAACTTGTGTTGCCTTTACGAGTGATAATTTTTAGCGTAAAATATTTTGCATGTGTTTCTATTTGGAACATGGAAAAATCTTTGTGGAACGAAGTATTACATAATAACATGAAGAAAATTTTAAATGTATGCAATACTATGTATGTTATGTATGGAAGAATTAAAAAAATATTGAAGAGTAATTTGAGAACATCTGCAATTTTTTATTTATGTAAGAGAATATCCCATTTTTAATTAAAGATGGAATTTAAGAATGATAAATGGGACCATTATCTAGTAGCAGTTAGTTTGCAGGCATTTTTTTCTTACTGTTCTGCAGATTGCTGCAGGTTTGACAGTGCCTTTGGCTTTTGTGAGCAAAATGCATTTCCCACTTGTGACAGAATAGTTGTAACTCACTAAACATGGAACAGTTATCATGCATAGTGACATTTCTATGTTTAAACCCTGAGGAATAGAATTATTTTAAACTGTGCATATGCAGAGATTTCCTGGTAATCAATTTTATTAAAAACATAACAGCTAAAAATTTTATATGCCCAAGACATTGGAGAAATAGTGCTAAAGATAGTAAAACTACACAAGAAGAAGAGATGAATTTCAGGGGAAATTGTAACGAAGGAGTTATTTTTTATTTTATTTATTCTTTTTAGAATGAAATTATTCCTAAATTACTTAGGAGAATTTCTCTTGCTATAGCTATACCGTAATAAATTGTAGGTGAGCCAAGATTAGATGTGAATTCTGAAGGAAGTACTGAAGTACTCGACATTATACTGTTTACAGTGCCAGACATAACTTCTGTCTGCCTTGTAGTCATTGACAAAAAAAGGAATGTGTGCGTTAGACCTGTTTTCCTTCAAGGATGTCCAGTTCATCTTGACACAGGCTGAGGCTCATGTTGGAGGTTAATAGGTGGATGGAGAGGAATGAAGGTTTCGATTAGATAGATTGCAGGGGTTCTCTATACGCAAGCCTATTTTGCCACATTTGTCAAGTTTTTGGAATTTTGGTCTTCAGTAGTAGATTGACCTTTTTTTTTTGCGCTAGCCCTTAAATTACTACTTTATGCTGTCCTCATCCTAGATTAAAGTTGGTTCTGAGTTATTGTTACATCCACAAGTCTTAGCTGTGTGGTATGAAAGCCGGAGGAAAAAGGAGTTGAGTAGGTGCTTTGGGAGTAACTTGGGTCTGCCCAGCATTACCATCAGGTACTATGCATCTCTTGGTATTTCTGACTGTCATTTATCCCAGGAGGAAGCAGTGACTTCGTGCCTGCCCTTGTATCATAGAAGTCATGCCTGCCGACCCTGCTGTTTTTGCCTTTTCTCTCCATTGCTTTCACAAAGCTTCAGTGTCCTAACTGGGAGAGAAGTTCAGTTGTCTTGGGGACCATTGTCTTTACTGATCGCTTTAGATGATGTCTTCAAGTTATCAGTCAAGAGACCTACGTGGAAGAGGGCTTGGTTACAGAGTCGTCATAGCTATCTACTGTTGTGTTACCATCTACTCAAGGTTGTACAGATGGAGTCCGATTTGCAGTAGTGCTTACTCTTGTGAGGTGTAAAGCTGGCCTTGCAAAGGATCTTGTGGCCCCAAGCTAGTTTGGAACCAGACGTTAGTGTTTGCTGTGGCTGTTGATACCCCTTCAGGTCTGAAGTGCGTTAAGCTCTCATCTCAGGTCTTGCCTAAGAAGACAGAGCTCTCTCGGCAGAGGTGGTAGAGAAGAGTTTCAGAATCGGAAAACCGGAGTCTAATGTAATTATTCAAAATTGCATGATTAATTAAAATGATAAAACCTACCTTTTCTTCCTTCCCTTTTTTTTTTTTAAACATGGAGCAGGGAACCTAGAGAGTGGTCTTGCAGTGAATTTATACTCATTCTGGTGTAAATAGACTGGAAAATACTTGTCTATATTTTTTGCATGTCAATACAGAAAAAAGAATAGCTAGATTTTAATGTGCCATGCTATGTTATGGTCACTGGAGTATACATTCAATATGAAAAAATGGGCATTTATACTTTTAAAATACTAATTTCCAGCATTAACAGTTGTAGGGAAGGTCATTGACATTGTGGATTGCATGGGGTCTCTGGGGTTCAGGCATGTTTGAAAACAATATTTATGACCTCCTGTCATTAGCAGGCGTTTTTCTTATATTTTGCACATGGCTCTTAAGTTTTCTTAAGACTGGGGAAAAAGTGACGGATATAGTAGTTCCTGTGCCTTCAAGAGGTCCATTGGTGGGTGATGAGACCAATGTGTTCAGAGCACGGGTGGAGTCGGTGTGTCTGAGCGAGCGGGGTGAATGAGTTGGAGATACTTGTGTGCTTCCTGCATTTTTTTTTTTTTAAGCAGTATAAAGGATATTTCAGCTGTTGAGATGAAGCTCAGCAGCTGCTCTGCAAACTCCTAAGAAAACAGGGGCCTGAATTTTCTTTATCTCCAGCATCTGCCTCTGACCACAGATGTTGCTGGGGCTCCACATTTCTCTTAACTGGTAGTCTTTGAATTACACAGTCGATATACAATAATAATGAGAATGGTTTTTATTGGAGAAGATAGGACTCGGAGATAACATTGTTACCTGGTAATTGTTAGGTACATACTGAGACTCTGAATCACGGAGAGGAAGGTACAAAACTGTGCGCGCGAAGCAAATGCTTTGCAGTGGAGGAAGAGAACTACACACGGAGCCGTGCTCCGGGCTGTTACAGCATCGCTGTGGTATTTGCCTTCCCATTGTCTCTTTACCTCGCTTTTCCACAGTGTAGTTTGGTCCATACATATGTTTAGGTTGTTTGGGTTTTTTTTTTTTTTTTCTTTTTCTTCGGCTTTTTCTTTTTTTTGGCTCCCAGCACATGCTGTGGAATTAAAAACTCTAACTTCATTAACTCATGTGTGCAGCATCTTTGATTTTGTCTTTAAAATACGGAGGGGTTTGTACTGTGAGCGGTAGTGTATTTAAGGTAGAATATTCTGTGTTTTTGCAGATTGCCAGTATTAATGTGCCAGAGCAGCCTTCTGACCATGAAGCCCAACCACACTTGTTCTATTAGCTGTACTTCAGAAGTATTTGTTTAGTTTTTTCCTCAGATGGATAACCAATATGGAACATTCTGTCCACAGAAGTCTTATTAAAGAGGTTAGAGTATCCTGCTAATTAGGAAAAACTAATTAGGCAGATTGTTGCGCCTGGAACCAGAGTTTTTTTATTTTAATGGATTTTGAAATGCGGTATACTCACTTTTCCTATTGTAAAATATACTTTTCTTTTAAATGTCTGGAAATAGTCTTCTTGAGGAGATTATGCACCGAGTGTAAGAAAGCAGTAACATTTTAATTTCTGAATTTATTTAATAAACTGTAGAAGAATATATGCTATAAAATTGATGAAATTGTTAATCCATGCCAGCTCCTTACTGTTTTGTTCCCTTCCTGTCGGTAAATCTAAGGGATTTTTTAACTGCCCCAAAGAGGAGCTGGATTAAGTTCGTATGAAGAAACAATGTAGTTAGTGGTTGTGTTAAAATTAGGCTTAGATGGTACACAAATCTCACAGATTACTCTTTGGCTACTTCAAGCTAAAATTCATTGGCCACTGTTTCACTGAGTCGTGGGAAGTTTATCGCGTTCCAAGCTGGATCAAACCCATTTGCGAGTGCTCTTGCAGTGCTGTTACGGACTTTTGGTGTGGAAGCTGAAAAATAAGCCCGTTCTCAGCTGTGGGGCGACCTGAAATCAAAACCATTGGGGTTGGTTATGTTTTCATGGTTCACATCCTCTTTCGTGGTGGGTACAAGTGCCCAACGCTGAGGCATTTCCTTGTTTGCAGGGTGCCATGTGGAAAGCAAGCGATATTTGTGGCTGGGGAGAAAAAGTCTGATTTGAGACATGCTTAAAATATATATATTTAAACGGATTTCTCCTTAACGTCTGCTTTTGAACTTTTTTTTCAACAGTGCCCTGCTACAAACTTGAATTAGTATTAACCTTTTTTCAGGCTTGTCGCTCTGCATTTTGCAAAATGCTTTGGCTTGCGGATAAGTCGAGCAGCCGGGAGCTGTGGGCAGTGACCTGCAGTCTGTCTCAGGACCATCCTCTGAGATGTAATTCAAGATACAGATGTTGAAATCGGTGAGATGAGGTTGTCGGCCATCTGGAAGTTGGCCATCTGCTCCTTCCTGCAGAAGCACAGAGCGATGCGTTTGGGGATCCCAGTCCCTTCTTGTCACAACCTGAGTCAAGACAATTCAGGATTGAGTCTTTGAAGCGTGATTTGTGGATGTCGGATTGCCAAGGATGTGGCACTTAGTGATGTAAGGGGCTAGAAAGGGAAAAACGGACAAATACTTCTAGACAAGAAAGTTTTGGAAATGAGCTGTATAAAAAGACTTCAGTAAAGCACTAAGGCGTAAGGTCATATAGCTCAGGTCTAGCGATGTGGAAGAAGAAAGCAGGGAGCAAAGGGAGATGCAGCTTGCTATGCTAACTGATAGCAAATGGACAGTAATGCCCCATCAGGACATGGGGCTTGTTAATTATTTTAATTCATCAGGAAATAGGCCTACGAAATATGTAGAGTTTGTACCACGTGAAAGCAGAACTGGGAATACAGAGACCGGAGGATGGAGTAATTGGGTCTGGTCCACTTAAAAGAAAGCCTTCCTACTTCCAGTGCAAGGAGGCTGAAAAGACAAAAATATTGCGAGACTTGTTTTTGTGGTGTCAGCCTCTGCCACCACCAGACCTTCTGTATCTGCAGGAGTGTCAGCTCCGGCTTCGGTGAGTCAGATTTGTGTTCAGCATCTGTGATGACCTGTTGATTCACGCCCTTCCATGCTCCTGCAGTTTAGTGTTCAGCCTGAGATCTGGGACTATTACCAACCAGACGGGTCTAGGTAGTTAGTATGATGTCATGTCTCTTAACGCATTTTATGGAACAGAGATGAAATTTATGGCAATAAATATTTTAGATTGTTTTTGTTTGGCTTCCTAAGGAGAAGAATTTCCTTAGGTGAGAGGTTATTTTGCAAGCGACTCCGCTATATGATGTATCGATGGTTTCGGTACATAGGAGGCTTCTCTCCCTTCAGTGTCATAGGTTGAAATTGATACTCACGCTTAATAGCTTTACAGATTCTTGTTTAATTACTGGTCATTCTTCTGAAGTGGATGACTCATTTAGCCTTCAGCATTTGGAGGTGTTCTAGCCCTCCATATAACTCTACACATACATATTTTTGCTCCTAAGAACCACAAGAATGTGTATTTTTCCCTCGCATGTCTCGTTTCCTAGGATAAAATAGAGAAAGGGACCAGAGAGGGGGGTATGAAATGGGAAAAGGTGTATTGTGATTGATCCAGACGACTCTTGGTGCACACTTGAACTCTGCCCGTTCGGTTCTTGCTTGGAAGGACATGCTTGGCTCTGTCTTACGGGCTGTTATTATTAATACTATTGCTGCTATTATTAATACATTAATAGAAGTCCATACTTTTATATTGGATTTCAAATCAGGCAGCTATTTAATTCTAATGGTGGGACTGTATTTCATGTGATACAGGTATGTTGTTTTGGTAATATTTGGTGTTTATTGAGAAATCTGTATGGAAAAAAAAAAGTATTTCTTTTTGATTGCCAACATACTCGTGGTGAAAAGTGACTTCTCTTCCTTCTGCCGTGGCTCTAGACCCACATCTTTTGGATTTGCCATGCCGTGTCCTTGCTGCAGACTTGGGGAGCCAGGCAAGCGGTAGAGACGGAAGGCAAAATTGTCCACATTTCAGGATTTAGTGATTTATCTTGTTAGCTGTATACCCCAGTATGTTGTACTGGGGTTTTAAAAGAGCATTTGCAGTAATTTTCAGGCACCACTTGCAGACCAGTTTATGGATGACTCCAGCTTAGTTTGTCTTGGTTTTCCACACCCCTTAAATGTCTGTGTTTTACCATGTTCTGGCATGGTAAAATGTTAAAGAAACATTAAAACCATTTCTGGTTCAACTTTCATTGGCTTTTCTTCCTGGCATTTCAAGCTGTGACATTCCATGTGTCCTGCTAGATGCCCATTGCAGAAATACAGACTTTGAATTTACCAGCAGATCGGCATTTCTGTATCAGGAGACAGCACTCGGTCTTGTTTCATTGGGATCTAAAATTTGCGTTGATCTCAATAAATGTGGATGTTTTGAACCTTGACTTTCTAGTGCCTCACAGTTGGGTATTTTTTTCCCTTGCTTTGTCAAGGTTGACTGTAGTAAGACCATGAGCTGATTACTCCCTGTATTAGATAATAATTTCTTAATGTGGGAAGGATATTAAGAAGAATAGATGTGAGTGCTCTTGGAAGACTCTTTATGGAATAAGGCTTAAGCATCGCTGTAAATAGGATGCACGTTCACTTTCATGCTGAGTCAGATATAACTTGGCTGTTGCGGGATGAATGTGCCAACAGCCAGGACAAAAATCAAGAAGGTTTTAGAAAACACTTGCAAAACATATGGTGACTCTTCTATCTTTAAAAATTGTCATTATTCCTGTGATGCAGTGTCACCCTTGGATTTTAGGTGGGCAGCAGTTCTTTAATTAAAGACCAGCCCTGGTTCTGTCTAGATCTGTCTCTGTGAAGTGCCTCTTTGTTTCCCCACGTCATGTGTTGAAGATGAGCAGTGGCTCCGGAGGGGCGTTGGGCGTCCTTCTGCTGGAAAGCCAGCGCATCAATGGCCAACTAAATCAGTCTCTTCTTTGGGGAGGTCTGAGTCATCATGAGAGATGAGATGCCTGTTTTCCGTGAAAAGACAGTGAATGTGATGATTGATGGTTTCTTTTTCTCCACCGGTGACATTTAAAAAGAACCAAAGCTACCAAAGGGTTTTGGGGGTGGCTGTTAAAAGTTTGTTGAAGTCTCTTCCATATGCCCAAATAGATTTTTATTAATTGAAGTTCCTCTTGTAAGATAAGACCTTGTATAAGTGGGTTTTTTGTGTTTATTTTTTTGTTTGGTTGTTTTTTTGTAAAAGCTTTTGCTGGATTATGTAACTAAATGCAGGACAAGATGCTGCAAGTCTAGTTTGTATTTTATGGAGTGCTCTAGAGACAATACTCCATGGGATGGTTGTGAGAGGGATGGTCATAGTAGGAAGGATAGTAATGATGACTTTATTTTAAATTTTTTTAGGGTGCTGAATTTTATTTTATTTGTGTAAGCTTTTTAAAACATTAAGGTTGATCTGCAATAGTATATTATCAACAGGTTTTTATTTTTCTGCTTTTGGTTGGTGGAGTCTAGAACAGCTCTCCTGTCATTCCCAGCAGCTTTTCATAGAAACTTTTTCCCCTCTTAAATCTTAATTTCAAGGACTGATATAATGAAAGCATCTTAATTCTTTTTTTTTTTTTTAATTTTTTATTTCCTGTGATGCCATATGAATGTTTTTTTACCATAGTGTCACTTACCCGTTTTGGATTATTTTCTGCCTCTGAATATTATGTGATTTCTTGTTAAAGTGAATGACAAGATGATGTATGACACACTTGAGATGGTATTGAGCAGAGTATAGTTGGAAAATTGCAGTGATAATTTTCTTTTTACATCTCAAACTCACATGCCATTGAGGAAGAAGAAAAAAAAAAAAAGTGTAACAGGCAACTCAAGAAAAGCATAAGGGGAAACCTTGAAAAATTACAGGGAAATTTCCATAACAGATACACTAGTAATGCTGGTTTAATAATGATTTCCTGTCATGAACTATTTTTATCATTTGCCTGCTTTCTGACGTGGCATTCTATTTAACATTTTTGAGAGCCATGTTTTAATCAGATTAAGCTCAAGGAAACCGATAGGTATCTGTTTGGCTCATGACTTCTGCTTCTGTTTCTGATTTAGTCACAAGACTATTGTTGCTGGAATCTTTTAAAACCCATTTTGTTTCCACTTGCAGCCAGCGCGCGGCTCACGGTGTGCGAGCCCGGAGGTTGTGTGCCAGGGATTTTCATGATATACATGCAGGGTGCATTATGGAATTACTTTGTAAATTAAAGAAGACTGATACAAACTGTGTCTTTTCCTCGTGTGATTAAATAGCTAAAAATAGCAATCTATTTTTAGTTTCCGGCGTAGTAATGTTTCTTAGGAACTCACCCAAAGCAGTGTGCTAGGAAAGGCTGATCGAGAGTAATGCTGCATTCTGATCTACTTATGTAAAACAAAAATGCGTAATAACGTGGATATTTTTGCATCATTTTATATGGTGTGCGGCATTAATAACGTTTCCCGTACAAGAGATGTCACGTGAATAAAATATAAATATAATTTAAACGTCGATGCACTCGTGTTGTTCAGTCGTTTTGTTAGAGACAACCGAAAAGTTTGTAAGCAGAATTCTTCGTTATGTTCTCCAATGTTGTGCATGTCTTGCAAATTCAGGAAACGACCAAAAAAAAAAAAAAAAAGGTGCTGTATAACATTTGAGATCATTGGTTGGGCTTGGACATTAATGGACTTAGCACCTTATTCGATGGTCTCAGCATCTTGGATCATGGGAGAGGACCAGCAGCCTGGCTTTGAAAAAGCTCCATCAATACATGCTTTTGTAATTTCCAGAGCAAACCCCACATCTTAAATCTCTAATGACCTCTTTTTGTCTCTTGCAAATAAAGATTTTTGCCCACACAGTAGAGACGGTATTCAACAGCTTGGTTTGTATTCTGTCTTCCTTCACTGTATTATTTATTTGGTTGATGTGCTAGAAAACTGCGAGCCTAAGAATTAATAAAGGTTATTAGTTACTTTCCATAATAAAATTAGCTGACCTTTAAATAAGAGCATTATACAGGAGATCTCTAAGTGGAAAAAATGACAGAATGCATTTTTAATATGGTAGCCGTTTCGATTACTAAATCTTACAGTCACAATATAGAAAGTACATGTTGTGATTAAATGTTGCTCTTGTCTGTATATTTGCAGACCGCAATGGAATAAGTGGAATTTTTGTATTTGAGACAGAATTTAACCCCTCGGTTACAATTTCTGTCACTTTTTATATTTGGTCACATTTGAACAATGCAGGAAAATGAAAACACAACTTAATTTTCTAAAAATGAACGGCCTTTGCAACCAACAGCAATGGGAGTTTTCTGTGGCTTTTATTAAGCATGATTATATGCAGATTCCTTGAGTGCTCGAACAGCCTGTCTTGGGTTGCTATCAGCCTTACGTGATGTACGCCCTGTGGCTGGTCACATGCAGTTCACTCTATCAGCCTGCTAGTATTTATTAATCTCTCCAGTATCTGAATTTATCTACCATTTTAAAGAGAGACTTACCATGTAGTACATTATTGCACATGAAGTTTATGTGCACACCTTTTGTTTTTAAGGTGGGAAAAGGATTCGCTTCATTTCCAAAGTAGCTATTAAAGCAAACTTTCTTAATCTTTTATTATATTTTTTTTTTATATACTAACACAGACTTTGTACTAAATAATGACATTATTGGTTGTGCCGTTAGCTTGAAAAGATCCTATAAGGGCTTTTAAGGATTCTCTGTATTTTTATTGTTATTTTTGAAACTTTGGTAATACATGTAATGATTATATTGTGTTCAGGTGAACTTCAGTACAGCAGCACAAGCAAATCTGTAGTTTTTCAAATTTTGACTAGGTCTTATAACATTTGCTGAAATCCTTACAAGATATTCATCTATTTGTAGCATCATATAGGTCTGTCTCCCCATCTGTCTCTGTTTTTCATGACAACGAGGCTCTGGTACATTTTTTTATTATTTTTTTTTTCCCCCCACTTTAATACTTATTCATTGAAGCCCACTGTAATGCTGTTTCTATCATAGTTATTTATCCAACAGCTTTTATTGATCATTTGTGATAAAATAAAAGATTTTTTCATAGGGAGAAATTTTAACCAGCAATCAGTAAATTTGTTTTAAATAGATTTAGTTTTATGCGGTAGGAAACCTCATGTAATCAGAACCCATTTATGTACTATTAAATAAATAAATTACTAACATAATGTGGTGCCAAAATCTAAGGAACATTAAAAAAAAAAAAATGTTCTCGTTGAATTATTTTCTTCTAGGCCATATTTATTAAGGAATTTGTACAACTTTTATATCTTAAAAGTAGCTACTCATCTAAGATTCAGATTCCCTCCAAATAAATCCTTATTTAACAGGATATCCCTGAAACTTTTTTTTTTTTTTTTCAGTATTGGCAGCTTGACTAAAATAGCCTCATCTGGTTTAACTAAAATCTTTGCATTACTTGGCGGTGGTTTCTTTTGTACGTGGTGCTTCGAGCTCATTGAAGCTCAAACGGTACAGGAAATGCAAATCATGCAAATCATCCTCACGCTGACGATGTACAGTGGCGTGATTGAGCAGCAGTACGTATGGCTCGTGGGCTGACCACATGAAAGAAGTCATTTAAAGACCAGATGAGCCCAAGCTGGGTTAAGTTAGTCTATGTGTGAGCTTCAAAGCTTATAGAATAGCATCCTTTTTAAAAATAAATTTATTTTATTAATAACACCTGCGCCGAGTTCTTAAACAGTGAGAACGTGTATAGATAAATGTTACGTTAAATATATGCCGTGCTTAAATCAGAAGGGCAAAGATTGTTATTTTTGTGGAAATTCAGGTATGCATTCATATCGGTGGAACTAGACCACAGTCTAATGCTCTGCAAAAAAAGTCCAGTTTGCGTGCGTTGTACATAAAAGCCCAATTCTTTGCCTTTCAGGTAAAAATGAAAATAGATGGAAGATAAAAGGGAATTTTGTCTGCGCAGAAGGGTTAAGAACAGGCTTTCTGTAAGTGCTCATGAGTGGAGAGAGGAGGGAGGTTGAGTGCTTACTGCTTTGAATTTCTTGGGTAACTTAGAAAAAAATCCTGCCTATTTCTTTCTTTTTCCCCCCATACTTCTGAAGAGCATTTTCTGTGGTTTCGGCGCTGTATCTTTTCAATAAAGCTTGAGCCCTCATTGCGTTGTGTAACTCCGAAGCTCGAAGGTGGTGTGGTTGGGAGAGCAGCAGTGGTGGGAACCCTGGGCGTCACCCAGCGACTCTTGTGATGCGAACGTGCAAAGACCTATAGACCTATAGGCACAACCTGAGTAACGTCACCGCTAAAAACGGCTAATAGAATATTAAGCATTTTTCATATTAACTTGCAATAAAAAGAATTTAAAGATGTTGTTACCTCTTCTTACCATGAGTGATACTCAACATGGGTGGCTCTTTTGCTTCTAGTACGAGTCTTATTTCTTATGAGTTTTTGTGGGTGGTTTTTTGTTTTTTTACAGCCCTCATTTGCTTTTCTTTGGTGTTTGGATGTTTTTAAAAGTTGATATTCATTCAAATAATGTAACATGACACAAAGCTGGACGATGTCAATCTTGAACTATTTCTGTGTAATCTTGTTTCATTTTTCCTTGAAACAGTAGCCCTGAGGAGGTCTGTGGTGGGACCGGTCAGGACTGCACTGTATCACCCCGATGGATGTAATTTTGGCTTGATATTCTTTACTAGTGCCCTGCTCCTCTTTGTTTTTGTACTTTCTACCATTATACGTGGTAATTTATCCAAACACAGGAGCAAGAAGTAAGGAAGAAATTAATTTTTTATACTTTATTTACTGGTTTGCTGCTTTCTCATCAAGTCAATCCACAAGTCCTGCTTGAGAGAGAGGGAGATTTCCCATATATATATATATTTTTTTTTCTTTTTAAAACACTAGCTATATTATTTTCTTTAATATCATATATGATGCCAAGAGGAACATTTCACCCTCTCAGTGTGTCCTTCAGGTTGGTGCAGCTCCCGTGGTCATAGGGCTTAGTGGGGCGGTTTGGGGTCAGTTGGGCCTGGAAAGGTTAAGTTCCTTCTCTGTGGTGTGTTTGTTTATTAACTTCTTTTTAAGAAAAGAAATAAAGGTGAATGAACGGATGGCATCCTGAAATCATCGCAAGATATTGGGGAGAAGAACATGGTAAATAAATACTGTTTTCCTGAGCCAGTTTGTGGTCATCCCTTACAGGGGATCTTGGTGAGACTTCTTCTGGCAGAGGCTTCTGGGCGGGCGTTTATACGCCCAGCAGACACTTGGTCTTTTAATAGAAGCAGGAATTTTAATCGCAGATAATATTAAATAATCTTTTATACTCAGTGCGAGAAATACCAAGATGCAGGAGCTCACAGAGAAAGCAGAGAAGAAATTTTACTACTTGTATCTATAATAATTTAATGTAATTTAATATCCATTTCAGTGTTTGACAGGAAGTAGAGCTTACTTAAATATTTGTACCGAAGAGCACAGCACTGTATAAAGATCTTTGAATTTTGAAGTTAATTTGTTTCTTCCAGCGATATATAGAGATATATACAGAAAATTAATCCCATATGATTGTACAGCTACCAGTGCTCCAGAACTTTTTTGGAAATAGTTTCCAAAGAACATCTCCGGTCATCTTGACAAACAACTTGAGTAAAGTTTCCTTTCCAGGAACCCCTGAAAGGTTTTACATGTAGTCCAAATGCATTGCTGGAAAAATGGTATTATTTGGTGACCTTGACCAAAACTATTCCACTTTGCTCAGTTCTTGCAGATATGAAAGCTTGTCGGCCAGCCACCTCAAACAGATTTTTAGCTTTCTGTGACATTGCACGATCTTTTCCCAATAACAAATTAGCTGTTGTCAACAATTTTCCTGGCCACAGTTTAAAAAGTTTCAGTCAGAATACTTCACAGTTTTATGGCAGAATATCATAGAAGTGCAGAGAATACATATGTATGTAGTATATATGCATGTTAGGTATATGTGTTGTACATCTGTGGGTGCAGGCACACAAACGTGTGCGTATGCATGTACTATCTGTGCCTTAACATATCTGAAAATACTGAATTGCTGTGTACGGTCTCATGAAGATAACATTTTATTTCTGGACATGTGTCAGGTACTGTGGTGAGCAGGGTCCATAAGATATGTAGACAGTGATGTGATCGTGTACGGGTTGATTAGATCACTAGACCGTGACACTCTCTTATCTTCAACTCCGGCTTGGGCTCCTGAGTTCTCATTGTGGCACTGGTTCTCTTCGTGGCCCTCGATAAGCAAGCCTCAGTTTCTTCATCTTAAAGATTAGAAAGCATCTAGTATATTCTTCTGACTTTGTTACGTATGGCGTGTATTTCTCCTGCGTGGTACTGGGGCATAATGGGCATTCAGCACTGGAGGCTTTATTTAATGATAAAAGGAACTCAGAAGTTTCAAGGTAGCAGAGTTGCATATGAGAGGTGTTGGGAAAACATAATTTGTAAATTATCTGGAAGCCTAAAAGCATTATTATTCTATTATTGGATTTTTTCCATGTAGGGGAAATCTCAAAATGCTGCAGCATTGGGGTTCGGTTTGCTTACTCTGGGAATGCATCCACGTTGTAAGAATTGACGTCAAGGTGACTGTAAATGACTGGCGTAGCTGTTCACCCTGCAAAACTCTCAGTCAGGAGCTGGAAACCATTGACAAAAAATGAGCAAAAGGCTTCAGCTTCAGAACTGTCAAATTCTCCCACAATTTTAGCACATTCGCTTTTTCTTTGAATTCTCTCCTCTGTGCCACTGCCCTTGCGTTGGTCCTCTATGTCCCGTGCCAGGAGCTCCAAACCACCGTACCCAAGCTGCAGAGCCGAGACTTTTTTATTCCTTTTCTTTTGCGGGATGGAGGCCTGTTAGGATAACACGTGAAATAAAGTCATAGGACATCAATGCAGATTACACTTAAAGTCGTGTTATGTAAATGGAAATAAAACAGCGTATGGTATATGCCAGGCATGATGCAGGTTTTATTTAATAAATATATGACTGAAGGGTTACATTCACTCCAAATGCTCCCCTTTGTGATCCTTAGCCATGTTTGTAGAGAAACTTCTCTTAAAGCACTTAAGGCTTAATTCAGAACAGACAAAACAATTATTTTTTGAAAGTCCGATGAAATATGTTTGGCAGCTTTTGAATTTAGGGGAGTTTGTCTCACTTCTTTGAAATCTCACTTCACTCAGTCGTTCACCCATCGTAGCGTAATCATTCAAATCTGGTAGCGACTGTGGGCTTTGCTGAGTTAAAAAATGATCTGATAAGTGGCTGAGAATAGTACGTAATACACAAAGGCTGAATTTTTCCTTATTGATGTGCTTTTGAATGTTGGTCTACAGGCTGTCCCCATGGTTTTGGTGAAGTGCTGGTTGATAAATACCTCTGTGTAGGTAGGACTTTGGTCCTCCAGTACCTATCAGTAAGCGAGGCTCTCCTGAGACCTCTGTTTTTGTGGTCTCGGTGACTGAGCATCACCTCCTACGTGCAAGAGATGCTGGAGGAGCAGCATCAGATGCCCAGTAAGACGTTGCAGTGGTCACAGTCACTGAGGGCTAGTGAGTAGCTCATGTTGTCCCATGCTAACTTTTAAGAAATAGTTACGATATTTGATTTTGACCTGAATAAGCAAATCAGAGAGCCACTGCTCTCCAGGAGAGACTTCTACTGTGACATATCCTCTCTTCTAATGGCGCTTTCTCATTTAGTTTATTACCTAGCTATAGATATCAGATATACAGATCTGGAGGCTCTTAAGCATCAAATAGTCTCATTTAATTTCTTGGGGAACAGAAGCGTCACTTTATCTTCTGTCAGTGTAAATGATGTACGTTTATGCACCAACGTGTGGCTATTTCTTATAGCAAGAGGAGGAAGGAGATTGGCACTGCACAATGGAGTTTTTTAGTTGAACTGTTGCATGAACACAGAGCAGAAACATTTCAATTGTAGCTCTGATTGCCAGTTCACTGATCACATTGAATGGTCTGCTCAGCTTATATTACGGCAGGAAAGTTCCCACTGTGCCATGGCAACAAATATTGTAGAAGTGAAGGGCAGTTGGGAGAAATAAATAATTGCACTTTCTTTTATATATATGTATTTAAATATTTGATTAAGATACGTGTTTTTTTATATATGAAAGAGTGTGCACTTTGTGAACATATATTAAAATCACTAAGTTATTCCTAATGTTCTGTGTTTCTGCCTGCTCCTGACAAACATCTGATACGGATCATATGCCTCTAAAAAGAGAAGTTCCTCGAGCAAAATATCCTCATGAAAACAGGTTGGAGATACTCACATTCTCTCGCTCGCTCTCACTCGCATGTTACATTTTGGCACGTTGTAGAAGCAGGTAGCATATCTACTACCTGCTGTTGAAAGTGTTGAAGATACTGAATTATTTATTCCATCTTCTGCACTATCCAAACTCGTTTTGGGTAGTTTGACACATCTCGGTCTTCCATATGGATACTTCATGGTGACAGAGTTGCCAGCTGCTCAGGTTTTATGACAGTCTGAGTTTTTCCGAGGACTGTATTAGTTTTCTGGGAAGAATCTTGCTTTTCCTCAGGTCCCCATTTGTAGGCAGTAGTTATGCCTTGGGTTGATGCTCTGGAGTGGGAGTTTTTTTTTGAAAATGAGCTACAAGAGTATTAACTTCCACAAAAATATTTTTTTTAAAGGACTTCATTTTTATAGATGATGCAAGGTGAAATCAGAGCCATGGGATGTAAGAAAAGCATGAAATTCTTTTGCTAAGAAAACTAAGTTCCTTTTAGTGATAGTCTTCAAATTTGTAAAAAAGGGTTTAGATGTCAAGGTGCATAAAGCAACATCCAATACAGTCTGAAATGTTTTGGAGAATAGGATTTTTAGGGCATTTGAAACATAAAACTGCTAATCAGTCTGCTAAGACCCGGCTCATCTTCTCTGTGATTGTGCAAAGTGAGTAGGGCTTCTGTTGTTTTAAAATATAAAATGTGTAAACCTAAAAATTGAGAGAAGATTTGAGTTTGCCAAAACTTTTAAAAATAAATGAGAATCAGCCACTGTTTTACTTTGCCATTGATTCAAGCATCTGTTCATAGAAACCTTTTTAAGTGAAACTCTCGCTGTTTTGTTGAGTCTATACTGCACTGAGTTTGATCCCTCTTCAATGGGATAAATCAATCTTGCTTGCAGTGCGGTCCATATGTCCATGACTGTCTGTTCTGTGTCATCCTGGATCCAGACTAACACCAGATGATGTGAAGTAATGGTCCTCAAAGTTTGTTGTTCAGATTTGCTATTGAATAGTAGTGTTGTTGTGTGTAGTTCTTCTCCGTGTTGCTACAACCTCTTGGACATACGGCGTTTTTCATGCCAGTCATTTGATGTGTTTGATTTTTTTTCTCCGGAGTTGGACAGATTAATATACCCAATGAAATGAATTTGCAGACTTTAAAGGAATAAATAATGCTATTTAAATGTTACTTAATTGAGTAGAACATCAATTTTCCAAGTCTTTTTATTTGGAAAAGTCTTTTTAGCCTTGGTACATATCTTATAGACCGTCCAGCAATGGCTACTTTTCACTAGCAGGTTGTTCTGATTTGCTTATGTTCTGCTCTAAAAAGATGCCTTCACTTATTTAATGGCGACTCTGCAAAATCTGAGTGAGGAAGATGATGTGGATTCATGGCTTTCTCCTTCCCCCCATCACCGCCGCTATAGCTGCTTGGTATCGACCTCTCTTTTCATGGAGACAGAGAGGACGATGTAGCCCATGGTGAACAATCTGGCCACTGAAGTAAAAATGTGCATCTGTCAGTAATTAATTGAAGCCAAATTTAATTACAAATCAGGGGGGAAAAAAATAGTACCACGCACTTGATAAAATTCAAGAAGCTTCGGTGCTGTTGCCTAAATGTTTCTGCATCCTTTTTGGTATCTTTTTGAGTTAAAGTTCATTGAAAGTAGTGGTCAGTGTTTAAGGCTAGTTCTTAATCAGTTGTGTCAGCTGAGGATCTGGCCCCCAAAATTGGATTCTAAGGTTGAATTATATGTAAATATTCCGATCAGCTATTTGAGATAAAAATTCAGGAAGGAATTGAGAAACAACTCCAAAAATGTACAAATTAAATAATGCATTTATGTACCCTTTTGAATATTTTAGCTTTATCCCCATTCTAGTTTAGCTGAATATCATCAGTGGGGTCCGCAGGTTGAGAATGGGAGGTTCTCCAGAACTTTACCCATGGTCCTAGCAGAGGTCTGAAAATCTGGGTGGCATGAGGAGACACAAGGAAGGGTGGGATGTACAATAGCGGGGCTGGAAATGCAGCCCCCTTCTACCCCAGGTGTGTGAAATAGTAGATGTGCACGTTGAGAGTTTTGTGTGGGGTATGGTATATATGAAGGGGAAGATGCAATTGATTTTGGGGTACTAAATTCTTTTGGATAATGTAACTAAGGTCTGTCACAGTAGGACCAAGAATTTCAAGGATGCGCCAAAATAACATACTATAAAATGAGGGAGGGAGAATGTATTTTTAAACCCAAATATCAAAAAGAGATTGGCAATTTGAGTTCCAAACAAGCTATTCATTTATACTGTATTTTAGCATACAAGACAGACCCCAAATCCAAAACTAGTGAACTGGTAGCAGGCATGAATATTTATTGCTGTGTACTGTATGTACATATAGTAATTACAGTAAGAGGAAAAAATATTTTTTTTTTCTTACAATTAATATTTGTAAACGTTTATGAAAGTACATAACAAATAAGACAACAAACACATGGCCTAATTAAGATGAAAGGCATGACAACCCTTGTGATTTGTTCTGAAAAATAAAGAACGTTAAAATAGTAAGACTTAATTATTTCTGTAAACATTTCAAATTATGTTCTATCTAGAAAACCTTAATTTATGAGACATATATTATAATATCTATAAGCATTTTTGACATTTGTACATTCCATGTCAAAAAAATTATTGTTAATTTATTATTTATTATACTGTATACTGTCATATTATCACTTATTAGTATTTATTGTTCAGAAATTCAGAGCCATCTATTGTTTAATGGGAAATGGAAAAGTGTTTTATGTCTGACTGCAATTTGTGTATTCTTGGTCTAGTGATAAAAATGCAACTTCTGCAAGTTGATCATATAAAAATGCGTGTAATAATAAACAAAAATAACTGATCTGTTTAATGTTCCAGGCATTAATAATGCTATTTGAGATACAGTTTGCATTTGAAAAATAAGGTTACATCCATGCAGGCTTGAAATCAAGGAAACTGTGTGATAGTGGATGAGATGGCGGAACCAAAGCCCTCAGGTTTGTACTTGAGGAGCTTGAAGACACCGTGGTCTTTGAAGCCCTTGTTTCTCAAGGTGGATGTGTTTATTATGGTCATGCCTTTTTTTTTTTTTTTCTTTTTTCCTTGCTCTGAATTTCTGACGTTTAAGGAGGCAACGTAGCAGAGCACTGTTCAGTACTTCTTCCCATCCCGCCCCTGCTTGCCCTCACCGGAAGGATGAGCTGCCCCTAATCTTACTGCCAGTGGTTCCCCTCAAGGCTCCTGTTCTTTGCTATAAAATTTTGGCTGGTTTCTGGTAAGCTGGAGAAAATGTAGCCATCGGCAGTGGCCTGATTGTGTTCTGTGTTTTAGGGTTATCGATGACAATTTGTTGGGTCGTAGTGCTTGCGTGGTCTCAGGTGGCACCCTGACTTTGCTCTGCTGAGTGCACGAGAACCGTGCCCAGAATAAAACCGTATTTGGGGTAAAAGTCTGAGGATTTAAGACTCTGCTATATGATGTTAGGCCTGCCTATTGAAACTTCAGGAAAAAGAAATGTACTTATAGATACAGTATGTACTTATAGATACAGTATAATTTGGCGCTTGGCGAGAAGAAACCTGTCAGTGAGAAGTGTGGTGGGATTTGATGCCTCCAAACGCTCAAGGTTTTAGTTCTAGATTAGTGCAAAAACACTTTTTCCAGCCTCACGCTCCCCTCCTGAAGGATGGATGAATGTCAACTCAGTCAGTGCCATCTGACAAACAGGCTTGTTTTCAGTACCTGTAGCCCCTAAAAGGCTCATGTTTGTCACGATATCCACATCTAACACTGTTTTATCATAATACTTCACCTGGCAAACGAAGAGTGCTCCTACCTCTTTCCTGAACTGCCAGATCTTCAGTCATAAACTCCATTCGCTGTGAATGTGGTTGTTTTGCAGCAGAGATTTATGACCTTGGATTTCATTTGCACTGTCCCTGCTGCAGGATCGTACCCTGCAGTAATCCACCTTCTCCCGGGAGAGCCGGCTGTGAGTTACCTGTGATGGAAGAGGTGGCCGTGGCCGTCAGGTCTTTGCGATGGCAGAGCTTCTGCCAGGCAGAGGGAATGTTCCAGTACGAATCAGGTGCTGTTTCAAACTCGCTTTGTGCTATAAGCCTCTGGTGAATTGGAGAGTTCAGCCTCCGCATCCATAGATACGTAAATATGGCCTGTGTGGTCTCCCAAGGGGAAGGCAAAACGTGTTTTTAGTTAAGTTGTTTGGGGATTTAATTGAAAGATTTAAGGCAATGCCGTAAAAGAGTAAATCATGGTTACGTGACACAAAGACTTATAAAGCAAAATAGAAATACTTTAGCACCTTTACTTTTATAATTTGCTTGATAAAAATGGAAAACTACATTAGTCATTTTGTCTGCTGGCAATTAAAAAAACAAAGTAAAGGCTTTTACATTTTGCTGATTTCAGTCCTTTAGTGTTAAATAATGGGAAAGACAATAGCAGAGGTCAGAGCGTTCTCCGGACACATCACAGCTCTGAACCTGCAAGCACGCTCAGCTTCCCTCCCATGAATATTTGTATGAATTAAGCACACGCTTAACTTAATTCACATAAGTAGTTCCTCAGAAGTCAGAAGGACTATTAAGTGATTCAGATTAAGCACAAGCTTAGTGTAAGACCAGAGCTTGTGTGGATGGTGGCCCTGAGATTTGGCCGGCCTCCAAGGCAGCGATGCTACTGCATGTGTGATGGTCCTGCTCGGTGCGAGAAGGTCATTTGTAACACAGGAACATACTTGGGGGTATTTCGGGGAGGAGAGCGAGGGCAATCGCGTTCAAAATGTGACCTTCAACGCAGGTTTTGTGGGGATTCGCACAATGTATTTATTGAAGAGTACTGTATATATTATATGTTGTAGCGTTGATAGGTCTAGATAAGAATATCAGAATAGCAGTTGAAATGTGGGGGTTTTTTTGAGATGGTAAGTTAATGATGTAGCTGTTAATTTGAATTTAGCAGACGTTTTAAATATAGGTTTCTCTTACAGAGACAAAAGTTGCAATTTAAAGCTCTTTGGTGGTCTAAAAACAGCTTAATTCTCTAGTAGCATGGTAATAAGTACTAATCCAGCTTATACAGTGATTGTAGTATGTCATGTTTGTGAAAGATTGCCTAACTCTGCTTTCTCTGGGTTTTATGTTAATTTTTTTAAATTAAACATAAAACCTTATAACATCTTTATGCTGAGATAAACTGTTCAATTTAACTTGTGCTCAAGCAGCAGCTGTCAGGAATTATCATGTTTCGAGTGTTCTTGCCATCACCTTGTGTCTCTACCTCCCGGATACGCTCCGCGGGCTGATAAAGCTCACCTTGTTAGGATTTATTACTTAAATAATAACCCGAGGTAAAATGAAAGTTGATGTCACACGGAATGACAACTGACATATATTTATGTCGCATGTTACATTATAATAAACTTTCCTTTCTTCCCCTTGTAATAGGTGTTAAGTGGAAACACACTCCAGCATATCCTCCAGTGCCCTGCGTGAGTCCATTAGCCACGTACGCGGCTGCTCTGTGGGCATGTTCGCGGGGACTCGTGCTGTCAGGTGTTATTTAAGCTTGTAATGCCAGAGAAATTGGTTATCACCGGTAGTTAGCAGCTTTTGTGCCGTTAAAGAAACAAGAGTATCTTGTATTTGTTGGGTTAAATTCTGGAAATGCTGTGAAGTAATGAAAGTGAATCAAATACGGTGTTTTCTAATAATATTTTCACTTAAATGGTTTGGGTTTTTTGGGATTTTTTTTCTGTAAGAAAGGTAAACAGTGTCACTGTTTGACATCTTTGTCGGTGACGTGGGCAGTGGGATCGAGTGCACCTTCAGCAGGTTTGCTGACGACACCAAGCTGTGTGGTGCGGTCAGCATGGTGGAGGGAAGGGATGCTGTCCAGAGGGACCTTGAGAGGTGGTCACGTGTGAACCTCATGAAGTTCAACAAGGCCAAGTGCAACATCCTGCACGTGGGTCGGGGCAATCCCAAGCACAATTACAGGCTGGGCAGAGAATGGATGGAGAGCAGCCCTGAGGAGAAGGACTTGGGGCTGTTGGGGGATGAGAATCTCAGCATGATCCAGCAGCCCAGAAAGCCATGTGTGCTGGCAGCCCAGAAAGCCAACTGTGTCCTGGGCTGCATCACCAGCAGCGCGACCAGCAGGTCGAGGGAGGGGATTCTGCCCCTCTACTCCACTCTGGTGAGACCCTCCTGCAGTTCTGCATCCAGCTCGGGGGTCCCCAGGGCAAGAAGGACATGGAGCTGTTGGAGTGAGTCCAGAGGAGGCCACAAAGACAATCGGGGGCTGGAGCACCTCTCTTATGAAGACAGGCTGAGAGAGTTGGGATTGTTCAGCCTGGAGAAGGCCCCAGGGAGACCTTAGAGCACCTTCCAGTCCCTGAAGGGGCTCCAGGAAAGCTGGAGAGGGACTGGTGACAAGGGCAGGGAGTGACAGGACAAGGGGGAATGGCCTTAAGCCACACCACAAACGTGGTGAGACACTGGCACCGGTTGCCCAGAGAAGCTGTGGCTGCCCCTGGCTCCCTGGCAGTGTTCAAGGCCAGGTTGGATGGGGCTTTGGGCAACCTGGGCTGGTGGAGGGTGTCCCTGCCCATGGCTGGGGGTGGGAACTAGATGAGCTGTGAGGTCCCTTCCAACCCAAACCATTCTGTGATTTCAGAATTTGGTAGTAATCGCAACAGTTTTGGCACTGTTTTATTGATGAGCTGGGCAGTGATAAGTGATCTGCTTGTTAATTGAGTCTAATCACTTCCCATTTACAGTGGAGAAAATTTGGGTCTACCTCTTGCAGACTTTCCAAGTTTTTGGCCTTCCTTGGCCTTACTAGAAGCCATCCTGCAGCTCGCTCTGCTGACGCTATTAAATCTTTCGGTTTGTCTAAGCTGGTACTGCAAACATTATTTTCCTTTCCTGTGGATATAACTATCTTTTTTTCATATTCCTCTCCTAGTTATTCCTTTGTCCATCTGAGTGAGTTCACATATTGCAGAGCTACGCGGTTTTGTCCAAGCTTAAATCTAGGATCTCATTTCTCATGGTGCTCCCTGTTGTCCTTTTCTCTCATGTTAACCTTGGCACCCCTGCTGCCTTCTCTTTCCACTCTTGCTTCTGTGTCTTGCTCTATGCCGCTTCCCGTGTTTTCAATCCCAGTGTGCCGTCGCTTTTTTTCCTCTCTCCGTTCAAACGCAGCCAAGTTCATAGATGCTAATCCTGCATCAGTTCAGTTTTCTTCCTAAGTCATTGCAGAAAGAGATTTTCTGAAAGATCAGTAAAGGAAAGGATACGCTATAACACAATCCAGAAATAGCCAAAATTTTGCCAAGCAACTGTTTAACCTCATTTTTGTAATACTTGGGGCATGTAGGTTGTGGAGGCTCCATCCCTGGAAGTGTTTGGTTGGATGGGGCATTGGGCCGCCTGGTCTAGTGGAGGGTGTCCCTGCCCATGGCAGGGGGGTTGGAACTAGATGATCTTTGAGGTCCTTTCCAACCCAAAGCATTCTGTGATTCTATGATTCTATGTTTTCTCCTGTTTGTCTTTGTCACTTCAGTGCTAAGCTCACTGAGCCGGGGTATTGCATCGCCCGTAGGAAGTTTTCCTGCCTCTGGTTTGAGTCTGACACCCAGGTTGTTATGAGGTCCAGAGGTTATTACTCTTCGTGACAAATAAGTGATGACTTAGGTAAAACTGTTTTTTCCTCTTGGTATGGCTCGTAATAAACCCGAGCTTGTATCTTAATTGGCATTCTGTTTGACAGTCCCTTTAGAACGATCAAATATTTGATGAACAAGGCAATAACATTCATCTCTTACTTTCGTAAGCCTTTCAGATTAGCATTGACTCAAGTTGATGAAGATGGATACAGGATCTGTTCTCTAGGAAGTGTTTGTTCTGTAGATTATCTAAGAATGGTGTGTGTTAGCATAGGTGATATTATGATATATATATATATGTGGCTATTTGGGGAAGTTCTTGAGTTTTATGGTTGACAGCCAGGATCAGAAGTTTTTAATATTAGTGATGTTGGTTTGGCAGTAATCTTGAACACAAAATCCACAAAAATAGGAAGAATAAAAATAGAAATAGGAAAAAAAAAAAAAAAAAAAAGGAAAGATTTTAAAAGAATTAAACGTTGCATAAATCAATGCTGAATCTGAACCACTAAAATGGTGGAGAGCAAAAAAAAAAAAAGGTCAGAAACATGCTATGTTGCAAAGTAGTTTATTAAAGCTTAATGTTTTATGTGCAATAAATACTTCATCTCTTCCCCCCCACCATGATGAGAAATGTCTACAGCTCTGCAGTCTTCTGTAGGTTCAGGACTGAGTTTGCTTGAAAGCAGCGCTAGCCAGGAGACAGGAGATGCTCTCACACTTTTGGTGAAATGCAGGGAAATCTGCCACTGGTTACAGTAGGGTCACGAATTTATATTACACATTTAAATGCATTCATTTTCTGATAGCCGGGTAAGTTATACGAGGCTAAAATAGCAGCTTGTTAGTGTTGTTTGTGCCTGCTTTATATAATTGAAGGATGTGTGCACTGTTGTAGACTGCGGAATAGCAAGAGTGCTGCAGCAATACTGGGGTGCGAGCGTAGAAACAACATTTCATTATAGAGGATACCTAATAAAAATGTGAAAATAAAACAGAAAAAGGGTGGAAACAAAAAAANNNAAAAAAAAAAAAAAAAAAAAAAAAAAAAGGAAAACAGACCATACTAGATAAGTGCACTGCATAAATCAAAAGGGTTTATGTCATAACATGAACATGTGCCATTCCTGCTCATATATTGAATTTCAGTAGTTGGTTGCATAAAGAAGTAAAGTGTAATGAAACTGGCAAGCAAAGTATTCCCTAGTCAGCCTTATCTTTGTTCCATTTGTCCTTCAGATACAGCTTTTCTTGCCTTTTTCAATAAAATCCATCCAGCTTTTTTTTATTTTGCATCTCTCTGTAACCGAGCTGGGAAGACCAATGAGATTCGGTGCTTTTCTAGTTGGGTTCTTAGCAGCTGCTTTTTAAGAGATCAAAACTTCGAATGCTGCTACATGGTATTAAGGCTTAGCTATTGATGTGTCCCTATAGGGGTTATGTGTTTCTTTGGAGGGGAGGAGAGAAGAGGAAGGGGTGACCCCTGCGAGCATGCTCACAGACAGTAAACACTGCTCTCCTTCTTTTCCAGGATCCTCTTTGCAAGCTCGGTGCTTAACCTGGCTGAACTCGCTGCCCTCCGCCCTGACCTTGGCAAATTGAAAAAGATCCTCTACTTCCATGAGAATCAATTGGCGTATCCTGTCCAGAAATGCCAGGAAAGGGATTTTCAGTATGGATACAACCAGGTTCTTTCATGGTAGGTGTTTCTCACACCGCTCCACGTTATTTAAGGTGTCCTTCTGTCTACAGCCTTGCAGCATGGGAGTCCTCCTCCGTATAGATGATGACCCTGTAGCAAACCGAGGTACCAGCAGAGTCCCGAAGAGAGGTTGCTAGAAGTGCTGCGGCAGAAACAATCTCCTCTCTAAAGTCATCTCAATTCCTTGTGTGAGGTCCACCGACGCTAACATTGGGCTGCCCCAGCGTACCCGTTAGTGGTGGGGGCTTCGACCTGGGTCTTGGCCGTAACGACCGAGACGTTTTGTTTCGCGGACGCTTCGCAAAGCTGCAGCTAATCAGCTCTTGCTTGGCCGTAGCTTTTACTGCATCCAACTGAAATTCTGTAGAGGGTTTTAGGGAAATAAACAGAAATTAAAATGTACTGCAGCGCTTTTCTTGTGAAGAGAGGGCAGTAAACATACCAGATAAATCCTTATATTTCTTTCATCTAGTATTCAGAAATTGTGCAGTGCTAAAATACCCAGACATTTTAAAGGCTGCGGTCCTTTATTGTTGCTAAAAACAAATGTATTTCTCGAATCTGAGTTAATGAAAGAAGTTAATAACAGCACCACGGAAAAGCTTTGTGGTTAGGCACTGTACAAGCCTGAGCGAAACAGCAAATCTCAGTTGTTTTGAACGGAAATAAACTCATTTCCATGAGCTTTCTCACCTGTCCTTTAGCAGGAGAATTATTAGGAACAGGGATTGAGTATTTTAAGGTACAAGTTAAGCTTTTACATCTTTATAATAAGAACCGGTTGATATTGAAATGTCTGAAATAATGATCTGTGTATACTCTGGCCATTCTGTAGCTGCTTCTGCCACAGCACTTGCAACATGTTGTGCTCTCTGAGCAGTAAAGATGAGAAAGTCCAGTGAAAGATCTTTCGAAAACAGTCCAACCATTTCCAGATTTTATAACAGAGAGATGTGGGTTTTGGCACCGGGGCAAGGAGTATTTTCTTGTATATATATTTTAGTTTATTATGGCAGCTGTTTTTCACACATCTATTGCAAGCTGATATTTATCCTCAAAATACACATTTTTAAGATAATAAAATATCTTCTTTGGCCTTGAAAACCCCCACCTTCTACAGATGCCCCATTCTTTCTCCTTCAGCCTCCAATGGCTTCTCCGTGTGATAATGCATGTTCATCTTCCCTTTTTGTTGCTGCAGAAACCCCATTTTTAACAGCAGATAGAAGCCATCTCCTCTGCGCTATTTGTAACTACCCAGTGGTCTTCTGCAAAGAAACACCATCTTTCAAATTTACTAGAAATGGGAAAATGTATCTTTCCATTTTTGTATAGAGGTTTTGGAGACAGTTAAAATTAGAGCAATTTGAATCTTCAGGTTGGTGCTTTGAATCATTAAGAAAGAATTATTTTTTTTTTCTCCCTAATGATTCTATAGAGTTAATGTAATAAAATCACACTTTTTGATGATGCTGGAGATGCCTTGTAGCTGCTCGGGCAGTGCAGATGACAGGATCTTTCTAATTTGCTGGTAGTATGCAGAGCCCCTGGGAAAGAAGTTGGTCAGATAAGACCTCCTGCACAAGAGAAGCACAGATGACGGTGTTGGAGCCTTTGCTACAAGCAGCAAAAAAACTTGCCAGGCTCCCGCGTTGTCTCATGTCATTTGTAAATCAGTGCAGAAAAGACAACAGGATCATTTGTGCAAAAAACGAGGAGACAACGGGTTAAAAAACATAGGTGGGGAAAAGGGTAGGATTCCAGAAAGCATTTCAGCTCCTGCAGCCTGCTTGGAAAGGATTATTTCTCTCTCTAATGTGTTGGGGGGGGTTTTTGGTGTTTTGGTTTTTTTTTTTTCCTTTTTTTTTTTTTTTCTTTTCCTGCTGACTCTTGCTGCTTTGGTGAAGTGTCAGTTCTCTTTCTTGATCAGACAGCAGTGAGATGCAGTGAGGATGAATGACAGACTCTCACCTCAAATATACTTTTCACCAGCCCGGTGACTTATGAACATGTGTCCTCAATGTATCTTATGACCCATAGGTCATATATTACAATATATAACATATTGAGAAAACCAACTGGGCATAAAGCATTTCTTACCTCCGTTAGCGTTGCATGTTTGCCAGTGTACTTAAGATTGTGTCAGCACTTCCAGGGTAAACTTCCAGATATTTCAAGTTTTTTCATAGCTTCTCATTTTCTCCAGGCCAACTCTAAGTGGAGAAATAATACCTACATTATCATTTAATTACATCTTAAAATTATCGATCCAGTTGATTTTAAAACACAGCAGTAAGGAACAAAACTTTGCATTAATATGCCAAATTTTTTCAAAGATTTTTTTGGGGTACTGTGTGCTATGTATATGGAATATACATATTTAGTGAATATACTTTTAAGCAGGATTATCTGTGCATAGGTTAAAATAACAGTCTATTTCTCTAGCATCCTGCTACCTGACACACTTTGGTCATTTGAAGGTAGGTTAGCCAAAGGTAAGTTGTCCTTCAGGGCAAAGGATTGTTTCTAAGGAATTTTCATTTTCTTGCAAGTTTACTTCTACAAAAGTCATATTACAGCAAGCCTTATCTGCTTGTAATGCATTTAAGAAATAATGGCAGTAATATTATTCTTACCATTTTATGAATAAAAACTGATCCACAGATAGAATAGGAAGTGCTCCTTTAGATTAATAATAATAATTGATTGCTTAGTTAAAAAAAAAAAAAGTTAAAAACATTTCAAGAGTGCATAGACAGAAATCAAGACATTTCTAATTAAGGTACATATGCTACTCCTAATTCACGAGAAAAGGCTGATTTTAATTAGCATTCCACTTGCACCTTTTGTTTGTTTATGAGAATATGTATCCGATTTCCATTGCATTTAAAATAATTCTGTTCCTTTTGTAACAGTAGTACATTCATTAATCTTAACCACTTTTTGCAGTTTGGTTGCTGATGTTGTGGTGTTCAACTCTGCTTTTAATATGGAATCCTTTCTTACGTCCATTGGAAAATTTATGAAGCTGATTCCTGACCACAGACCTAAGGATTTGGAAAAAATAATCAGACCGAAGTGCCAAGTTCTTTATTTTCCAGTCAGGTTTCCTGATGTGAGCAGGTCAGTACATTTTCCACGTCATAAATTGCCTCCAGCCTGTCAAAACTCTCTATTTATGGTGACGTTCTAGCTAATCAACTAAAGCATCGTTAATGAAAGAGTTTGATAATATGCAAAATCCCCTAATTGATAGATGTATTTCAATAATCAGAGGCTATTCAGGCAGCGTCTGATCTGCCGAGCTTGTCCATAGTGCGTGTCGTACAAACTTGCCTCGTTCAGGATGAGTGATTTCCCACTTGTTTTAGTGATTTCCCACTTGTTTTAGTCTTTAAGGAGTTGCCTGCTCCTCAGCTCTGTATATATTTGTACAAGGGAGGTCAAGGAGGAGAAAGAAATGCTAGAGAGCAGTAAAAGTGATAAGCCTGTAGTCAAGAATCTATATTTCCCTCGGTGTGTTGCAGTGGGATTTTATTCCCTCCTCCCTCCCCTACCTCTTCTTTTATTGCTTTCCAGGTAGGCGAAAAGCGTCCCGGTAGCAGGGAGCAGACTTGCAGATGTTGGCATTAGCTGCAGCCGTAGTTGCTCTTCAGTCTTCCTCGGTTACTCTGAAGGACGTTTTTTATTACTCTCGTTTCAGAGCCCGTCTTGAAATTAGCGGTGGGTTATGTGGCTCAAAGGGAACATTCGCTAGATCCTTTTCACTTTTGATTAAACCTGGCACAATTGTTTTTCCTGTTATAAGGGACTCTCCTCCCACCGAACAGGAACTTTGCTTCAATGGGACCGGTGCTAAATAGAGAATGATTCTGCAATTTGATTATACTCTTAAAACCAACACGATACTGGTACTTTTTTGTTGTTGTTGTTGTTGAAATAAGGATGGAAAGCACCATAATGATTCTGCAAGAGTCTGGCTTTTGATCTGATAATAGGTTCTGGCTGCGCTTGAGAACTTTGTCCCTGACCAGCTTGTACTTAACAGTTATTTCAAAGGCTAAACATACAATTGTGGTAGTTTGGAGTACAGAGATTTTTAGTACAGGAGCTGTGCTCTATTGATGTTCATGCTGCAAGGTTTGCATTTCAGGAAGTTGGAAAACTTTTATATTCTAAAGCACTGATGCAAATCGTTTAAAAATGAATGACTAAAGTTAAGTCTTTAAACCCATGTTTTTGTGAGTTAAAAATCTCCGGTGTTCCATAGGGTCTTGGCTGCCTGGATGGCAGTGGAGATCAGTACCTATATATCTTTGAGGATCTACTATTGCTTCGTAGAGACCATGTTTTTCAAGAGCGAGGGAATGCTATGGATGCTCAGCATATTTGACATCGAGCCATTTTAAAAGGGTCTCGTGGATTTTGGCATACCTTAGGAAGTCATGTGGCCCAAGCCTAGTTTGGGAGATGAAGTAGTGATAACCCCGTCTCGTGTATTAAATCAGCTCTTCTGGAGTTGTCAGCCCTGGCAGATGGGGTCAAACGAGACCTGACAAATTAGTCTGAAGTCATAGACACAGTCATTGTTTGTCCAAAGCAGAAGGTGATTAGGTGGGTAGAATCAGTAGTCCGCTACCCAAACCGGTCAAGTGGGAAGACCTCACGTCTTACTGTGTGCTCTTCTTAATGTCCTGCTCTTACGTTGCATCTCATCTCCCAAAGCAGGACACCTTTCACATTTTCATCCTGGTTGTTGCACTTGAAATAATATCAAAAAGCTGTTTTCAGCAGTGGTGGACAAAATTAAGATGTTCGTAAACAACTGTGTGACTGTACAACTTTCTCAGCAGAGTAATTAGAAACACAGCTTGATACCAGCTCTATTATTTCTAATACAGATTTTATTCAACAGCTCACTCTAGATGTAAGTTCTGGGGTTTTCTTTAGACAAAGGTCTTTTTTTTTGTGATGGTATTGGGCTAAGAAAGGACTGCTTTTGTGTAGCTCTGAAGTTCTTTGGGTTTTGACCTTCAGCTGCAGCCAGCATTTACTGTTTCTTTACAAGATCATGTTTTAAGTAATGTTGAATGCACCTGTGGCAATTGAATACTTTTATTTAATTTTGACTGTATTACTGTAGTGACTGAATGGAGGTTGAGGAGAAAAAGGTTAAGAAAAATTGTGGCCAAGCTAGAATTTATAAAGCAAGTTCTTAGCCCAGAGTGTTTTTCAAGTTATTTTCAAATGGTAATTTGCTTTATCCAAACCAAACTCATACAGTGTAAGTAAGTGATTATTTGCATGACTGACAATCATTTCAGTGCCTGCAGTCTTTTTAAAATGCATAATTTTGCTGAGATGTTGGGAAAATATTTAAAAATTCTGAAGGCAAAATAACCAGAATGACTTTTTTTTTTTTCTTTGACCTCTTTTATTTTGCGTGTGAACATCTCAGGGTGTGTTTGTGTCTGTAGCATAATCTTCATTTCGATTTGGGAGAGAGGTGATCTAAGAAATCATCCTCACGCATGTTATTGTGATCTTTTAAAGATTATTTTAGATTTATATTGCAATTTTAGGGCAAAATAAAATATATCTGACCCTTGATCAATGCCAGTGTCATAAAGGAGCATGTCACATGAGTTAATCCTGTAACATATCTACCTTTTAATGTGATCACTGTAGGTGATGAGTACACAAATTAGTGCAAGCAGCACAGTAAATGATCACTTAGGAGCACAACTGTAATGATGATCTAGGAAATAGTTGTGAATGCTGTTAGAGATACCATTATACATATGTGTGATGTATATTTATTTCAGATGGGCATCTAATCACTGCTTTTGTACTTCTGAGAGGAAGTTATTGATGCTTTTCTTATAAAAATTCTTCCTTTTAATAAATACTTGTCATAAGGGCACATACTGGTGTTCCCAGAGCAAACAACCAGGCTGTGGTCCTTAGCTGACAATGAGAAGAGATGAAAGGATTTGAGGATTTAGCAGAATAAGAAATTTACTGATCTAATCCTCCTGTTTTCTGGTTCTGACAAGGACTAGCTTCTGTATTGCCACAAATTCTCCTTATGTACTCATCCTCTGTCATTGCTGACTTGGAATTCTCCTCTTTATACATTCTGATGGAATACATTATGCACAAATACGTATCGGGGTGCATCTAAGCTTGGAGACAAATAAAACTCCAAGCTAAGGCTGTCACTTCATAGTGCGTGGGTATTGCAGGGGATGTAGACCAGTAGCTGATCTTATGTGCCATACGTGCTATATATCGGCCTGGTTTTTTTACAACACAGTGAATTAAATACATTGTAATTCACACTTCATTGTCATTGTCTAAATTTCAATTTCTTTTCTATTGTAAATAACATCCTAAATGTTATTTTTTTCTATGCAATCAATAGAGTCTATTTTGATATAATCTGTTTTTGTTTTTGCACTGGAGAAGTATGGTCCAGGAAGAAAATCCCTTTTCCTTTCTGCTGATGCCATCTTTGATACTTACACCAACATATGCCAGCAGACCCCACTGGAACACCTCTGGAAGGTCTTGTAGATACTTTGTACGAATTCTGTTGACCCATCTGCGTCCGTACTGTCTGGCAAAGCGGGGTCAGATTAGGTATGCCTTGGAATTCATTTCAATAAGTATTGTAATATGGATTTTGGTTATTATTACTGTTCCTCTGTCTGTAGCGTATCTTTATTATTATCACGATGTGGTAGAAAAAGATGATGTTTTTATAAGCAAGAATGAAGTATCATTCCTAAGAGCTCCAAATGCACATTGGACTAAGGTGGGAGAATATAAAAGACACAAGAGAGGGTGAGGATTGCAACAGAAAATAAACCCAGCTTCTTTTAAGTGGAACTTGTTAGTAACTTGTAGTATCTTCCTTACACATTTTGAAGTAGAATTAAAGATTTTAGACTGTTGTTTCTTCATTTGCTTATGCAACTTTTTACAGTTAACAGGACATTTCAACCATTTGATTTTATATTTTTTTAATTATAATGTAAGAGAGGCAGAATTTGCCATTTTAGCGAGTACTTTAGGGACAGTCAAGGGAGTTCCTGACTAAAGCAGAAGCTTTTAAAAGACACTGGCAGTATCTTTTGTCCAGAAACGTGACTGTCACGTGTGGAGGAGCCTGTTTTGGGGAAATAATAAAAAAGAATGCATCAGTTGGACCTGGCTTGCAGGGCTGAACTTCAGACCTCTGCTTAGATAACTAAGAGGCTCCTCCTTCCTCTGTAACCCTAACGCTATGGAATAGCTTTGCTGTGCTGGAAAAATACCAACAGCAACAAGCAGGGAGAGACTTGAATCCACAAGAGCCCAAAGCTATAGATGGGCACTGGGGACGTGTCTGCTGCACGGAGCCGTGCTCTGCAGCGGTACCCAACTGAACTGTCTTCATATGGGAAGCAGTATACCTTAGAAGAGCAGTTTTTTGCTCATTAGCCTTCCAGTGAAATAGCATATATTATCTTAGGTGGAGTACTATGCTAATGATAGTGAGTCTGGTACTGAGGGTATCTGCTGCCTTTGGTGGTGGCTCAGGCATCTCCGTGGTGCGCCGTGCGTTCCCTGGTAGACATTGCCTCCCTGCCACCATGGTTTATGGGTAGTTAGCATAATTAGAAAATGCCAATAGACTTCTCCTACCTTGGGGCTCGCTGCTGAAGAACTGGGTGATGGAAATTACTCCCATGAATGTCTTTCCTCCTCACCTGCCGCAAGGAGGTTTTGAGGGTTGGTGTTGGCATGCTAAGAGTTACGCAAGAAGGACGAGGGATGCTCTCAAGATCTGGGACACGGCACCTATTGGGAGGAAAGTGCAATAGTGGTTTAAAAGGGTTATAAAATGGAGTTCTTTAGTTCTGGAGCCTTTGGCAGTGGATCGGTTACCTTCTACATCTCTGGGATAAGTGCTAAGTGCAGATAGGTGCACCTACAGCAAGGGGTTGGGTGGTTGAAGGAAGGATTCCTCAAGCATCCATGGTCATTGGTGCTTTCTTACATGGTGCTTCCTCCACACATGCATCGTGTGCCGCTGGGGAGGTTCCGGGACATGATGCGGGAGTTTCCATTCTCTCTCTGGGTCGTGGAGGAGTAGCTGTTGCCCCAGCCTGGTCTTTGAGGCAGAATACACCTGCTTTATCCCCAGAAGATCCCCAGACCTCTCCAGCAGCAGCAGACTGAGAGTGCCCTCCTACAGGAGAGCTGGGATGAGCAGTCTGCTGGGATGTATTCGTTTTGCAAAACTTTTTAGAAAGTAATTTTTTTTTTTATCTATTCAGGGACAAAAATAGTTTTACTGACTCTCTTTTATCTGTCGTATAGGTATTCCACTAAACGCTATCATAATAACCATTTAGTCTCACAATAGCTCACAAGGATACTTAAGCAGAATTCTCTGTGCAACCTAGTTTTTTATTATGTTGGGTACTGCTCATGTTGCATACAACACATTCCCATAAAACTTGCATTTTGTATTTACAGAGAAATTTCTCTGGAGAGTTAAGGTCTTGTAAAACATTCTTGTTCTACAGCATGAACGAATTATTATACTCTGGGGCATTAAAAGTGAAGTGTACTGAAGAAAAGAATTTTTTCATTAAAATGCAGTTTATATTGATAAAACAGATTACTAGCATTTGATGAAATGTGAAACTTGGATCTACCCATATCGCTAAATCGCCAGTAGGTTTATTTTGGCAAGAAGAATAGTATGTAATGTATATCAGGACCAATCATTATACAGTACCTGTTAGTTTTGTATTAGATTAAATTGTCTTTCACTAAAGTACTTGGGGAAAAAAAAAAAAAACAACCAACCCTACTATATCTGTATCTTGAAGTAGCAGAATGTGGTAACCAAGAATATTAGAAAATAAAAGCTGTCGTGTTATCAGTTTTGGCACAGTCATTTATCAATCAGTATTTTAAACATTGACAAGTGGTAATTTAATAGGGAATGACCCTGTTGGCAGGAAGTTCTAATGACAGATGATGCAAACTCATTTATCACTATGGGGCTGTGCTGGCTTCTTACCTTTCTCAGTATCACAGCTCATATTTTCCAAGTCTGGGATGTGAGAAGCCACAAAGGGCAAAACCTGTGGCACCGAGCCTATAACCACTCCCATCCAATCTGATTAACCCCTTAGCTGCAAATTTCTCCGCAGTATAGCTGGTAAGATCTAAAAGTTCTCCTGCTGATTTAAATACCATTTGATTTTTAAGTAGGGTTTGCTGTAATACTTGTAAGCACTTTCCCGTAGTCAGTTTTTAAGAACCGTTCAAGTTATGTCACTTGGAATGCAAAGTTGAGCCATGCTGGTACTTGGCTTTCAAAAACAAACCGCGTTCTAATAATTAATAGCACATTTCATTAGCAGGCATTAAAAATATTATATGCAGTGCCCTATACAATGGGCAGCTATTATTATTATTATTATCATTACTACTTGAGAAGGAAATTGATGCATTCAGAGGTTTAATTGATTCGTGCATATTCATGGGGGAAGTCAGGGGTAGAGTCACGACTGGACTGGTTTATTATGCACTTCCATGCATAATAATTCCTCCGTCACTTGTAAAGACAATAGGCTACCTTGCTGGAAGAAGTGTGGGCATTTGAAGTTGAGGGATGTCACGGGAGAGGAGATGAAAATGACACCTTCATCAGCAACTGGTATGGATGGTGGTTTTAATTCTTCTGGGATTAGTCTATCTGTAATACAATAATTCAACTGTACTTACTCAGACTAAAAACAACAATATATTTTTACTTTAATTTCTACAATAGCAATAGTTTTCATTGATTTTATATTATTTTATGTTACCTTTTTTAAAGCATAAGGAACGCAAGCCCTGCTTTGGGCTTTCTCCACCTTCCTACCTCAGTTCCCCATCTGTTCCTTCTCTTTTCCTTTCACAACAGAGTCTTTCTCAGGGCTGGGATCGGGTTAAATATCATCCCCGTACGGGATGATACAGACATGAAATACTTTCAGAGTTTGCATGGAATTGTTGCAATAAAAATCGGTGAAGTTTAAATTTAATTGGTTAAAATTGTCATGGCAGACTTAAAGCTGTGGGGGTTTTTTTGTTTTTTTTTTTTTTTTT
>VXBL01009093.1:1323246-1368323 GCA_013400195.1 Aramus guarauna | reverse complement strand
GTTTGTTTTTTTTTTTTTTCCCCTATTCAAAGTAGAAAAAGACTATTAATTAATGGTAGGGTCCTCCAAAGCACTAAATACCCTCATTTTCACTGCACTCATTGGGAGCGGAGGGCGCTTGGCACTCGGCATGACTATAATGTTAACAGGGGTGGAAAGAGGTGGCACACAAAAATAACCGCTGGGTATCGAGTGATGTGGCTGTGTCCAATTCCGTCCCAATCCATATGAAGGTACAGACTTAAATCCTTCACATGTGTGAAAGATGGTTTTTATAGACAAGGCTGTCCCTGCTGAATTTTGCATTTCAAAATAACTGCCCTTCAACGTTTGAACAATTCCATATTTTTTATTAGGAAATTCATGAATATTACATAGAAGTGGAGGTGGATTTTTTTTGTTTTTCTTTAAAGTGATTTCATGCTTACAGAATTGTAGCAGAGAGGGAAGCAGTCGTGTTGGGCATATTATTTCTTAGTTGCTACATGAGGCAGTGACAGAACCTTATTGCTTAAATATTCCGGGTGTTTGTAGTTGTAGTATAAGGGAAGTAAAAAGTAGGTGATGTGGTAAAAATTGCTGAAAAGATAAGGAACAGGCAGGGATATCAGAGTTTTGAGAGATTCTTCACTGAGAGTGCATAATGTTTCCAGAAATCATTTTTGGGAGAAGGACGGAATCTCTGTTCCTGGCCATGGGGGAATGGCAATACCTTTAGGAAAAGCTGTGCTTCATCTTGAACACAGTGTTAGCTTTAGGGGGGGAGGGAGAAGGTGCGGACTAAGACTGAAAACCCAAATCCCAAAAAAAACCCAGGACCTTTTTAAAAACGGGTGGAATAACAGATAGCCTTGCAATTTGTTATTAAATGTGAAACTAAAACTTTAAGTGGGTTGAATCTGCTTTGAGCACTGTGGTGTGCCAGATTGCAGACAGCCAATTCAAGTGAAAGTCAGAGGGACTGTTAGATGGAAGTGTCAGTGGAGAAGATGCTATGATGTTCTATAGGAATGTCGGGGACTAAAGAATAAGAGAACAAAATTACACGATGGAATACATAAAATCACAGTTTTAAGCTTGAAGAGGAAACTTGAAACGTAGCTCTCCAGTCCTATGGAGATGACCTTTATGTAATGTGTAAGAACAAGTTAATACAGATGTTTTATTTATACTTAACCAAATGTGATGAAGTTAAATGATTTTTAATTTTGCCAAATCACAGATAATTTCTTTGTTGTGCAGGGAGTATTTTAATCTGTTTAGGGTTTTTTGGGGTTTTTTTGTTGTTGTTGTTTTTTTGGGGTTTTTTTCTTTTGCATTTGCAACTAGGAATATTTAATATTTAATATTTTGGACATTCCCCCTGCTCAGTTGTGACTCCCAAATGAAATAATCCCTCTCTTCTTCCTTTAAATAATTCAAATAGCATACATTTAAAAATATGAGAATCCCAACGTAAACGTACCAGAAGTGCTTTTAAGGTGGGAGGCTGTTCAGCTTTACTATTGAAAAGATGCATGTCTAAATAGTAATGAGGGTTCATCAGACTTTTGGGCTTACGAGCTCCAAGTGGTAGGGATGCTAGTTGTAGAGCCAGGGGAGATCCAAGTCCGGTAACGCTTTCCCAGCTTCTTTTCCTCAAGTATGTATGAGAAAAGATCTCTGCATTCTATTGCCTGTTTTAGCGATGGGGCATTTTGTCTGTTGAGAAATCCGTGTTTGCTGACAAGAGGTTTTGGGTGTAGTATAACAAGATATTCCTGTGTTCAGTCTGTTTTTCAAGCCATGTTATGGGCACTGACAATGGCCAGGAAGAATGAATCAGGTATTAAATTGTATCAGCCAACCTATGATTAATTTTAGAGTGCCAGTTTCCTCTAAGATGACTCCTAAGTAGTATTCAGGTCAGGCTGGCAGAAAACTGAGGACTTTATCCATCTTTGGCCTACCTTATGTATTTCCTGTCCCCCTTATGACCTTGGGACTCATCGGCAAACCATGTTGTCTCTACTTTTGTTAATGCCCAACTAGCTGTGGGGTTAATGGTGTGAAATGTCTCGCCATCATGCCAGAGCCCTCATCTTTCCACTTGTCCTCCCTTGTCAGCTCTTTTCATCTAGAAGCCACAGTGTCTTAGTGCTGGTTCTGCACCACTTGAAGAGACTCTGATTTAACTTCTCCAGGATGGATTTGATTTTAGGTGTGTGTCCCTTGCTCTGCTAGAATACTGTTTGATGGGGTTACGTGTCTTCATTTCCGTGACTTTGCCTCTCAAAAAACCCCCAAACTATTCACAGCCATGATCTCCTTTAAACACTCCAAGCATTTTTCATCTCCAGCCAATGGTTCTCATAGCTGTTAAGTAGAGAAGCAAGCAGGTCTTCCTTCCCTTTGTCACTTGTGTGCTAAATGGTGGACCAGTCAATATGGCTATGCAGGTAAATACAGAGGGTAAACAGCATGCAGATATGTAGACCACTTGCTGCTAGAGATGCACCAAGCAGCAGTTTAGCTTCACCATATAAAATAAAATAAAATAAAAAAAAAAAGCTTCTGTCGTTCTCATACACAACCGAAAAGATAATTTTTTAAAGATATGGATTGGTGTGTCTATGTAAAGTGCTGAAAAATTGTATGTTGTTCTGGTCACCCATGTTAAAAAAAAAAGATTAATTTAAACTGTGAAACAGGTACAGTGAATTGCTGCTAGGATGATTAGGAGAAGCTGTATTATGAGAGCAGATTAAAAGAGTATGGTTCACTTGTCCTAGCAAAATAAAGGTTGAGAAGGGGATATATGTTAATCTTTATAAATGCAGTCAGAGGATAAATGCCATGAAAGAGGAGGAATTATTTAAGTTTCAGGATAATCCTTACAACATCCACTAGGTATGAATTGGTCATTATTAAATGACTCGGCTGGAAATTAAAAAAAAAAAAAAAAGGGTGTGTAGGGTGTTTGTTTTGTTTTTTCTTTTTTTTTTTTTCTTCCCGAGAGGCATTTAGTTTTGAAATGACTGTTGAAGCACTATTGAAATTTAAGAGGAATTCGATAATTTCATAATTAGTTGGTTAAACAATACAGGAGTGGTGCCAGGCAGTTGCAGATGTTTGCTATGATGATATCCCCAAAATGAAGATGAAAAAGGATGGACTATGTGATCATCACATACTGACCTCAGTCTTGAGACGTGAACTGGTCCATGAAGAAGATCATGTATTTCCAGCGTCTGTAAAAGACACAAAGGCAGACTTTGTATGTCTTGTATTTCATGAATCAGGTGTTTCATAAATGAGCAGTGTCCTGCAAATTATGTCTTGCTCATATGTTCAACCCCTCACTGTATTTGAGATCAAGAGAAATTTTCATTAGCTAAATTCATAATGACCATGGTAGAAAGGGGGGGAAAAAAAAAAAAAGACGGTAATGTTTTTGCTTTTATCTGTATACTGGGATCATCTGGACATTTTAGTGCTTTTGAAGAAGGTGACGTCATGGCCCGTGCGTTTGGTCCCTCCTCTCCTCTTTCTTTGACACACTGGAGTTCTTGAGGGGTCGGTCTTGGACTTTGTTGTTTTGTGGTAGGCTGAGCATCCCTCAGAAGCCAAGTCAAACTGAAGTGGTACCAAAGGTTGACAACTGCAGTGCTTGGGGAAAGCATTAGGTGAGACGTGCTTCAGCAAGAACCGTCTTCAGGCGAAATGTTTGAGTACTGTGGCTTTGTAAGCATCCCTCTCGATTTTGCCTCAGTTTACTTTGCTCACTGAAGCATTTGGATAAAATTCTTCTGTTGAGCTCATTGGAGTCGGAATGAGTTTATTATAACTTTCTTATTTTGATGAGTCTGGATGGCTCTTTCATATTCATCCTTGTGGAGAGTAGTTTAATACTAAAATTGCCTCGGTCTGCGCTAGAAGCGAATGAATCGCAGAAAGAAGAAATTTTTATGCAGTAATTCCTTTCAGTGACTGAAATTTTATCTGTCCTTCATCAAACTTCATCACAGGTCTTTTGGTTTTGGAGTTCACTTATGTTACCTGCCATCTGATTTTCAATTACCGTTCTTGAATGATGTGACTATATGTGGAAAACAGAGGAATTGACCCTTTCTGAATGCCTAAACTGTCGTCTTTTTGTTGCTATTAAAAAGAGGGATTATTGGTCGGGATTCCTGGTAACCTAGTCACAAAAACAATTAAAAAATAATAAGCAATAATAAAAAATATTTTCAAAAAAGTCAATGGCAGGTAAAAAATTATGTTGGTCCCCCCCCAGTAAAAGCTTGTATGATATCCATAAAGTTGCCCAGTATTTATGAGATGAAAACGGTGTATCTTGGGTTCTGAAAGCAGCGGAGCTCTTTTCAGAGGTACTGGGTGCTGAACTTGTCAGCGCGTCTATACGTTAGCGACTTATTATTCTGGGAGCGTCACTTCATTTGGGCTAGCAATAAGTCCTGTTCAGTCATTGTGCTGCAGAGGAATGTTTAAAGCTGAAATGGGCATTGGAGTCTGTTTGTGTGCAGCAGATGATTTGCCTAAGCTTTGATGCGCAGTCACTTTCTGACATTTGTGTATTTCAGCAGTGAACAATGTAAACTCATTTTCTGAGCACTTTGATTACTCGCACATAGCAGTGCCCATGGCATGTGACAGAGAAGAGCACTCTATCCACTAATCAGATAGATATGCTTCAAGCGTATTTACACAAAATAATGAAAACAGCTGTTAGATACCTTTAAACTTGAGTGTGTTTTGTTATTAATCTACTAGCCCGTACACATGACACTATAATTCTTCGCTCACTCAAGTTGCCTTTAATGACACAGTAATAAAACGGAGAGGGATGAAAGTAATGGAATTGTAGAATGTAATGCCTCAATTGTTCTACAGTGTCTTCCTTTTTGCCAAAATAAACCACAATTAGGTCCATATGGTGTTTTGAAGTTTTCAAGCAATGACCCTAATAAAAAGTAATGAATTTCTGACAAAAGAAAGCATGGTGCTCTTTTAAGCAGATATCTTCGCTATTGATCTAGTTATGATTGCAGACTGATATGCTAATAGAAGAAGAAAGGTTCAACGTGCCTGGTACAAGCACTTTCATTTGTGGTTTATTTTATTCTTATGAAATTCAGATTGAAAAGGTAGAAACATGTTGTAATCCATCAGCTATAACTCCCTTTTAAAAGACCTACTATAAAGAAAACAAATGGATTTTTCTTGAGAAAAGTGGAGTTTGGAAAGCTTTTGTTAACTTGCAATTTCAAAAGCTCACATTAGCTAAGAAATGGCTCGCAATGGTGAAGATATTTTGTTTGGATATATGAAATTTGACTTGTGCACTTTATCCTCTTCAGAGCTCCAAGCTCCGTTATTTACTTTTCACCTTTAAACCTTTTCATGGGGGAATTGGAGTTAACACTCCTCTTCATCTAGAAAATGGAACTATCTGCAGAGCAGTTGTTAGGTAAGTATGGATACTCAAACCCAATGACTCGGGAGGATGCGCAGCCCCTCCTCCTGTAGACTACATAGCTGTGGGCAGCCATTAAACACGTATGGTGTGTCAGTATTATTCCAGTGCAGTATAACGATGCCTGAAGTATGGGTAATCTAGTCCTAATAAAGAGAGGAGAAGGTAGGTTCTGGAAATAAATACCAGAGGAGGGAGAAAATAAATGGCTGATTTGATGAACCTTCACTGTTAGTGATTGTTGAGTGAATGTTCATTCCCCATAAATGACTGAAATGAAAAGCATCTGCTGGATAATGTATATTATTGGCATTATTTTACTGGGAGTAGCATAGTTTATGTTGAGCAAGGCCTATAGTCTTGCATCATGAAACTATTCAGAGCATCTCCTGAAGAAAATCCACCTTCTCTACCTTTGATCGCTGCAAGAAACTGTGTCTGAGTGGCTCCTTCGCTGGTAAATTAGGAGTCTGTTTATCCAAGGGGCTAATTTCTCAATTGCCTGTCCTCTGAGTATTGAGCTGCTTTTCAGACTTCCACTCTAGTCTCTACTGCTGCACCTTTTGGAAAATCACCTAATTTAGGCCTCAATAACCTTTACCATTTTTCATTTGTGTTTGCTGCCTTCTACATTGGTAATTTCTCCATCTCCTTATGCTCCATACATGCTTGTATGTGGTTATGTTATTTATCTTAATAGAAAAGAGTCTTGTTCATGGGTAAAACTTTATCCTCAACTTTTGTTGGCAAGGTAAATGAATTGCTATTTACTCCACCACTTTTCTTCTTTCTGAAAATAGATACTTTTATCTAATTTCTCACCTTCTAGTACTAGGCACCTCAATGAGATGTGAATGATTAATTTTTTTATTGTAGTCATGTTTAATAGCAGTTGATGCTTAGGAACTGAGGCTTACCTTCTGGAAGAGGGTGTGGGCTGCAAGAGCAACTCATCTCACCTCAGACTATCAAATTTGGGCTATTTCTGTTATTTTGAATTCTGGTAAGAGAAAGATAAAAGTGGAAATCACTTCCTTACTTCCTGCAATTAAAATATGTTTGAGTTGATTTTTCTTGCCTCAATTTTCAGTGTTAAAAGCTTTAAGAAATAGTCTTATGCTGTGAAATAGGGTGTCAAATTTTAGATTGGCTTTCAATTACATAAAGAGTCCATCAAGCATAGACAGCCTAAGATGTGAGTATGTGTTTAAAATATGCTGGTTTCTGTAGCCAACTGTAGATAAGAAAGATTGAGCTTTTCACCCTAAACGAGCAGGTTGTCCCAGGAAGCTGGATGGAAGCTTCAGCCTTTGCTGGGGCTCCTCATGCACCACCCATGCTTTGATGCTTGCACTAAGCAGCCCTCCTATATCATAAATAGTAATTAATTAGTTGAAATATTTTTAATACTGAAAGAAGGTATTAAAGCTCAAAATAAGCGTGGGAGCCTCCAAATGCTTAACTAAGTCCTTTAGCCAGTGGTTTTATTTATTAAAATATAAGGACGTAATTCTGCAAGGTCGTACTCCCTTGAGAAGTCCAAATGTCATCAGGAGACTTTAGAAATTCTGGCTTATTTTTTATACAACTCAGATGAAATTATTTGAGATTGCTAGGTACTTCGAAGTTCTTGGTATACCTGCAAAAGCTTCTCTAAACTTACCTTAGTACGTTTTGAAATCTGAAGTTTTAACCATGTGTGGTGTCCTAGGTTTTGACCATTAGTCTGGAAAAGCAATCCCTCTGGCCACTGCTGATTGCGTCTTTCGTTTATTTGATAAAAGTACCCCAAATATTCTCGTTCCCCTATTACTAGTACTTTCACTTGCATTGCGATAGCATCTGGTACATCCTGTGACTTTCCAACACATGAAAATAATGTGAAATTAAAATATTAAGAAGCATTAGCAACCCAAAAAGACAATAACACAAGGCTTCTGATGTTTAATATAACTGTACTGGAGTATGTATGGACAGTTGTATAGATGACTAACTACAGTCATGTAGACTTTCTCAGTCAGCATGTATATTTGCAAGACTAGCTCCTTAATGAACGATGATTATTATTACAGAGCTGTTATTAGTAGGCCGAATTATTGCATTATATATCTCATGTAAAATCAGGTCTTGACAAAAGGAACGTAATTTTCAATCCTTCCTGCAAAACCCAAAACTTTGCTAGTTTTTTATCTACTGATACTCTAAATACACATATATTTTTAGAGATGTACTGTGACTTTTATTTAATTTCTTCCCTTTTTTAATACAGTCAAGCTCCTTTCAAAACAATGTCCATTACCGTGTAATGATCATAGATGGTGATTTTTAGTAGTAGACTGAGGGGACAAGTTTAAGAAAACATTTATTGTGCTGTGTTTTGGAAACACAAGCTAGTTGTAGAGGTTACGTTCAAAATCGCAGGAACTAGTACGGCAGCATTTTAGTAAATTGGGATATAAACAAACATCTGTTGCAGGAATGTAGAAATGACATCATAAAGAATGTATGCAAAAACTTAATTGAAAAAGAATGATGCAGAATTGCAGCATGACTTTAAGTCTAAATTGATTTTTGCCTTCAGAGTGAAAGTGGGATTTCTGTGCAACATTCCAATACTATAAAGTATTTAAAATGTAATGTCCTATTAATGTACCTAAAATGTAGACTCTGGGTCACCCAATAAGAATAGTAGTTACAGTAATACAGTATATGTAATATGCAATTATCTTGACAATAGTTTTATTTTTTCAACAATTTTGTCATAAAAGAGCAGTAAGATACAATGAATTTGATTCATTTTGTGTGTGTGAATCATTTAATAGGCCATTACATCTACTATATTAGACTCCATTCTCCTTTCAGAGCTTTTCATTATAAGGCTGTCTTTAATGGAAAGAAGTTTAACCTTCCCTCCCAGATAGATTGAACCCCATAACAGTGTAAACATTCTCATTATAAAATAAAATCCCCTTCCCCAAGGGCAGCACTATAATTATGTTGCAGAGTGTTGTACAAATGTTTCTCTTAAAAAATGTTGTCTCATTCTTGTCCTCAAGTTTTTATCATTTTCATTTATGAAGGGAATCAATAATACTTTTAAATTGTAATTTAATAAAATAAATATGATCTGATTATTTTTTAATTTTTTGAAGTTATTTTAATCAAGTTTGAGAAGAAGTCATCAGTAAAATTGCTGTTGATTTATAAATAGGATAATTAGAGGCTTTCCTCCTAAGTACTGTTCACTGGCATTGTGGCTGTTTTTATTGCCTAGTCAAACCTCTTCATTCAATTTTAAAATTGCCTTTTGAATGAACTGCGCTATGAGCTTGCCAAATAGTGTCACCATTAATACCTTACCTCCTCTATTTCATTGTCCGGTCTGTAAATGCACAATAAATTTTTTGATAAGGAGGTCAATGAGGTTGTACTAGTTTTTAAGTGAATTACGGCCAAACGTTTCGGATTATGTCACGCTCTTATTGTAGTGCTGTGTGTAAAAAATGGTGATACAGTACGTGGTAGATCATTTGGTACGGTCGCTCCAGGACTAGGCACAAATCAAGAAGGGCAGGTTCTCCACCGATCTTTATATAGACCGTAGATGAAGAAAGTGCACCTTATTAATCCAATTTACAGTTCCGCAGTGCGTCCCTTAGTCTGATTAAGGAAGCTCTCAGCAGCAGGTACGCACCACTTGCTCCGCGAGGATGGGTTAGGATGAAGATGTTTGCAGGCAGGAGAGTATTTCACTGCTTTGGCTATTGAACAGCTGCAGTAGCATTCCTGGAAAGTCCTAAAACCGCTCCTACCGGCGTGTTGGGCGATGTTACCTCGTACCTCATGAGATACTTGGTGGGAATTGGGTTTTTTCTGTGTCTATAACCGATTTTGGAGAACCGTGCCGGATTGGTGTCACCGCTCCAGCAGTTCCCCGTACCAATGCATCCCCCTCACCCAACCCTCCTCTGCTTCCAGCTCTTCTCGGTGGACGAGGCCGTGGCTCCCATCCAGGCACGTCTTCCGCCGGCATGCAGCGCGCGAGCCGTTTTGAAATAGAAATGTAAAAGGCGAAAGTAAGAAACTTTGTGCTTGTTGAGTCTAAAAGAAAGTCTGTTTGTGTGTGTCTCTCCCTTTGTAACAGAAGGAATGTTTCTTATGTTTCTGTCTTCAGACAGTTGGCACACATTTCATCTCAGCAGCTGCTTTCTCTTAAAGTGCAGTAGAGTGTAGGACTGTAGTGACACTAGCATTAATACTTCACATTCTGCTATCATATGCTGTCACTGTGAAATATGGATCTAGGTTACATGTGTTTGCAGACTTTGTACTGCTGAATTATGAAAGCTGACTCCGTTGGAGGATTGTGTTGTATTCAGAGACTGTGAACTGAACAATAAATGAATGCAGGCAGAGACTTGCAGTCATAAGCACTATCCTCCTTTTTGGCCTAATTGAGACAATAGCTTTAAAATGTAGAATTGCCAAATAAAACTTCCGTGTTGACTTAGGTAAATACATTTAGCAGACATCTACATACCTCTCTCGTGGGCACCTTTTAGTTGTTATCCTCAACGTGGTTTAAATATGATTTTTAAATCCCCTTCTGAATGGTATGAATTACTGCAGAGGAATACAATTTATTACAAAGAATAAAAGTACTACTGCTCTCTGACAAAATAAATTATTGGGTAACAATTAGTTATTTTGTTATCAAGAATTAGTGTGTACCCGTAAATATAACTCTTGCAATTTTTTTATGCATCTGGATGGCTATCAGAAGGGTGAAGAGCTGTACTTTCCTTATTTCTAAAGGTATAAAGTTAATAGAGATGTAAATATCAGCCAAGCTGTCAGGAATCACGGTGTTTGCCTGTAATGCCTGGTACCCCGGCGTTGCACGTCCCTGCACGGGGGATCCGGTCCTGGCCCTGCTGAAGGGACCTGGGGCTCTGTCAGCACATCACTCCGGAGCTGTGACAGTGGGAAACTAAAGGGTAAGCAAAGCTGCTGGAAAGGAATATTTGGATTTATTTTGAAATGAATGAGATGCTGGGATACAAGGAGATACTGGAGTACCTGCAAGCAGGTCTGAATACAGGCTCGCGTACGTAATTTTGTTGCGCTGAAGATGTTAATCGGTGTGTTGGTTAAAGTCCCATTTGCTTGGTGCCTGAAGTTCTACCAGTGAATGATTTTATTTCTTAAAACAGCAGTCTGTGTAGGTATCTATAATTCCAGTGACAGGGTCGATGCTGTGACTATACTCCGACAATTAAACTGGAAGTTGATTTTCTGTGTGCAGCCGCTGAGGACCAGGAAGCAAGGCTGGGTGCAGAAAGCTGGCATCCAGTGTAGCACCCTCCGTTCATTTTTTTTCATTTTTTTACTTTTGAATACCAACTTCTGGAAAGGCACAGAGTGAGTAAACAAAACATACCATTTTGGTAGTGTTCAGTTACATTGCTGGTAAATAGGCTTTAAACCGCACCACGTTAGGGAGCTTCCAACTGGCAGAAATCCATAATCAGCATCCTTACCATGAACGGTCTAATGCTCAGAATAATTAAAAATGCTTAGAATTGCTGTGGACAGCATGAAAGATATGTTTGGTCTTACTGAACTTGTCTGTATATTTTGGTGCTTAGCATGCGTGGGGTTTGTATCACATATGTATGGAATTTTATGTGAAGTGGTTGCTGTCACGGCTCTTCCCGTGTTAATTTTGATGTTTCTTTTGTATACGATACTGAAGTGGGAAGGTGGGGTTGTATCCTTTCTAAGCAGTGCTGTTCCTGTGCATCAGGGCTTCCCATAACAAACCTTTTCTATTGTCGTCTCACTCCCTGACTTCTTTTAAATTGCGTCCAGGTTCACGTTAAGTTTAAATATGCTCATCGAGAATTGTCCGAGACCTGAAACCACGCACTTCTAATTTTATACTCTAACGGCACATTGTTCAGTTGATTGTAAAGAGGTGAAATACATAAACAATTTTAACAACAGAATTTAACCTGTTAATGACTCATGCTGGAGGTAATATCTATGTGCTCTCTTAGGGTCCTGGCTATGTGCATAATAAATCAACGTGGTTTTCACTCATTTTCTGTGCAGCCAGCAGTTGTATCGTCAGTCATCTCTTTGCCTGTCTTCTCGTAGTCATTGAGGTTTTATTCTGGGGCACAGCATGTAGAAACTTTGCTGCAGTGAGGTTTATTTTTTAATGTAGGAGGGAGAAGACCTTAATAAATGTCAAATTTTCAATCATCTACATCTGCCTTCCTGTCAAAGTGAAGATCATTTTCTTGATCTTGACCAATCTGTGGCCTTTTCTGGACCAAAAGAATGAGGGTAATGTGTTGATGTTCTCATGAACAAGACCATTTTGTAGTTGATTGCTTTTATTCATCCTTGCAAAACACTCTTGTATTTGCCAAAATATTTCTGCGGCATGTGACAGTAGAAACACCAGTAAGAAATGGGATGAACATCATTTGTCTGAACTTTTTCGAGTCTATTTTAATGTCTAGAATAGTGCGTAAATCTGCTATTAAATCTATGGAGAAATTCATCTTGGGTGGCGTATCGCACTGGTTAGCAGGTAGAGTTCATGTACTCGATCTCTAATTGATGTGGTCTAGTAGTTAAATCGCATGGTCTTTAGAATACTGATCACAGCAGCATTTACCAACGAAACAAAATTGTCACTTTTCTGTGGGGACCATTTACGACAAAGCTGGTATAACTTTTCGGCGTGCAAGAAAAAGACCTTTACGCTTAAGTTACATTATTTATCAGAGCTTTTCAGTGGGGAGAAGTTCTTTTGGTTTTAATACCCTTATGCTATGTAATTCTGTGCATTTTATAGTATTAATTGAAGAAACCATAAAAGCACTGTGACAACCTGGAACATTTCCCTTGCGTCTACCTACTGGTTGGCTGTTCCTCTGCCAGAGGGGATGACGTAACTGATGTCTTTAGTCACCAGCCTTACAGTAGGGCAGCACCGAGGATGCGGAGATGCTGCATGTCGTACAGAGTTCTTCTGGCTGAGGATGGAGAGGAGCAGCGATAGCAAAGGATAATATGAGGGGATGAATGAAGAATTGAGTGAGACTGAAGTCTCTGGAGCTGTGGATGTTGATGGGGACAGGTCCTCCCAGCTGCCTGTGTGCTGGTATCATTCGTTGTAACATATGCGACAGATATACCAGGAGACAGCAATATAGAGTTGGGATGTAGGAAACCGGGAGGGCTATTTCAACATTACCGGGAAAAGACGTGGTTGTAGATTGTTCTGCCTTTGAGATATTCTGGCAGTTCGATTTACACCGCTGCTGTCTGCTTTCAGTTCCTGGCCCCTCGCAGGGTGATGGACCTCCCGTGTGTGACTGGGAGGTGCTGGTCTTCATCAAGCCTCGTAAACGTAAAGATCCTCAGTACGTTTTATCATCAGTAAGATCCTCAGAGCTAATCTAGCATGCAGTTTTTCAGAGATTACTGTGTAATGCCCCGGAGACATGATGAGCAAAGTTCTCAAGCCCCAAAGGACTGAACTATGAAACCACATTTCCAAATAGATTAAAAGTATTTGTCATCAGCTGATTTGCTGTGAAAGGCTGAACAGAAGTCCTTTACACGTGTGTGCTCATGCGTGTGTATGTGCGCACACACACACTTGAGCTTGTAGGAAGCCAGTGTGCTCAGTTTTATTTCCTAATAATCAAAATGCTAACATTTCAAGCAGGACCTATTTCTGGAGCAGTCTAAGCCAAAGATTGAATTTCTGAGACACTGGTATAGTTTGTGTCCTTCTCCCCCTAATTAGGGTCTCACTGTGGGAGAAGGTCCAAAACGATCTCAAATTCGGAGGCTTGTGAGATAATTCAAATGAATTGAGCCGTGCTGAGTCGGTACCAAAGTCAATTAGACAGGTCTATCAGAAAAGTATGTAACAAAAAAGGAATCCCTCCATTTATTCCCCCATTGCCCCTCTGTTATGCCAGGCAGCAACATACATGGTGTTTTTTGATTTCCATGGAAATCCTAGCCAAAAGGATTAAAAGGACTGAAAACAAAACCAGGGACCTGCATACAGACAGTTTTCAACTCATGTTGGTGCTCCTACGCCAGGATCCTGCTAGGTCGGTCTCAAAAAGGCGGTCATCTCCGGCCGGCACGTATTCTGGTCCTGTTGGGATTACACCTGCTGCTAGATCAAACGGCACAGCTTCAAACCAAGGGCGTTCACAAAGTGAGTCAGAATTGCATTTTCTCATTTAAAGCCAGCAGGATATCCCATCATGCCTACCTTTTAATTAGATGATATTCTGATCACCATTCCCATTCATTAATGATCAATACTCTTGTTTCAAGTCACAGATGTATTTAGTCTTCAAATAAAGGGTCGTGTTATGGGCACTGCTGTGTCCAGCAAGGATTTATTTTTTTAACTTTTTAAAATATAACCAGAAAACATGACAAATATAAAGCAGACCTAAAGGCACTTTCCAGCACAACTGCAGTAAGTGCATTAAGCACATGAAAATGTTTTAACTATGAGATGGATTCTTTAATTCTGAAAAATAAGCATCTGATTCTGATAGAGATTCAGTTTTATTGACACAGCCAAACAACTGAGTAAAAGCCTACTTTGTGAGTTACCTTAGTTGGGTTGCACGGATGCCATAAATCTAGTAACAAAAATAAAGGTATAATACTGAGCTGAAAACAGAGATTTTTCTGTCTCATTTGTTATACAGCTCAGAGAACTTTCTTTCCTTATGACTGTAATCTGTTCCCTGGAATGTAGTCTGACGCAGAAGGCATAGAGATCAACGTTTCTAAATGGCTGAGTTGATCAACCATGCCTAATGGCTTGTGGACCAGATCTTCAGCTGACCTAAAGGGCTGCAGTTCCATGGAAGTCAATTATAGCAATTCATATAATTTGAGAATCCCATTTCTTCTTCTGGCTATATAGACTTGATTGAACAGTATCCGTAGACTTAAAACTTGCAAATTTATTTCTTAATTTTTGCAATGCCATGTGTTGATGTCATCAATATCATAGCAATAATCAAGGACAGTTTTTCTCCCCCAGTAATTTGAAAGAAAAACTGGTGAGTGACAGGCATACAAGATAGTTTCAGAAGTAATGTTGAAACTTAACTTTGGTGAATGGCAAGTAGGACAAATGTACAGTTATTATCTGTTTAATTAAATGGTTCATAAGAGTCGAAGTGTTTTAAATACATCATAAAATACAGGAGGTCAGAAACTTAAGAAACCTGGTAATTTAAATCAGTATTAAATAATAGGTGAATGAGGGTCGTCTTTTAGGGCACTCAGTAACAACTTACAGGAGGATTGTATCTCAAACGTGAAAGAAGACTTGAAAAACAGCCAGCAGAAAAAATACTACTTCTGTTTCCACAGGGGCTGTGATTTCTGTTGCCCTAGGATGCATGAATGAAACATGGAAAAGTTTTTGGGTTTGCAATACTGCTTTGTTAATGTTTTCTCTGCTTTTTTAAAGATTGTAAAGTGTTTAGGCTATTCCCACCCAAACACAGACATGGAAGACCAGCACGTGTTAAAGCATGCTCATTTTCATCTCTTACACTTTACTATAGAGGGTTATTGAGACAAAGAGGAAAAGCTTTCATCTATCTTGTTCTTATTTAGTAGCAGAACAAGATCAACATTGGTTAATAAACCAAATCCAATGAAACCCCCCACCCAAACAGCAGTTTTGCACTCTGTTGCTCAGTTTTCACATTCTTTTTCCTTGTGATGATGTGATCATTTCACTCCAGCTCTCCAGTCACCATGCAGTCTCCTAGGACAGCCAAGACCTGAATTTCTGATGTGAGGAAGCATGATACAAGCATGCTATACATTATAGAAAAAAAAAAAAAATCCCTTGGTTGATTTTTAATTTTCCATGCACCTTTAACTTTTAAAAGAAAACTTTGACCATTTGCAAATTAGAGTTTTAAATATAAGCTGTGTGGAGGTGTTGCTTTTAGATACTTAGATTATTTTTCTGTTCCTCATTGAAATGCTGCTGCATTCTTTTGATTTTTTTCATATGCTGATGTGTGATTTAGCTCTGGAGCTACATTGGGAGGTAGAATGCCACACTGTCCTTGTAGTAAAACAGTGTCTGAGTTTTCAAGTATGTATGTAAACCACTATCTGCATCATCACAAGAAGAACGTTTCATAACTGGTTATATCAAAAGTGTTTATAGAAAATTTCAGTCCTTAAATACTCAGAGAATATTCAAGAATAATGGCTTATTTGCAGTTCCATTTTTAAGTCAATGCTCCATTTTAAAAAATACAAATAGGGAAAAGGATGAGAAGAACAGCTAAAGAGAAATGCGTTCTTGAATACACAGTAGTAAGATGTTTTTCATTGCTATAGGTTTGCAACTTAAAGAAGCTCATGTGTCGTCAGAGGGATGAAGTTTCACTATGTGCTGGCAGAGCTGTTGTATTAGCGCGGTTGGTTACAACAAATTTGTCCTCTGATGATACGTAATATAGAGAATTACCTTTTATCTCCTAATGAAAAATAAGCTACAGCCGAAGCATCAGCAGCTCTATGAAGTCTGCTGGCATGTTTGATAGCTTTATGTTTGATTTCAGATCGTAAGAATAGATGGAGGTATCTCTAGCAGCGCTGAGGGTAACCTCCTTGCAAGTTCAACTGAGTGTGTATCTTGGCATCTGTGCTACGCTGTTTTCCTATACCCAGCAAAGGTCTCATTCATTCACCACAAGAACCAGCCAGGAGTGTGAACACACAATCCTTAGACACCACGAAAGCCCTTGCAGAGGTTAGTGTTCTCTCTGCTGTCAGGAGAGCTTGAGGACCTTGGCTGGATTGACACTGCTGCAATCATTGCGCTGATTTTCATCCAGGCAGGAGAAGCATTATGCAGTTGATTTAAGAAATAGCTCTTCCCAAGCCAGAAAGCCGCGCAGCTGTGTGATGAGGTGGCCACCATGGCAGGACACAGTCATCAGGCATTTTGCCCTTTGGCTCAGAACCTGCTCAGTGGTCCCCGTGTTCATCGCCTCCAGAATGTGGGGCTGTAATTACATTTGTGGATGTATGCTTAAATATTAGAGTATGCAGAAGCTGATATGCTGGGTGCAGCTCTTTTCCTTGAGATCATCACCTTCACACCTTCTATCAGCTCTCCGCCAAAACCCATCCACAATCTGCAGCTTCACTCTCGTTTGTTGGAGCCACGTCCAGTTGCATTGCTGGCTGTGTCTGCCAGCCCATCCTCTTGTTTCTGATGTTCTCTTTGGAAATCAGTGTGCTTTCCATTTGGAAAAACACAGCAAAAAATGGTGGAAACTAGACACAGGTCATTCATGGTGGAGAGGTGGAAAGAGCTAGCACAAGAGTTCAGCTACTTCCAGTTCCTGACACAAATCTTTGCCCATTTTGAAGCAAGCAGCTTGTTCTTGAGAGTCCAGTTCAGGGAAGGAGGGTCTAGGGCTTGTTTTTTAGCCAGAAACCACATGCTAAAAGATCTTTTTAGAACCTCTGACAGGTGAATTTTATGGTGCCTTGCTAATCTCTGTTCAATCAAGAGACACATAAATACGTCAGTCCTGCTTTTTACAGAAACCTAGTGGTAGGTATGACTGTGTATATTCTGAGATTGGCATCACAAATACAAGTATATGATGTCTGTTATTGCAAAACGTCTCATGTCTGTTTTCTGTGTTAAAAATGCTAAAATATTTGAAATTTCCAAATATTTTGTGTCCATTAGAAGACTCATGCACTCAAGCCAGACTTTTTTTTAAAAGCAGCTTTCCGGAGAATAACCGAATTTCCTATTTTCGTGTCTTGTGGTGACAATATAACACAGAAGCATAAAGTAAAAATATTCTAATAGCACGTCATCTAAATCTTATGAACTATTCTGGACATAATCTTAAAAAAAAAAGGAACAAGTTAATTTGTGAAAAAACACTGAACAAACTTTTTCATAATGTTTTCTGATATAAATGTTTGTCATAGTTGATGGACATTCGGTGAATTATGAATAAAGCTGCATGGAGAGAAGGTGTCTGTTGGGGTTTTGTACTCAAGTATCGCAGTAGGACACGAGGGGAACGCTGTCCTTTTGCGCAAAGCGATTTTCCAAACGGATTTGACGACTCCTGAGACTGTGAAGCCAAGGGAAAGCGGTGCTGTTTTCTGCACTCACAAGTACATCTCAAATAAGCTGTAAAATTAAATACTACGTATTCCAATAGAATTATTCTCTTGACAGAGAAAATCAGTTGCTTCAGTCCAAGAGTATAGTTGCCCTAAGTGGAGGAATTCGGATTTGTTCCTACGAAGAGCAACAGATAGGCTTTACTTCAGGCAAATGGGAAGGAGCGTCAGCCTCTGCAAGTCAGCAAGGGGCAGGGAAGAAGGGGTGAAAGCGGCTGCAGAAATGGGTACTTTGGCAATTCTTGCTGAATATAGTGCATATCTGTAGAGAAACCCTCGCTGCTCTATGAACCTTGGACTGCAGACTTAAAAATTCGAACTTGTGGAGGAGAAAGGGTTAAAAAGGATGAATATCTTTGCACCTTAATGGGAGAACTATTTCTGTAATAGTATCAAAGATAAACCAGTGTATTATGAACACTAAATGATAAAGGGTGATAATATGCCATTCTTGAGACTTCTTGGCTCTTACCTAACACATCAGAAAGTGATTGTTGAATTTTAAATAGCCATACAAATGGATGACATAGAAATTTAACTTTGCTTTGACCTTATTCTAATTCACAAGATGACTGCAAAATGACTTTGTTACATCTGAATGTATGCGGGATGCTAAATCACTCCAGAGTATAAAATCTTTGTTTTGGCATAATGTTGATGCATAAACATTTGTACCCCATACTAACCCTATAAACATCACAATCCATCAGTACAATTACAAAAAAGATTGTTTGTTTTCACACTTAAAGCAGACATGAAATAGAGTGTCCTTAACTTAATCACCACCTTGATTTACCACATTTGCATATATTTGCATATTAATTGGACTACAGATTAAAATTGGTTTTGTAATTTTAATTAAGTGTCCACAAAGGTAAATGATTAGAACTGTTTAAAATACATTCTGACATAAATAGCAGTAAAAGCTTTTGTGATGATGTTTTTGTGGAATTACATTCAGAAAGTGGCCTTTTTATGATAGTAATTTTAATCTTAAATAGAATTATACAGTCAAACAGAACTGTGGATTCATAATCATTTTTTCAAGATTCATTTAATATTTTGCTGATTTGCAGCACTTGATGAAAATGTACTGTAGGTTTAGTTGATTGCAAAATTGGGCCTGTAGAGCTGATAAACTGAGGGTTTAAACCCTCCGTCTTTATATTCGCCTTACATATTTCAAATGTATTATGTATACATATGTAGACAAGAGGGGGTTTTTTTTTGTTTTTTTTCAAGTGAGAAATACAAAAGCTGTCAGTAATGGGTGATCTATCGTTTTAAGATGTAATCACCTCCATTGACCGTCTTCCTTCAGTCTAGATTGTGGAGCACGGGACATTTTAAAGCCTTTTCAATAAATCATTGCAGGTAATAGAGGAATCATTCTTGGTGTTGTCAAGGGAGAATGAGTGTTATAGGTAAAGATGTGCTGCCAGGATTGCTACGCTGAAGTCGGTGGATGCTGATGGTCTGACCAATAACGTGTACTGGACCGACTGCTGTGTCAGACTAAACTTAATAAAACTGTAGCGTGTATTTGCAGTTAGAAGAGCTCTAGGAACCGGGTTCTTAACGCACCTCCGAGTCTGCCTCTTCCTTTGTGGCCCAATTCATGATTTCTCTGAATGCCTAAAGAGTACAGTCATGACCGATTGCTAGTCTGGGTTGTAAACGTGAGTTTTGCCTACCTAATGAATTTGTAAAAGTGTTTTTATTATGTTCCATAACTTTTCAGTTGGTGAGCAGCAGACATTCATTAGGCATTAGACCATCTTTTTGTTATAAACGAAATATCCAGTTTATGTTTTACAATATTACTTTACTGCTTTACTTACAAGAGAAAATAAACTAGCTGTTGGTTTTGGTTTGGGAGCAGATTTGGCGAGCATAGCTGTAAAAGAAATATTTAAATTCTGTAAAGTCAGTAGAATTTAACAGTATACCAGCTTTACCTACTTTCAAGAAAAGAAAAGGCGGGTGTAAAATCAGTAATGGGTCCAAACTCTTAAGCTCTGCTAATTTTCTTAAGAGTTTTGAGCTGTTCTTAAGACTTACAGTGTTTCTAGTTTCATCTAGTTTATGTGCTATATTTGAACCTTGGCCATTTACTACCTTACTCTCTCCTCAGTGTACATTAGAAAAAAAAAAAAAAGTAGAATCAGTATACTTGTGTCTTGTCATGCTTCATTGATTTGAAATAATTTTCCCTTTAATGGTGTATTTAATATTTAGTTTTCCTCCTGTCCGTGGTAATGCTTTCAAGTGAAAGTAATAAAACTTTTGGAACGCACATGTTCCTGTCCAGTGGACTTGACATCATTTTCTGTGTTGTATTTTAACTCCAGCTTAAGAAGGCAGTGTAGATCATCAGTATACTCCGCTGGGCTAATTACGTATCTGAAAACAGGGGGGTTTTGTCATGCTCTTACATAAAGTACAAATTATTTCTCAAATTGACACTATTTAGTGCCTGTTAAATATGTCTGTTATTTCTGATGTGCTTTTAGATGTCTGTTCATATAGTGACTGGTTACAGTGTCAAACTGGTTTAGGTTCCTCATCTCCAGAGCATTACAAAACTCATTATAAAAGCCAGACCCGAAGCTCAGCCCGTGAATGAATTCCTTGTGTTAAGACTCAAATTGGGTATTAATTGAAGCTGTGGCTTGAGTGAGAACTGCTGGTAGATTTAAACTGGAAAAAGACCTGTGATAGTATTAGTGAAAAAAAAGCAAAAGAACTGGAATAGACTTTGAATGAAGCATCGAGGAACAAACTTGCCAGACAAGTGCCATTATCATTTTTTAAATGGGCATGTAAGCTCGATGTCTCGTTAGATTAAATTGTTATGGATGTCCATTCATCTGTGGAAAAGATGGTTATTTCTAGTTAGAGTATTGCCTTCCCTTTCTAATGCGTATCTCACTAATATCGTTCATACTTGTGTCACCTGAGGATCAGAAAGCTAAAATGCACATCATCTGCAACTATTTTGGGGAGATTGTTTGAAAGCTGAACCTAGCTTTCAATCCAGCTCCATTACAACCGTAATTGTATTATGGAAACTCAATCGTCTCAGAGTTCGGAGAGCCAGCTTTGAAGTGGCTGGTATCAAATTTATTTCAAGATCTGCTTAAATTTTAAAAAAAAAAAAAAAAGAAGTGCTTAAGCACTACTGTTTTTTGATGAGACTTGAACTTCTAAGCGCTTAAGTCAGTTGTGAAGCTGGAAATTAGACTCTCAGGATACTTAGTTCTTCCGAGGTATGCATTGACCTAGCTTCTGTTTAGACACCTGATTCCACATAGTGTTTCTTTGAGAATAAAAACATGGGAAAATAGGTTTTGTGAAGGGACTGGTTTTTAAAATAGAGCCATTTTTTAAAAAAACAGACTAACTGCTGGCTTGAAAAATCACCTTCTTCCATCCCTGCCTCCTCAACCCAGTAAAAACTGGAAAGCTTTGAAAACTTCTGTTGAAGGGCAAGTACGCTGTACCCATTTAGAGAAGGAGCTGCTGCCATATTGAAGTATTTCCTTCTCTTTGCAGGCCAACGTATTCAACTCTTCGTGTGGCTCCTCTCAGTTACTTGAGGGTACGATGCCCTTTTGCCCCTCTTTATTTCACAGGGTGCCTCACTGAAACCGTTCTGGGATGTGCATGTATACCAGTATACAAGTTTAGGTATTCTATTTGACTCCTCCCGTGGTTTATTTATTCATTCCTCTGGTATCATGAAGGCTTTCTTAACCTGTTATTGCCAAGGAACAGGCAACAAAGGCTTCACTTACCAAAAAGTTCTTGCAGAATAAGGAAACAGTAATATTAGAAGTCTGACATTGCTGAATTAAGCAATGTATTCAATTTTCTTGGACTAAACCTAGCAATATTATAGTTTATTTTAAAAAAATCTTAATTTCAAAGTTGATGTAAAGATATGAGTTTAACTCTAATGTTCATCATGTATGGATGTCTGTAGGTATATTTAATATATTTTTAATTATCAGGAATAACTTGAACATTTAACAATAGTTAGTTTCTAAGGTAAATGCAAATAAAATAATGGCAAAGTTTCTCCACTGCAAGCATGTAGATTTAAATATGCTTTCAGTTAAAAAATAAATTTAGTCACCAGATGAATTTTTACCATTGATGGTTTGGTTGCTTTCTCATATCACAAAGTACTTATTTGTTTGATTTAGTCGGAGGTAATTGTCACCTTCTGCAGATCTGAGAAATCAAGTTCCTGACAACCTGGCAGAACCTCTGCACGGTTGCCTGAGTCACGGCAGACCTCCTTCCTGCTGATGCTTAGGTTGGAAACAAACCTGCCGCTTATTTAAACCATCTTTCACAGCAGAAGGTTTAGCATTTTGGGTGGTGTCTGCGTTCTATCTACAACGGCCAGTCAGGCGATGTCATTAAAAGAAGGTGGGAGTTATTTAGATTCTTTTTCCGCTGAAGAGGTACGTAACTTTAGGCAAAACTCTTCACCTCCTTTACTTACCCTGCGGTTGAAATGGGGCTAATAAGGCTTATAATTTGTATGCTTAGTATGCAAATTGGGAAAGTAAAGCATGCTTAAAGAATGGCCAGTGAACTTGGAAAGCTATTTTTCCTCTTAAATCTAAAAAAGAAGAAAGTATCGAAATGCGGTCACCTAACTGCGTCTTCGCAAACCATGTGGTGTTAAGTATTAATGTGACTCCTACGTATTATCTCTTTAGAAAGTCTTTTTGCCACAAGAAGAATAATGGCCGCATACTCAGCAGGCTGCAGGAGGATGAGATGGCATGCTTGCAGCATTTCTTTGCAGCATAATTGCAGCATCAATGAACCATGAATTCAGCCTAATTAACATAACTGGAACCACTGCAATCATGCTGCCATTCAATTTAGGTTTTGAACATTCTGGTGAAGTATCACGGCTTTGCTGGTTTATTGTTGAGATGCTGCAGAGAACTGTCCACTTGCTTTCTTGCTGTTGTCTTGATGTATTTTTATTATTTCAGCATAACTAGGAAACTTCAGAAATGGAAGATCATTGGCTTACTGGTTCCATTACTGACTCTACAAATAATTCTGTATTGCTTCCTGTAAAAAGTAATGAAACCGTTTAGTATACTATAAAGCTCAGAGTAAACGTACTAAATTTCCAAGTTAGACACAGGTTCTGAATTGTAATGGATAACGAATGGCAAATAATTCTGGAACTATTTTGAGTTAAGGACTGCATTCCCAGAATTTTAAAAATAGCATTTTCTATTACTCTTTGTAAACACTGTACCTAGGAGAAACTTTTTTTTTAGAAAAGCCTAGATTTTTTTAATGTGTTGCTCCGTAAAAGAGTATTTTTTATTGTTGTCGTTGGTTGTGCTACAGTAAAATCAGGAAGCCACAGAAGTAGATCGGGTACCACTTGTCTTGGCGACAGGGCAAAATAACGAGCTATTTTGGTCGGAGAAGTCAAGGGACTGCTGGAAACAGCAATAGCTGGTAAATAGCTGAGTTGGGACTAGGAGGATTCCCGCATCTCTCTTGGCCATTAGGCGAGAGGTCCCTAATGGTGGCACGGCAGCCACTTCGAAATGATACACAACCAGGAGTTGTTTCTGCCATTTGCGACAGAACTGAGCTAAAAAGCTTGGGAATCACTGCCCTGATGTTTTCTGCCCTGCAGAAAGCAGAGAGTAAGCCTTTTTCTTGTAGCTGATTTTATGCAGCTATGATCATGGTGTTCTACCACTATCCATGAAAATCTGTTCAAGGTCAGTGAAATAGCTGTTGTTTTTTTTTTTTAATTACTTTAATTTGCAAAAATATAGATAAATTTTTACAAATCTTTCTTAAGAACATAGTTAAATAGACAAGTTTTGCATTAGGAGCTGAAAATGCTAAGTTGGAAGTTGCTCATAGCTACTACAGGAATGATCCCACAGTTTCCTGCTTAAAAATTCTCCTATGTGTTATAAATTACAAATTTATGTACATATATATATGCATGCACGCACACATGGTAGGTGTGTGTCTATATACACCTATAAAAACCAGTCTGAGCTTCTGAAATGAACAGTTTTGCTTTTTTCTAAAGGATAGTCATGTTGAGAATAGTTGTTTCCATTATAGAAGACCAGTCCACTGAGAGTGCGATACCCCAAGTGATGGGTGCTGGTAAGCAAGTTGTTGGTGGAGGGAGCAGGAGTACAGAAGTGGTATGACTGTGGTGTTTAATGCTGCTGTGAGGGCCAGTTGTTTGCAAACTCTTTGCATTGCAGATATTTAGTAGTTGTTTTTTACACTGGGATGGTTTGTGATGCAGTGGTCGTATCTGGAAGCAGTGAATGATGTGTATGACTGGGGTGTCATTTGAGAGGGTGGGGTATTTTCCTAGATAATTGTTTGGTAGAAAGCCTTTTTTGAACCTTATGTGGTCTAATCATTCCTTACCAGTGTGTGTTCTAGAAAGGCTCCAATGTCACAGGTCAGATGGGTGAATCATAGAATCATTTATGTTGGAAAAGCCCTTTAAGATCATTGAGTCCAACTGTGGTTTGAGGGAAGGTGCTGCTGGAAGAATGTGATATGGTAATTTCAGGAAAATATTCCAAGGTGGTTTTCTCTGTTTTGAGGATCATCTACATTTTCCTTGGGTGTAACTTCAGCCCTTTTCATTCATGTCGCTGATTCAGAAAATTCTGTATTCACATTGACTCCCAGACACTAGATTTCCATTTGTTCAGTGCTGTTTCCCCCTGATGATGTTAACTCAGGAAGTTAGTTATACTTTTCATTCTTAAGCATCTAAGTATAAATTTAGCGTAGAAGAACTGTAGACCTTTTGACATAGCCATCTTAGTCATCTGTTGCTGCTTCTATGTCCTGATGTGACCCTCAATCAGCATCTGAGATCACATGAAGCTCTTTCCTATATTTCTGCTGGAGTGATGGTAGAATTTATCACTGAGCTTTCTACTCTTTGCTTTTCTCTGTAAGATGCTCAGCCTTTTCTGAGAGGTGGGCATTTTCTTCAGCCTCCTTTTTCTACTTCTCATACAAAAACTCTATTGTTTTTCCCCAAAACATTATTTGTTAAGGTTTATTGCTTGTGACCATCCAATGCGTGTGTAACTAAAGCACTGCTGCTCGTCTGGTTGGATGGTCAGGGTAGAGTCATAGGTTAGACTCAGGGATGTACTGTTAGGTTTTACAGGGCATCAAAGCCTCACAGAATTCAAATGTGTGCCTGGAATTTACTTAATACAAGTAACAAGGTCTTACAGACTTAAATGCTTTGGGAAATACACTCCTTATTTCCTAGGAGCATACCTGAGAAAGCGTTTAGCTTAGCATTGCCTGAATTCAAAGCTGTTCGTAGAAATGTGAGTCCATCCATACAGTGAGACACTTTTTGAGAAGGTTGTTAAATGTATGAGTATAACCTAATGAATGGGAGTGGTCAAACTGACCTCAGCCACCAGTGAGACTTCTTGTGTCCGTATGTTGAAGGTGGAAGGTGGTCTGGGAGCATCGCAGAAGAGTTGGGATGGAGAAGTCCGAGCATGGTAGTTGGAGAAGAATGACTGGCTGATGAGTTGTTTCTCCTTTTTAGTGAACTGTTGGGTTGCTAATCTGTTTTTTTGCAAGTTGTACCTTAACAGGTAATTGCATTGAAGAGTACCTGATGTAGACTACGCCCCTTCAGTTTTGCATTAATCTGTGATTAATGTCCTGTGGATAACTTAAGAGTACCAGGCTACACACTGTATTATTACTGAATAAGAAAGTGAAGAAGTCTGCCCTTCTTCAGCAGTGACTCTTCTTCACTCTAGCCAGCGAACAAGCCACAGTGGTCACGGGATGGTGTGGCAAGCTTGCTGTCATAACTCTGTTTTAGGTGTTGGTTAGTCATTCTTTTCTCAGAAGGCTTAATATGGTTTTAGCTGAGACTCTCTAGTTGAGTATTTATTGAAGGTGGGGTCAAGCAAAGGGCTGGCTGCGGTCGAGGAAGAGTTGAAGGAAGTGCAGAGAATAGCTAAAGTGGTTGGTTCCTGGAAGACCCAGTCTGTGATTCATCCATTTGGAAATGAAGGAGGAGAAAGCAGTGCCAATTAAGTATCACAAAAGGTTATGATAAGCATCGTATGGGGAGAGATCACAGTCTTTCAGCATCTTTGTTCCCTGCAGCTGCAATACGTAAACTCAGAAAGATGACTGAACATTGATACTTTAAAAGTTCAATAGTCATGCTTGTTATTGAATGCAGTTACTGAGAATTGACAGAAGAAAATATTTTTGAGAGATGTTTCCAAGTAGAGATCATATTTCTAGTTTAGTGTGAAGCAAAACCAGTGCATTTGAATGGCTGTCAGATCTGGTAGAAAGAGAGAATAACTGCTCTGTGGTAAAATATTGCAAAGGAAATAATCAGTCTCCTTCAGAAACAGTATTTTTTTTTATTGTTTGTAGGTGCAAATTCAAAATCGACTCACACCAAATGTCAGAAGTAATTTGAGTGTTTGGTATTTTAAATCTAATTGCACTATTTCCACAAAAACTCTTGCTCATATTCCTGGTGGCTTTTTCAACATTTACATATACTTTTCTGCTTTTTATACAGATTCATGAAATAAGGTCCTTGAAGATACTGAAAAATTTAAGTTTATTCTTGCTGAAATAAATTGATTAAAAACCATTAAGGAAATACATCTGTAGACAAATGCAAACCTTTCCTCTATATGCTGTTTGAAGATGTTTTCAGGATGTTTGAGTGCAAAATAATTGCCAATTTTCACCTTTCAATACCTATCACTGTGTTAGTATTATGAGATTTATTTTTTTTCATGAGTCATTGCTAGGCACTGAACAAGTAAGTTAAGGAATATTTTAAGGAGAGGCATATAGAAAAAACACAAAATGAAGATTTTTCTTCCTGTACCTCATGGAGGTAGCTTTAGTAGAAATAACAGGGAAAGCCATAGGTAAATGGGAAAAGAAATGGTTGACAACTAAGGGCATGGTGATGATCAGCTGAAAAAAGGGAGCTGAAATTCTGTTAGTTTGGGGACCGTGACCTCATGCAGCGACTGGTGAGCAGACCTCAGCCATCGTGTTTCCTACGACCCTGTGCAATGATGCCAACCACATGGTCCTGCTTAAGGAGGTCACGTTAATACCAAGACTCTTCTTCATCCATAGGTCCTGTAGGCTGTCACGTGCCCTCATTTTGAACCTCAACAGCACCCGTTGTCCCGATGTCTTCCTGCCCTTTAGCCAGATCCGAGTGTTGCTGGCGCACGTCTATCTGCTCCCGCTGTTGTCTGGTGACATCAGCCAGGGAACCGTGCGTGTCACTTGCTGACTGGTGATGGGGTGAGCAGAGCCACCGGTGCTTGCCCACCTTGCCAGTACTGTCATGCCATGGGAGAGGTGGGCTCTGAGACATGAACCCCAAAGCCGTTGGCTGCAGCGGTCTCTGCCCTCAGCGATTCTGAACATCTAAAGGAGCACATCCCCCATAAACCAAAGCAAAACAGTACTTTGATTAATTTTAAAGTGATTGCCTCTTAAGAGAGTCTGAAAACTGGTTTTCAATTAACAATCTAGTTTACATAAAAGGCACATATTGATGAACATTGTCCATGACTTTTTGCTCAGTCCCATTATTCTCCTCTAATTCATATGCAGAAGCTAAGATTTCCAGTGATCTCACTGTTTACCAAAATCCAAGGTACTTAGAGGTTAATGTTTTTGTTACTTTCTGGTGAGACTTTCATCTACTGTTTTCTTCATGAAGGACAATAAAGGAAAAGGAGGAACGTGCTTCCAGAAAGCACCCAAAGATATAGATGATCCATCAAGAATTAGCTGAAAACTCTTGTGAGGGCTGGAAGTTTCCCTAACGCTGTTTTGGCATGTAACGCCTCTGAATATCTGACAGCCGGATATTTTCCTATTTGTGTTCAGAACTATTTTCAATGCCAATTATTAATAAATTTGATGTTTGAGTTGCCCGTCATGCTATGATCCCTTCTTCTGCAATATACCCAAACCCCTTTTTAGCCACTGTGATAAGAAAGCGCTCAGCATTTAACATTACCAATGCAATAACCTTTCTGTCTGCCCAGGAAGAGCACAGTAAAATGTAAATGTGTACTATAACTATGGTGCAATGCCTTCCTGAAGTAAGGAAACATTTGATTTGGAGAGGAAGGGGAAAAAGGGTCTGGGTAATAGAGACAATAGGCAAAGATGTGCAAGATGAAATGCTGATGTTAGTACAGAAAAGTGTCTGAGAACCAAATGCGGTACAGCAGCACAATGAAATTAAAACAAAGTTGGAGAGTCTATGCTTATTCGCATGAGTACTGGTGGGATAACTCTTGAATTAATCATACAGCCCTCCTTATATACACAGTCATGTACCTTACTTCCAAATCAGAGCCAGTTATATTCGAATAGCTGATTACACTCAAATTGTGGAGGGGATTTTTTTTTTCCCAGAAACTGGTTCTATAAAAAACTGACTTAATTTAAGAATTCTGACTTCAGACAAATAATCTAAATTTGATACTTGATTGAAGCTAAAGAACCAAACACAATTTATTGCTTGTTCAAAATCATAGTGAGAATACTAGCCTCCTGTTTGAAGGGCCTTCTAAAAATATTCTGGTAGTTATGAATGGGTAGCTTGAGTGAGTTGGAGGTATATACATTTTTGGTATCAGAAATTTTAAAAAAAGAAACTCTCAGTGGTTTTACACCCATGGGGCTTAAAGATCACCTGATTGTGACATATGTGATGTGGAACATCAAATTGTCTATCCAAACGTCTTTTAAAAGTTGTAGCTGTATCTTTCCAGTCTGTAGGCATGTTCTACTATGAATATACGTCAAATATTTTTATTAGTTTATTCAGCAGTATAATTTTTGGCCTTCTCTTCTTGGTGAAACATTTTTTCCTTAGTGGGTTAGCATGAATGAATGCCTACAAAAAGCTGAAATTAAAACTTGTGTCTTGAGTCCACTTTACCGTAAGTGTCACGGTGGGTTGGGTTTTATGTTAGTGAAGGACTGCAGAACATGAAAGTCCAGCTCCGTGCTGGGACTGAGATTAGATCTGAATGCAAGGAAAAGCAACAAAGGTCCACAAAATATCTGAAATCTGCAAGTACTTCCTGTACTTAACCTACACTTTCGTTGCGTGACTGTAAAGAACAGCAAATCTTTGTTCTTTTCCCCCAGTTCCCATTCAGTCAGTTCAGAGACACAGGAGAAAGGTTTTGGGGAGCAAACTTGTTATCAGTCTTCCTACAGTTTCCATCTGATTCTGTCAACAGTGAGTACATCAAAACCATGAGCTTACATCTGCTTTTAAACATAAAAAAGTTTCATAAAAATTATTGTATGTTTGCACTTACATATAATATATATAACATATAAATGAACGTAAACATAGTTTATGAATGTGAAGTTCCTTTATATCTTTAAAATTTAGCTCATATTGGAGTTGGTAAGAACCTAAGCTCTGCTTTTGGATTCAAGAGGGAATTATGTCTGCTTTAGGTGGAGTGGAGAAAGAGCGAGTGTTTATCTTGATAAGATCCCAAAATGTTCAAGTGATGTAATTAGACTAGAAGGTCATTCAGGTTCATCCATTTATGAAAACCTATGAGGACATTTCTTGGGTCTGTATTCCAGAAGGTTTTGCTAGCTGCTATACTTATTTTATAAAAAGAGAATTTGTGCCCGGATGGGATTGTTGGCCATAGGTTCAGTGATTCATATATAGAGAGTAGAGAAGGCTATAGCATACATTACTTAGAGATGGAAATATGGCAAGAAAACCGGTTCATGGATTCTCACAGCATAGCTCATGGTAATTTGAATCTGAAATGAATTAATGGAGTAATCCTGTTTATGGATCATCAGCTGCAGAGGTATTATTAAGGAACTTGTGTCCCTGTTCACTAGGAACACCTGTGTGTAAAGCCATGTTATATTTGTTCAGACATGCTCAATCAGACTTCCCTGTCGCAAAACAAAATAGAAAATACAAATAGATGGAATGTCCCAATCATCATACTACTACTTTTTTTTTTTTTTTTCATCTCAGCAAGGTTACTGTTTTGGAAATCCCTCGTAAAAGGAATCCACTCTTTTCAGTTAACATCCATTCATATGGCGACAAACCACTGTTCTTCCATTTAGATCTGTATTCATCCATTTAAACTCTAAAGCTTTCCAGCTTACTTCTTGGATTTATAGCCAGCTGGCTGCTGTGTGTAATATGAACATATTCTGACTGTGCATGAGACGTTTTGTCTCGTTTAACCCGTAATTGTAATGTTCGCTCTAGGCTGCAGCTCACCTGCATGTATTTAGCATTGACTGTGCAAGTTCCCAGAGTCACGACTTGCCATCTCCTCGCCTATGTACAATCTACTGTTATTAGAGAAAAGTGAAAAAAAACCAAACCCAACTCAACCCCAAAACAAACCCCCAAAACCCCCTTCTGGAACAGAGTTGGATAAAATGAATATGTTCAAGATGGTGGGCCATAGCTGAGCCAGCTCGTGTGGGATCGGTGCCCACTTTTTGGCATTTACAATAAACTTTGGAACGACTTTGTAACACGAATGCTTTAATAGCAAGTGGGGAGAGGGAGGCAAGGCAGGGAAGAAGGACATATGCACTCTTTTTTTTTCCCTTTTTTTATGAATGCTAGATTGCTGATTTTTCCAAAGGTAGTCTGATAAGCTGTACCTGTTAGCAGATTTCTGCGGTCTTTTTAAGCCAGGAAATTCACTGGAAGTGACATTGTGAAATGTCTGCCCTAAATTACTGAATCATCAGTGAGAAGCTTACGTTCAAAGAAAGCATGAATATTAAAATTTGTTAGCATACGTTGGCTCTGTAAGAAATACAATATATTATTATTTTTCTTTATGCAACATCGCTGGGTTGTAAGAGAGGCAATAGAACCCTTAATTAATAGTAGTAGTCCTGGATAATGTCATAATAAGCAATACAACGTATTAAAGCGCGTTTCTTCTTGCCAGCTATCAGGAGGAACCTTTACATATTTTAAAGGCCCATTAGGTTTGTTTACATACTTGGTGGAAGCTGGTATGCTTTGCTTCTAGTGGGACTGCCATTGGCAGGGGCTGAACCAGACTTTAGTACTTGACTCCGACAGTATTGAATTTCCTGACTCGTACGCAGTCGGTAATATATCGTCGCTACTTTAGGGCAGCCTGGCTCTCTGGGACAGCGAGTACAACTCAAAACAGCGTAGTCCCCAATGCTAGGATGTCTGGGGGGTGGTGCTGTCATAAAAATGAAAATAACTGAAATTATATATATCTCAGAAGCAATTTTCCACAATGGAAAAGGTGGTCAAGGAATCAAAACCGTGCCTTCAGGTATAATACCCAACAGAACAACAAAAATGTGCTGGGCTTTAAATTGCACTGGCAATCTGGAAAGGATTTTCCGACTGGAGCTATGTTAAGTGTTAATAGTGAAACCTGGGTACTTTTTCCTTTGATCTCTCCTCGAGCTCATATAGAATAATAGGATCAAAATAAAATGCCATTTATATGAACACCTTGTTCTTTTGATCTTGGCACAGAAAAAAAATCTGTCTGCAGCTACAACTTAGCAAACAGTGCATCTGCTCCTTTTAGTTGGACCTTCTAGTCTGTCCTATTTTTTAATAAATGGTGTCACAGCCAATTTTTTGTGTAGTTCATGAACTTAGTTGTAATTTTTGCCCTAAGAGTCTTTAACTATGTTTTCAGAAGAACTGAGAATAAGGGAAGGGGGACCTGTAAACTGGTGGCTTATGGTCAGTTGTGCATATGTGTGTTGAAATGTAGAGGCATACAAACGTTTACATCATATATTCAAAATGTAATGTTAGTTGTTTTTTGACCACTTGGGCAAAACGGTTAAATTAGTGTGCTCCGAGTAAGAGAGAATGTATGACCTCAAGATTAGTTGGGCTAATTGTGGTTATCATAGGTGCCAGGTTTTGGATCTCACTTCTTCTGTCAGGAAGGTGACGTACCCCGTGATGTCTGGGTGGGAACCAAGCCTTTCTCTTCATCGCCCACCTCGGCATGAAAGATGGTAGAAGTATTACAGCTGGTAGTTATGGATCCCCTTTGCTTTTATGTTAGAGATCTGCAAGACAGATAATCCACCGATGAACATGAGTACCTTTCAGCTCTTTATTCCCCAGGGATGATGGTCAGGAGTTTTTCTTTGGAAGTCGTCATTGCGAGCACTTAAGTAAAGTCCTGCAGTTCACGCATGTCATCATTGCTGCTGTCCAGGAAGAGGGATGAGCGAGTATGAAGGAACACTACCCAGGAGAGATACAGTGGCCAAGCAGTGTCTTGGGTGTCAAGTGTCTCTCTCAAGCTTTATGTCCCACTGTAATTTGTATTCGGCTATTAAGCTTATTGGATAGGAACAGTCAGCTTGTTCTACACCGTACGCAAGGAACTCCGCTGTGGAAGTGCTGGGCCAGTGTTTAGGCTCCTGCTGGAGTGGCTGCAGTTGAGGTTGCTGCACATGAACTCTCCTCCAGCGAGTTTTGTTGCAGACTTAGTTGGATCTCTAGACTGTCATGAGGCAGGAGTATTCCTGAGAGCCACAACCGTGGCTATAACCTGTAACCCTCTTCTTACAAAGCAGTACGGTATAATTCATTATGCGCTATAAAGATACTTTGCTCTAACCAAGCTCCTTTGAGCACCAAAAGCAGCGTGGATGTATTTGTGCGGTACTGCGCTAGGATTAATGCATCCTGCTGAGATCAGGTATCCGTGCTAACGCAGCCGCTCTGTCTCCAGTCCTTTTGCTAATCAGTACAGAGCTGCTGTAAGAAAGTTTGTTGCTGTAATTGTCTAAAAGGTGGTATCTGTCCAACTCTTAATTTTAGCAGAATATGTGTCCCCATGCATCTCCAGTTCTCGTTTCATATGTCTCTACAGTGTGAATGGTCCTAGAATTCAGACCTACCTTTTGCATCAGTTAAAAGAGGGATGTGGGACTCTTCGGACAAAGAATTAAAGTGAGAGAGCTACGAAGTTTCATAGTTTTTCTCCTTAAAATAAAAATGTGATTGCCCTAGTTGTCTGGTTAGCATGAAACAAATAGTCTCTGTCATGAAGTCAGTGGGGTACAAGTTAATACAAGGTAGTAAAGGAATAATAATAAAGTAAAACAGCAAAGTCCACAGTCTTTTATGACAAAACCAGTATGATCCTGTTACAGTCTAAGGCTCTGCTGCAAATAGTATTTTCTGATGCCTGGATAAGTCCAATTTACATATATACAAAGTGCATGAATAAAGCTACAAAAGTATGCTTAGGATTTTACTTTTTTTTCCCTTGGAAGTAATTTGCTATTGTTCGAACTTTCAGCTTTCACTTGTTTTGTTTCCAAAACCCCAAAAGGAAGAGAAAATAACAAAAGTCCATAAAGGCAAAAGGGATATGTTCTCATTTCAGTTCACAGAATTTCCTGCCTTTAAACAATACAAATATATGCCCTTAGGTTTCTAATGTGCTGGAAGGATACCGAATCCTTGAAACAGATCAAATTAAAAGCAAGTCCACTATAGCAACAGCGAGTTTTACCAGCACGTCCAATAGATCTCAGCAAGAATTCACTGGGTTTTAACCATGTTGCCAAGCCTTACAAAATCCTGAACTGCTGACTCCGTAAATGAATAAATGCTCAAAGCCAGCAAGCAAATTCTAGGCTGAATTGGGCGCAAATAAAATCTGATGCTTAATAATTGTTCCCTACTCATTACAGGCCCCATTTAAAACAATTATTTAATAGGACTTTGAGATGTATCCACAAGCAGAACGGACATGGATATTCGCTATGTAAAATCTTTGAAAGGACGCGACGTCCCTTAATTACGGCTACATGTTCCACAGACTGAACGTGTTGCTCCCAGCACTTGGGGCTGAGGGACATGAGGAGCACGGGGACAGCTGGCAGTACTTGTCACCAGATAGAGCATGGCAGGTCACCGAGGAACCGCTGTCCCGAGAAGTGGTGGCTTGGGCTGGGACTTAGAAAGAGGGAAGAACTGAAGAAACTTCTCCTTGGTGTTATGAAATGCTTTTATTATGATTTTGTCATTTCCCTGGAAATTCTCATGTGATGGCCTCTCTTTGCCTTTTTGACCTGTTTCAGTAGACACCTCAAAGTACCATACTGAGAGTACTGCTTTCCATGATCATTTGGGGTGTTTCTATAAGAACATCGTTCAGAGTTGTAGGAGCAAAGCATTGGGCTGAACAGTCATGGCAACTCTTTGCATTTCCAAGGTTCCTGATTTTTTATTTTTTTTTTAATAATTTATTTAGTGCAGTTATGTTCAAGATGACCATGTCCCTCTGCAGAGCAGGTGTTAGCTCAAGCTGTTCACGTGTCTGTGTCTCCTTACGGTGTAGGCACCATCCTTCCTGCTGTCCTCACGTAGATATGTCACCATGCTGGTATCTGCCAGCTCATAGCCTAAAAGGATAACAGTGCTGTTTGTATTGGTCCTGTTTTCTCCTTTTTCCAACAAAAAAATGCATATTCCTCTTCTTGTTTTACAGTTTTTAATACCATAGGTAGCTCAATGGTGAGTCACATGTGTTTTCTAGGAATTTGGCAGCGCAGGATCCCTGAGGAGCCCCCGTGATGTGCTGGCATGGCTTTCTGGTACCCGGATGCTGAAGGGCAGATTCTCAGCGATCTTAAATCAGCATCACAGTCATCCTGATTTATACCAGAAAAAGGGACTCCAAGGTTTTGGGGGTTTTTCCCCCTCTAATAACATTGCTACTAGTAGTAATAACATTTTTAGAGCTTTCTGACAAAAACTTGATCCTTTTAGGGCAGAGCGCTACTGCCATTCTAGTTCTAGAGATGGAGAGAGACTTTTGGTGTTCAGACAATGAGATGCTGACCCACTGGCAAAGTTGGGGTTAAAGCTCAGAGTTTCCTCTAAACCACACTGCCTAGCTGAGATACGAACACGTATGCATTTAAACTTCAGTCCTAGTGCAAAAAAAGTGCAAATAAATCTACTATAGGGACACATTTTCAAATGAAGGTCAGAGTCTCTGTATTACCCCGTGGTCCTCGGGGCCAGAGGCAGTTGACTGGACCGTCCAATTTGAGTGCCCTGTGGCTGACAGAACTCTACAATAGCTCTACAATAGTGGTTTTCTTATTACTTGGATGTTATACTGATGACAAAACATGTTTTAGATTTTTGTGTGCATGCCATTACTATTTTTAATTAATTTCTCTAGCTTTTTCAGATAACGCTTTCTTCAGTTAAACCTTCAAGTGAAAGTAGGCTTCATTGCTTATTTATTTCTTGGGGTACCTGGGAAAGTGTTAAATAATTAAGGTGAAAAATGTGTTTTCCTGAGAAACACACAGAAGTTTGCATTTGCTCAGTCGAGTGAATTATCAAAAACAGATGTCGGCAAGTGGAACATTTTACATAAATTTATTAAAATCATTATTTACCTGTAAGTTATAAGAAGGGCTTAGTTGCACTAGTTTGTTGCCAATAGGTACTGCCAATAATCTGCCAAAAAGCAGCTTGCTGGCAAAATCACTGAAATGGTTAGCTTATGCTTGCACAGAACATTACAACCCCAAGTCAAATGAAAACCTACTATAAACGAACTCTTTGATGGTGGATTCGCTGGAATATGTTATTGATATATGGTATACGGTTTATATGGATTATGTATACTGTGCAAGAAATATGGATATCTGTGAAGGGTAACTTGATATGTAATCGGTTAGGACAGTTATTGTTTTCAGTATTTGCTATGAATAAGATCACATGGTGACTGTTCAGTTTTAAAATACAGACTGTTCACGTGCAGCCCAAAGCACTAGCATACTATTTGTTCAATTAATATGGAAAGGCTATTGAAAATGTGAAATATCTGCCATCTATACAGAGTAATTTTAAAGGCAACCTTTCTTCTAGGAACAATTTATATATTACATAAACTTATATTTTTCATCCAAGTATCATTTCGAGAATAGCAAGCTTAAATATTGGAGGCCATAGGGAAACATAATATTACGATAATGTTCTTTGGTGCGGTTTGGAAGGTTTTAGGAAACATTTGGAAGTATTTTTCTCATAAAGTCACTTAACTATTGAAGTGTTGTGATAGCACTCCCTTCTGCATTGCGTATGTTGCAAACCAGCCTGTTTAAAGGGGACATCCATCCTATATATCCTGATTAGAAGTATTTCCACAAAACAGGAAATTATATGTTACAGGATCTTGGTATTAGTTTTAATTAAAAAAAAAAGGGGGGGTGGTGGTGAAATAAAAGACAAGAAGATTTAAGGTGTGATATCAGTTTTCAAACACCCATTTCCAGTTCTGTTTAGCAAGAAGAGATACTGTATTGGAGCTATATGTGAAATTTGCATTTCCTAAATAAGCGCTCGAGAGCTGACCTGTTTTTTTTCTGTTGAAGTAAGCACTAATAAACATGACCAATCCTTTAGGATCCTACAGAACCTTAAAAAACCTTGCAATTCTCCGAAGACTAACTTTTTTTCCCCATAGTGTAATTCATTCTTTTGAACTTCCGCAGGAGCAGAACTTAAGTCAACAATTTCTACGTTTCTGGCAGTTGGTATCAAGGTGACTCTTAGTGCTCCAAAAGTTTATCTGTTACCTCGCAGTGTCGGTGTAGCAGATCTACACAGTCATGATGTTTAATTATAGAGAAAATTACTTTTTTTTTTTTCTGAACTATCAATTAATTCATGTTTTCATATCTTGTGCAAAATAATGCATAAGTTATTTTCATCTGCATTATAAAATATGTATTGTAGTTCATTACCATCTTTCTGAGGAGTTTTTAAATTATCACCATTTCATTTGTTGAGAATGATGTTCTTAGAAATTATAAGTGCACAGATTCTTACATTTAGTGTTAAAGCATTTCAGGAATCGAAGATGTGAATTCAGAAATAATATATTTAGGATCAAACTCTGTCTTGAAGTAAACGAGAGCTTTGCCTTTGACTTCAGTAGGTCTGGAGTCTCCCTTCAGGTATTAGAATGCAGAGTAATCATGATCTCATATTCTTTTTTGCTGACCTAAAACACTTAAGATATTGTTGAAGACATTTATCAGGAGTAAATATGTAACAAAATGGAATAATCGCACAATTACTGGATTAGGCTGACGTGCTTTTGGCTGAAATGATGTCCAACAAGAGCAGCAGCACAGAGGACTCAAACCCAGGAAAGCTTAGACTTTCAGGGATATATTTGGTTTGGAATAGTTTCACCTGACTTTGCTCCTGGTTTGCATAGTTTCACTGCAGGCTCGTGTTTTGGAAGGTGGTCCCTTTTTCATGTATTTTGGGCAATAAGAGTTGAAGAATGCTTTAGTTAAAATCCTGGTCCTCCGGAATGTGCATCTTGAGCAGTAAGCTTAATGTTAGAAATTCAAATATAATATTGAGGGGAAAGTTAAAGATGGGTTTGATCCTTATCCTGAGGTACAGATACAGCATCTTGGAGAATAAACGAATAGGAGTGTTGTTGAATCAGAGTGAAACTGGAAAGAAAAGTGTAAATGCTACATCTAAGTGGGAATTTTTGGCAGTATCAAATATGGATACTAGATACTGAGGGATTTTGCTCAGAATTTATTCGGAAAAACAGGTGGAAGTTTTGGGTTGAGGAATCTGAGAATTATCCTGTTTCTCTTCTTTCTTTACTCTTTGCAGGATCCTGCCTGTTAATCAGGTACACCACTGGAGTGACAAGAGTTGTTGCATTCAGCTAATTTGTTACTCAAAAGGCAATATTTTGGCTGATTTGTCAGACCTGAAGTCAGACCTGATGATATCTCTCCCCTGGCGTACGCTCTGTTGTATAGATTATATACCCCAGGTTCTCTCTGGCCAGGATACGAGCATTAGGAAGGACGACGTCCTGCTGCTGCTGTTGGCTTTAGCCCTCTACCACATCCTTGTTCACCTTGTAGTCCCTCCTGCAAGCTGCTAGCAGCAAGGTCTCTCACAGACTTAACGTCTGAGTGTGAAATCTCCATCCTTGGCCTTGGATGATAGTTAAAACTTGACTGGATGAGGCTCGAGGCAACCTGGTCCAGCTGGATGGGCTTTGAGCACGAGGTTGTACCTCCCGACCTCAGTGATTCCCAGAGTCTATTCTGTATTTCTCCTCTATTGTGGAGGAGAGAACATAATTGAGAGAAGATAATGATCACATTTCACATGATATTTCCATATTTCTATATCTTGTAGTTTGCAAACAGGGAAATCCGTGTAAACCCTACCTGTTCTACCCAGGAATATATATATTCTACTGCTGGAGGACAAGCTGAGCCACAGACCTCGTATTTTCTTTTGCCGTGCCCTTCCCAGTGCTTAATCTTGGCTCTGTGCAGTTTTCTTTCTGTTCTCTCTCTTTGCTCCTAATCCTTGTCCATGCTTATAAGCCCCTAATATTTATATGGCATTATCTGTGTTAGAGATTACTGCTGACAAGTAATCTCTTCCCTCTTCTGAATGAAGAATTACAACCGTTGCTAAAGATCAGAAAGTGAAATTAGATCCCTGAAAGTGTGTGACAACTTCAGTAAACCCTAATATCAAATTCCCTAAATATTGGGAATCATCTTTTGAGCTTTTAGGTTTGAACAGTAGCACAGCTTTGGGACACCTGACCACACTCAGCAACTCTTTTTTTACTGTAAAGCCAAATGTGACAGTAGCTGCAGAGCAAAAAAAAAAGAAAAAAATCACCGAACTGAGACTAGTCTCCCAGTTTTGTTATTTGTTGCAGTCTTTCAAGAGGTAAGTAAATATAAATGCATCGGTTTTACTGCTATCAGGTGACTCGTAACTAAATATAAAAAAAAGTATAAATTTCTATTTAAATATAAACCCCAAGTATATACTAATGTAGTCGCTGTCTGTTCCAGTTTAGCCTCCAAAGAACTGCTTTCCTTTTTTTTTTTTTTTTTTTTTTCCTCCTCAGAGCAGAGTGGACAAAATTCTGACTTTTGAAAAAACTTGGAGATATCTAGGCGGCTTTGGTATTTATACAATGCTTGACCAGTAATACATGTGCATGGTTGTGTAGTTTTGCCCTCATTTGTAGTAACTGTGGGAACAAATTCAGCATGGGAAGAGGATAAATTCAGGGAAGCAGAAAGAAAGAAAGAAAGTGCAAAAGTGGAATTTCCCAGTTGTTGCAAATGACAAAAATGACTGTCCATCTCAACAATTTATAAGCCGAATGGACTCCAGGTATTAGAATCACAGAAGCTCTGCATGAACCTCAGTAGTTTTTTAGGTCACATAAATTATACTAAAAATATTACAGTTAGCAAAGAGACATTTGTGATCGTGTTTAAAGAAAGACAAAGGAAATTCTCAGACAATGAGTTTGTTAAATTGTAAGTTATGCCGTGACGGTGCATCAGTGACAAAGGAAACTCGGCAGCTCTAAAATGTGTATGCTCCAGCCTCCAAGGCCTGGGAAAGGTTTCTAATATATATGCTCATGACGATATCCTTTTATTATTTTTAAAATTTGTAACGGCAATATAATTAAAAGAAAAATCCATTGCACTTTCAGAACTAACTTTAACCTTCCTTCCAAATCTAATTACAGTTACAGAAGGGCCAGTTTTTATGAATTCAATTTTTTTTTTTTTTTTAGCTTATATCTGTTCTTACAAATTATCCTTACTCATCAAGAGCAACTATTCAAACCAGTGTACAACACACAGAACTTGCCGTATAATTTGATCTAACCTAAACCAGCACTCCAGTTAGTCTTCCTAATGTGGTTTCTATTCATCAAGCAGTGACATCACGGCCCTTCCATCCTTTTTTTGTTGTTGTTTTTAATAAAATGGTGCACAGAGTGACCCTTGGTGCCATGAAAAAGAAACCAATTCCCATAAGTCATTTTTCATAAGGGCAAATAGAGTGGCTGTGAATAAACACATGCGATATAACATGGCAACATGTTACTACAGAGCTGGGGAAAACGCACATGTCTGCTTCAGGGAAAAGTATGTGGGTTTCCTCAGAGCAGGGTTCATGGCATAAATGAAAAGAAAATATGTAATATATAGATTGGGGAGTTAAAAAAATCTATTATTCAAAATGGCAAATATTTAGATTGAAACTCTGACTTTTAGTATATGGAATTTTTATTATATATGAATGTAGTTTAATTTTTAACCCATCTTTTTAAATAAACATCTATACCCAGTATGGAAAAAGGGAAAGTTTTCAAGGCTTTCTCTTTTTAAAGTCTGTAAAGTTTTAAAATTGACTGTTAAATGTGTCAGACATCCTAAAAAAATCTGAATAAATAAAAGAAAAAGAGTTTTGAAAGTTTTGAAAACAAGTCGTGATACTAAAATTAGATATGTAAGTCTCTCACTGTTTGTTCTGAACTTTCAGTGTTTAAATATATATGAGTTACGCATAAAAGTAAAACATTTTCCATGGTATTTTAAATATAAGGGGCAGTACCTTGTGGAATCTGTTGAAAGTGTTAGTATTTGTATGCTTTGGTGATAATTTTTTCTGGAAAGTTTCATGTGTACAAGTTTTCACTACCACAAGTTAATAATAACAATAAAATCCTTTGCCCATATTAAAAATAGAAAGCTGTGGCATTTTTCTTATGGGATTAGTGTGTGTTGTAACTAAGGTTGAGAAAAATGATGTGTCCTCCTTGATAACGAAATCCTACCTATCTGCTGCAGTAGCTCTCTAGCTTGTTTTTTAGAATCATAGAATCATGAAACGGTTTGGGTTGGAAGGGAACTTTAAAGGGTCATCTTCAACTAGACCAGGTTGCTCAGAGCCCCGTCCAACCTGACCTTGAATGTTTCCAGGGATGGGGCATCTACCACCTCTCTGGGCAACCTGTGCCAGTGACTTACCACCCTCATCATAAAAAAAATTCTTCTTTATTCTAGTCTTTTAAGCCTATGTCTGCTCCTGCCCCGGCTCTGCTATTCCATAACCAGCCTCTCCAAGGTTGTATCTTCCGACAAGGCTCTAAAAAACTCTGATGATCTTTGTGGGAGTAGATACTGGCTCCAAATAAAACACCAGAGCGCTTGTTTTTTCTCCAGGTTACAGACTTCTGGATGGTGATGCAGAAATCCTGCAAGCTCTTGATGTTTATAAATGACCGAGATCTGGCCAGGTACTGGATGGAGACATGACTCTGTCTGCAAGGTGGCAGAAGAGAAGAATTAATGTGAATTTGAAGAGGAAAAATAGAATAGCTGGAGCAAAAACGTTCTGGAGAAAATGTAAACACAAAAAAATGTGCTAACTAGACATTGTCTTTCTCCAACATGCATTTGGGAAATGCACATGAACAGGTTTAGAAGATTTTGTGTTGTTATTAGTTTATTTTCAGGTCATTTATTTAAGTGTCATAAAGACCATTAGCTGGTGGTTAGGGACTACAATATCCATTATATCATTCCAATCACGGGGACAAGTTTATACTAGGTATGATTTACAATGGTCTTTCCACAGTTAAAATTGTTATATTCAGGTACAACATTTTATACGTGGCTGTATTTAGTAAAATCCAAGCGGCTGAGCACAGAGATGTCTTCCAATCAAAGTCCGAAAAATTAATGCTTTTACACGAACACTGTGGGTTGCAGCGAGAGCTGTTTATGGCTCTCTGCCTACATCCTTTATCATGTCTCCACTGTTGTTAGTAAAATATACAGAACTACTTTATGCCAAAACAATGGAAGTTAATGCAGATAACTTGTTCCAAAGTTAACCATCAAATAAATCTTTTATTTTTTTTTTTTAAACTGTTAAGTGAAATGGTGTTCTAAAACTTTAAAAAATTGTCAAGATGATGAATACCGTGTGTGTAATACAAGTAAATACCATGGAATTGATTGCACACACATGTCTTAAAGGATATTAAATAGTTTATTCCAGAGAGAGATCGGTGAAGTTTTATCTAATATTATTAGAAATTCTACAATGACGGATCAGATTTATAAGGTCTGAAAACTAAGAAGAAAACCTCTTCAAGAAATAGAAATGGTGCATTGAGTGGATGGTTGGGCAGGAGATTTCAAGACAGGCAGGGGATGCAGCCTGCCTAGGTAGTCCGACCTCTCACACGTCGAGCAATTCTTCTTAAGGGCAATGATTTTTCAAAATCTGTTCGTTAAATTTGGACTGGAAAATCAGTCCTCTCAATTCAGTCACAAACTCGGTGGTTTAGGGCAAATCCCTTAACCTGTTTCTCCTTCAACTTTTCTCGTGCGTAAATATATTAAAGTATATCCTCACGGGGAGGTGTCTGTACTTCAGAGGAGCCACCACCAGCCAGCTTTAGGTCTGTAATTCAGCTCCAACTGTCAAAACGCCGACTTAACTGTTAAGAGCATATACGTATGGAATTCAGCCACGCGGAGTTTATACTTTTATGCGTTGAGAATCTGCGGGTGGCTAAGTCACTGAGATGGGAATGGTTTAACTCAGACTCATTTGGGAACCTGCCTTGTTTGAAACATAGGTAGTGGATTTGGATGAGGCTGTTGAATGTGATTGAACTTCTTCTGGTTGTATCTGCAGAGCAGCTCCAAGGAGTGATGGCAAGCAGTGGAAAAAAGGTAGATCTCATAGATGATTTGGTCAGTGGCTTGAAAATGGAGCTTAGTTTAGATAAACATGAAAATAATACACCAACGGACGGCAAGCCAAATCAAAGAATGCACATTACATGGAGTAGTTATGCAGTGACTGACTTAGGGAAGGAGGTTTAGGGGTGTGAAGGAAAATCCTCAATGCAATTAGTCAAGAGTACAACTGCAGTAAAGCTCACAGAGTGTGTACGTGTTTGTCTTTTGGTAGTGATTTTGAAGACAAAGGGTCTGTTTGTGTTGAAAGGTTCTCCATTGCAGGGTGCAGTGGAGGATTCTGGTGTTTAGGAGCATTTGTTTTGACAAAGAGGGAAGGGAGCGGTTTCTTCACAGCCCAGAAGCGAGCTGTGATGGAGAGCTGAAACTCTGAAGAACTGTGGAGGAGGTTGATAAAGTGGAGCAAGTGTTGGCTTTAGTAAACAGTTCAGTAAACAGGCTATAGTGTGTAAACATTTGGAAATTAAACGGAAACGGAAAATTTAAATGTGTCTACTTATCTGGGAGAACCATAATCACGCTGAAAGGCATGTAAGTAAATAATATTTGGGTAAATTACCTTGACGTGCAGGCAGGCGTTTAGAGTGAGGATCCCATGGTGGCCGTGTGTGTAGTCCTCTCCGTGTTAATTTAGAAGAGTCGCGTTTGAGCGAAGGAGCTTCACTTGAGTGTTTCCTGGGCAAGGACCTCAAGTCATGACTACTTTAAATCAAATAGTAAAACTAGATCTGCATAAAATGTTACAGTTCATATATGACAGAAATGAGTTCAGTGGCTCAATATAACCGTGCAAATGCGTCGTGCTGTTGGGAAGGGGTTTCTGCGGCATGGACATCAGCAGGAAGAGCTCGCAGCATCTAATGTTGTCTGAGGTACCTCAGGAAGGTGATGAGCAGCTCTGCCTCAGTTTCCCCATCTTAGTGCTTATTCCTCACACCTGTGAAAAAACACAGGCGTGGTTGATTTTATCCTATGAGTGGATGCACAACTCAATCCTTTAATCCTCATTATGGGTTTTTTTTTTCTGATTTGTGATTAATAGAAATCAGGCAAGGCTAGTTGGGTAAGAGGAGACACTTCCATGCCATGGTACATGTTTGGCCCATGTTATTAGGCAACAAACGGTCTTTTTGCATGAGCTTTCATTGACCTCTGATGGAGCAACTTGCTGGACTGGACTAGCCTCACGTCAGGTCGAACACCGCTGCTTTTGACATTTGCTGCCAATCTTAGCTGTAGTCCTGGCAAGACTTTTCTAGCAGAATTACCCTTTTACTTCCCAGAGCTGTTTGCTTTATTTTATTTTAGCAGGCAAATAGTTTTGTTCTCCCTGTTGATGCATGTACCGTTAGCGGCGATGTGGTGCAGTGGAGACCTCTGGCTTCGCAGCCAGCGAACCTGTTAATTTATTTCGCAGGTACCATGTTCACTGAAATGTATATAAAGTGTGTCATTTACTGAATGTTAGCGGAGTTGTTGGTTGGACAGGTGTAAAATATCAACTGTGTTTGTCTTCTCATTTGCTCTTAATTAATTAACAATTACCAGATGAAACTGAAATCCGGCGTAAGCACAATATGGATTTTTTTTCTTTTCTTTTTCCTAACAGGTTCATGCCAGAACATAAGCTCGCCCGTTTGGAAAAGGTAATTGGTGTTAAAAGAAATGGAGATGCTTATCAATCAGCGGGTCTGCCCGGCCCGCAGAAGGGCAGAGCTTTAATGAAAAACAGCAACGCGCATCGGGAGTCTGGACTTTGTGAAGCCCAGCCTGGACTTTGTACCACCCAGCACGAGGGGCTGCCTTCCCCGTTAACAGCGCCGGCGAGATTGAACAAGTCTGAAGCATCAGAAAGTACAAATCCTTGTCAAGAGGAAGATAAGCAACATCTGACTTTTAACCTCTCTAATATCTTGAGTGGACGGGACTATCAGCAAAGACCTTTACACGTTGCCTGGCCCCACAGGTGGTAAGTGGTGAGCAAATCCAAATACTGTACCTTCCTGGGATTTAGGAATTTGGTTTGATCCCGTTGCTGTGACTGCTGTCAAGTGTAAAATAATTTCCTAAACAGACTGACGCTGCACGCATGCGTAGAGGAAAAAGACACATCACCAACATCCGATTATTCAAAATAATGTGTTTGAATAGCCGTAGTTCAGTAACGCTAACCAGCCGTTTCACTCTTGGTGTTAATGATTCCTCCTTTTTGCCCAAGAAAAAGACACCCCTGCTGCTGAAACGATAAGCGTAATTCTGGTAACTCTCTTTTCCTATGAAGCAATCCACAGATGACAATTAATATCTGATGTTGTTTAAATTATCTTAATTACTTTAATGCTGGTGATTAAGTGTAAAGATACGCGGTGACACCGGACAGCTGACGTGAACCCACTGTCTGCATTTTAAAAACGCCCTTTCAGTGTTACATAAATAGAAAGCACGTTTGAACGTATTACCAGTGAAACAATATTTTCCCAACTGCTAATGCAAATACCTGATCTCGGAATCTTCTCCGAACGGCCGAAAATCTACCAGGCCACATAATCGCTAAAAACATATAAACTTTAGCTTGACTCCTACATAA
>VXBL01009093.1:1303246-1320746 GCA_013400195.1 Aramus guarauna | reverse complement strand
TGTGTGAGGGGAGTTTTGTGTGTAAAACGTTGGCAGTGGTATCCTGCCTGTATTCCAGCACGGAGCGCTCGCAGATATTGTCCTATACAATAACACTTAACGACCATTGTCTACCCTGATGATTTACATGTGGTTTTCATTTGGGGGAAAAAAAAAGAAATAGAAAAGGCAGATTTTTTTTATTTTTTTTTTTTAACGTTCCTGTGTTCCCCTTCACCTAACAAAAAAACCCCTTCGGCTAAACCATAAAAAAAATATATCTTTGTGAAGTCGTGCTGTTGTTACAGAAAACCTCTCGAAACGAAGTGATGCTGACCTCATTGCGTTAGTGCTTCGCGGGGACCGTCAGCGCCCTAAAATACGGCGTTAGCCCCAACACCTCTCCCGCTAAGTCAACCCAACATAGGCCCTGCCCGCTTGGAAACGCATCAAAATCTGAAGTGACATTCTCTAGCAGACACGTTCGCGCTTTAAATCGGTGTTAAAATGTCTTTGCATGAGAACAGGCCCTTTGCTGCAATCCCTGCCCCTTCTCTCCATCCCCCCGAATCCGAGCCTGGCGAGGATTACAGTGTGCAACCTCTGCCGACAGCAGATAAATAACTGACAGTATTTTAGCAGAGTTGCTAGGTTCTCTGCAGAGTAATTTGTTTTCTCCTTTCTCACCAAGTCTTTAATGTTTTGTTATAAACATCTATAGCAAGGCGCTGCTAATAGAAATGACTTATGGCCAAGGATCCGGATAAAAGGCTGCGGTGGGTTTCCGAGCTGCTTTCTTGCCAGGGAATTACTACGCCGAGGAATTACTCTTCCCTTTGTGCACGTGGGCTTCACTGGAAACGGAGACCCAAACGGACAGAGTTCCCAGGTTTGATCAGAACTTTGTGCTGTCCCACAGGTTTCCGTTGCAAGGTGCTAAGACAGTTATTTGGTGAAGCATGAGTCTATTGAGATGGCATTGACCGGTGTGGCACAAACTAACCCGCCGGCATTTATACGAGTACTTTATTTCCTCTCGCTGCCCCCCAACGAGGCCACAGACACTTGTCAAAGCTATTTCTGCTCTACTTGGGGCACACCAGCGTGTTCCTCAGCTCTTTTTGCATGCGAGCATGCCGGTGGACGTGCGAAGCTGCAAACTGGCTTCGCCCCAACCACAGTCGCATCATCCAGGTGACACGTGATAATATCATTGTACGACTGGAGCCTCTTTACTTCTCCCTTTCATGGAGGAGACCTACAGTGCTTCTTTTAACTCAAGACATTCACCCGAGCCCTCTGGTTTTTCTTTTTTCCCTGTGTGTGCTGTATCATCTCAGCAGTTAAAGACTTGATAAGAGAAAGTTGTCAGAAATCAATTCTTCTTCCCCTAATTGTGCGGGTGTGATAAAAGATCACACGGGGAATCAGCGAGAATTTACACACACATGCAAACAAATAGCTGCTATCAATTCACGTGGAAGATCAGATAAGCCCGTTATCTCATGTCCATATGTACCAGCGTGTGACAAGAGCGTGGGGAAGGACGTGGGGCAGGAGATACAGGAGCGGGAGGAATGGTGGTGGAAGTCACGATGAGAAATTTCAGAAAAAAAAATATAGATTGCAAAAATTATCTGAAGATTTTTGGTCTCGGGGAAAACGGTGTGTATTGAGATAGCACTGTGCCCGGTTGTCTGTTTTTAATGTAGAGTATCACGAAGTCGAAGAGCTGAAGAAATGAGTCCATGGAGGGAAGGTTGTTTTGTCATCACGGTTGCTGTACTAACATGTCCGTGCCCACTGGGAGGGCCTGGTCCCCTTCGCTCGGGAGCAAGGTCTTGGAAAGAGCTTGTCCCAGATAGTGCAGTCAGTGTTGGGGCAGCTCTTCCTCAGTGAGCTGAGCATCAGCCCTCTGCAAGCCTGGAAAGGCTCCTTGTTCCTCTTCATCTTGGCAGCGCAGTACAGAATTTGTGCAGTTACTGTTTGCCTTTGAATTCAGAATCCAAAACTATTTAATAGAGACATTTGAGAATACAGTCAATCTATACCCAAGTCATATTTTCCTTGTGCTGTTGAGTTTATCCCGTCAAGATCCAGGTATGGAAAGACAACAACAGACGAAAGAATAGGTGCTGCGCCTAGAAATCACATTTGAGTACCCATAAATGCTATTAGCCTCCAGAGGCATCCTCATCGTTGTAAACAGCCTGCAGAGAGCATGTAGAAGAAAGGACCGTGGTCCTACTCCTCCCTGCCGGGTGGCCACTCCTGCAATGTCGCATCAAGAACGCAGAGGTGGTGTGTTCTCAAAGGAAAGTAGATCCCCCATTTCAGGGAAATCGTAGCTGACCGGGTCTGTTCTGCCCCTTTGCACAGGAAGACCTCTCATGCTATAGTGGACATCTCAGCAGCATTTTTTCCATCTTTCTTATAGCGTGTTTTCTTGACGCAGTACAAGAAATTCATAATCCAGAGGAGAAAGCATCTCTAATTTTGGTAATGGAAAAAAAGATTCTTTGTTTTACCTCTATATTCTTCATCTAAAAAGCCAGATATCATTTTGAGGAGCATTTTGTTATGTGTATAGTACGAGCGGAGCCTATAGTAAGTATTCCAAGAGCAATAATTGGCTTTACGAGCCTCTCTTCAGGTCCCTTCCTGCCTGCTCTCTGGTTGAGATGTGGGTAACTAGAGACTCAGAAGAACTGTCCTGTAGTCATAAACCAAATGTCAGCCGAACAGCTTTGAAAATGGTAAGGTAAACAGTTCATCCCGTGGCAGAATGGCAGGAATTAGGTGAGGGCTGTGACATTATGGAACACAAAAATATTTGTTCTATCTGCACTTGTGTATGCTTCACCTTTCTATAAAACCTTGAATCTGTTAGTCTACAACAGGAGTATTCAGGATCCGATCTTAGAGGTGGAGAAACTGAGGCAGAAAGTGAGTTACCAGCTTGTGCATCGCGTCTGCCTTTGGAGACACGTCTGTGTCGCCCCAGCTTCCTCCGGCTTTTCCCAGGCACGAATCAGGTAACTGCCTCCATGGGCCGGGGAGGAGCAGCGGTGTCTTCCTTTAAATCAACTACTTAAATTTTCATTAGCTGGTAAACCTGAAGAGCTGAAAACGGTGTGATTTTTAGTTTTCCAGAGCGTTGCATTTCTGCCAACCAGATCTAAAGACTGTGAAGGTGTCTGGGTTTGAGTGGTGGTTTTTTCTTGTATGGTTTCAATTGCCCGGGCTTCTGATTAATAGTTGAAGCAGTTTGCTCATTTGGCATCGGCAGTGTACTAAAGGAGAGAGGAACTATCTCAGAAATACAAAGAGCTCAAATATTTTGTGATCTGTTCTCACTCAGATGTATACTTCAAATTGCATTCCCTCAGTGGAGGGAAATAATTTCAGTTACCCTGGTCACAGCAGAAAGCAGTCCTCTTTTTGAATGCCTTTTTTCATTAATGTAGATATGTTTCTGAGATGAGAAACGATGTTTCTTCTAATTACGGTTACATGTAGTTAATTTCCTTTTTTAAAAGCTCGGTGTGAAAGGCAGTTTCCTTTAAAAAGGGGGGGGGGGGGGAAGGAAAAAGTGATACAGCTGATGTTCCTGTTGCCTTAGCAACAGATTTATTTATTAGGGTCTGAAATGACATGAGTTAATATACCACATACCTGCTGATCGGCAAACTCTCCTATTTCAGCTCCAGTTGACAATTAAGTCCTGGACAGCTACAGCCAGGGGTTAATGTTACTCATTAGGAGAACTAGGTCATTACTGGGAAATCAAGGCACTTAAGGCAGCATGGATAAAATACAAAATTCAACATCTCAAGGAGTGAGGGGTTTTATGTTAATTAACCTTATTTTCCTTTCATTAAAAAAAATCTTTCATATATGCATATGACAGTGGATCATTAATTGAAAAAAAAAAAAAAAAAAGTAAGCTGTAGTTTACTTTCCTCTCCTAGTTGTCTTCATTTCCTTTGGAAGGGTTTCATTATTTTATGGAAAATTCTTATGTCTATATGATGAGTAAAAAGGGTATTAAAATTAAGAAGGGAATCATCATGGAAATCAGCTTTACCACAAGGGAATGAGCAAATAAAAGCCTTGGAAATGAAAATAAATAAGCTTTGCTAATACCTCACCTAAGGAGCAGAATATAAGCCCATCAGAGCTTGGAGATATTTAGAGGTACTTCTTTGCTTCTTTATTAAGCAGTTACATAGTTATTTGACCTTCAGAAACCGAAACTTTAGAGAACTAAATCCAAGTTGTTGGTAAATATTCTATTTACAGAAAGCCGATCAGTGGTGTAGCTGACAGTAACTCCTGTACTTAGTAATTGGCTTCTGATTTCCAGGAAAATTAAATATATTCTCTGAAAGTTTTATTAAGATATCAGAGTGGGAGTTTTAACTTGATAAATCGTAAGTGATTTAATAAAGCTCTCCTGACAGCCTTTATTTACTAACTTTTAGCAGACTTCATTCTGATACTGGAGAGCTTAATAGGCTGAAAAAGAATCATATTAAAATTTTTTTTTTTTTCACTCACTGCTTCCTCAAATACACTTAGTTCTTTCACTTATACTAAGCATCCTGCTTTCTTTTATATATTTAAGCTCTGTGGCTCAATTCTGCTTCTCATTGCGTTTAGAGCAATTTGGTGTAAATCCTTTTTTCACTCCGGGAAAGTCAAGGTTAAAGCAGCATCTTGCCTGGCGTGCCCACAGTAAACCATCGCATCAGATTGTAGGAGCGCTGTTACCTGTAACAAAAGCAAAATTCAAGCCCCGTGAGTGGTTTTCTGCTCCATGGGATGGTTTTGCACTCTGATGTACCTGTTTTCTTAAATGTAAGAAAAAAGGTTGAATACCATCAAGATTCTGCTTAAAATATCACATGTAGAAACCTTTCTTCTTCATTCCCTCTGCGCTATCCGGACGCTCGTAGGGCACCCACTTTAGTGCTGTCCTCTGAAGCCTGTTACAATAAATGTTTCAGCCATGGTTGAAAACCTGTTTTTGAGCTAATTTAAGACTATAGCTACATCACCTGGACATTTTAAGGTTACTTAAGTTTGGAATAGTATCACAGTTTGCGGTAAAAGCTCCAGTAAGCTTGGCTCTCCCTTTTCCATGATGGGAGACTCATTTTACAGTGTGTGTCTTCTCCGGTACAACTGCGAAACCCAAGTCTTTGAGCAGAAACACATGTGGACTGGTGGGACTACGGAGTCCTCTCAAGGCACAGAAGGAGAGGGGCTTACAGTCTCCCACCTATTCCTGTCAAGGCAATCCTGTTCTGCTCCATTCACCCAAGCTGGTTTTGGCCTTTCTCTTTCAAACCTCTTTCTTCTGTCTTTGCCAGGCTCCGTTCCTCGTTCATCTCCTCATACATAGTCTCCTTGTGCAGCAAATTTGCATCTCACTCTTCTCTAGTTTCTCAACCTTTCTCTGTCTCTGTCATTTCACTCCTTGCCTGTGCAAGGGACCTTCTACAACACATTGGTCCCTGTTTTCTCCTAAGCCCCCTTGTCCAACCTGACTGTGTTGTCCTCTTGGTCTCGTACACTGGTTTCCCATTTTTCCCCGCGTGAACTGGCCTTGTGTTGTATCTTTTCCCCATCTCCTTGACTTCTTCACTCAGTTCACTATTTCTTTGCAATGCTGTTCTTGCGTAGTTGGTCATATTGATCAAATCTTATTTGTCCCCTTTGCTTTTTTCTGGTCCATATCTAAGAGTTTTAGTCAAACTAGGAAAGCACACATTACCATTACAGTTTTCTGCCTTTTCAGCCCATCTCTTCTACTGCTTTTTTAATGGAACAAAATCTTTCATTTTCTTGTTGTTCCTTATTTTGAATGCATATAAATCAGTTCTTTATTTGGTGAAGTCCAGTAATTTTATTCTGAGTTCAGTAGAGGAATCATTGAAAGTGAAGACAAGATCTCTGTTTTCAGTTCAGATGTTGGTTCCTGCCTGGCTTTTAGCAGGCTGTCCTGCCGTCGTAGGATCGTCTTGCTAAGCTTTGCCCTGAGCTGTGCCCAAGACACATGGACAGTTTAGTGACCAGGCACAAGAAGAAATGTTTCAAAGGCTTGGCTACACTTTAGGAGGACTTCCAACATGGGCAACAAAAACCATACCTTTACTCGACATCAAACGCATCCAAATATTCAGTTGTTGCTCTAAAACAAAAGACAGTTCAAATACCTAAAGCAGAGGCTTATTTTAAATCTAACATATGCAAGGTATGATTTGCAATTTTACTGGATAGTGTTGTGTTTGGGGTTTTTTTAATCTTGTTCTTTGGATGTTCTGGAAAACTTTTGGCAGAATTTTTCTAGAAAATGATGGTCCAAGGTAGCCCCAGTCTTGGGAAACATCATAAACCAGGACAAAAGATGTTTTGTAATAAGGAGTCCCAGACAAACTTAGCAGACGGTGCTACCAGCCCCCTTTGTAACTCACAGCACCCCTGACCAAAGTGTACAAATACTGTCCAAGAGACAAAAATCAAATATTTCATAAGCAAATGATCTAATATTCTTCCTTATTTTCACCAATAATAGGAGAGTTATATTTTTCCTTCAAAGCTCTTTTTAGTTATTTTCTTACTGTACTGGGACAGTATTCTCTCCTTCCCTTCTTCTCCTCCCCTGCTCTCCTTTTCTCCATGTTTTCAGCCTTTTTTCCCCTCCTTTGTCCTCTAACATCTGCTTTTTCTCAGTTGCATTTGTGCAAAACCTAACTCAATGAAATGAGTTGATTCCTCACTCTGAAAGCGGTGAGATTTGTAGTTGCTTTAATCGTGTTGAATAATGAGTTTCAGACCTTGGTCTTGGTGCAGAGAAAGTTCCTGCTTAGGAGCTTCATCCTTGGAGATGACAGCTTCACAAATCCAAAAAGGATGAGTTATCTAATTTCTCTTGGGGTATTACTCAGTACGGACCAGGACTTACTCTGTGACCCAGGCAGGGTATTTGGTGGACTATTAAGTAGTTTGGTGATGTGAGTCTGCCATGGAAATCACAGAGGGCCCACAGGGTCTTGTGCGGTGGGATTGCCATTCCCAGGCAAATGTGTAATAATGTGGGTTTTACGTAGTAATTTATGTTTGATTCTTCTCCTGTTCTTCCAGGGAGCCACCTGAGTAGATTCTTACCCGTTTGCTCTCATATTCATACCCATCTGTTATTACCATGACATGACTTTTTTTCTAGTAAGTTGAATTACAATAGGACATATTGTGTATGGTTATCAGGGCTGTCAGGGCCACTCAGATTATTTTATCTTGCCTACCATGACTCTCGACAACAGGAAACCATTTGTTATGTTACCTTTAGAACACAAAAGGAAGTTAATTTTAATTATTTATTTTTTTAAAAGAAACTATGTGGGGGTAGTCCATAGCAGTTATTGGGTTGTGTTGCAAATTTGACTAAAATGGTTTTCATCTGAATCCTGCACTTGTGAAAAGCTAGGTTCACTAAGTTGGAGTAAGAGAAATGAAAAGGCATCTGAATGAAAGTGCATTGATTTTTACAGCAAGGTAACTGAGACCAAATGCTGGTCTTTGTCTTCAAAGGTTAATCTCTCTTTAGGAAATTAGCAGGAGGTTCAATGACTGATGCTGATCCTGAGGTTTCTTTGGTTAGAGAACGTGCAATATTTTATTTTGAGTTTTTTCTTCATGAATTGTGAGGACAGAAGAAGAAGAATCTAAACAATAAACTCCCAAGGTTCTTTTTTTTTTTTTTTTTTATGAATCTCTTCTAGATAACACAAGATAGGAGAAAATGCTTTTCCAGCGTAAAGCAAAATGCCACCCATTTTTCTCAGGCCAGCAATTTGAAAAAATCAGAAGGTAAAATACACACTCCTCACTGTAAATACGTCATGGGCTATAATAGAAAATAAAACACTGTATTTGCCAGTACTGTTTGGCTGCTTTTTGCCTCTCTAGTGCCATTTTTTAATTCCTTGGCTTGCAGAGGTGTTTTGCTAGCGCAGGCAAGGATCAGGACCTTTTATTTTTTTGTAGAACCTCCAAATCACTAGCTAAAATTTATTCTGTAGGATCCTTTTTTTCAGTGACACTTATGCAGAAGCATTTTCTTCTACTTGACTCCATTTTCTATTAACTGAGGGGGTATTAGATATTGTGGTAACTTTTGATGCTGATGATGCCAGACAATGTTTAGAGGCACAATTACAGCAAAGACATTTTGTAAGCGTATCAGCTGAAAAAGAAAACACATTGGACTTAACTACATATTTACAGTTTACCTCTGCCTCATATTGGAAACGTAAAAAGATGGAAAAATACTGTGATAAATTGAATAAATGGAAAGCAATTAACTTTTCCTTCATGTTTGCATTTTCATAGTTATTTCTTTTTCCCCTGTTTCTTTTCTAATAGCTCTTTCCTGGCAGTAATATTTCCTCTTTTGCAGTTATCATGAGCATTGTTACCAGAAATTTGGTATGAGAATTTTCAATAATTTTTTTGTTCATTTTTTTTCCCCCAGTCTTAACATAGAAAATGTATATTAAAACATAGAAAATGTGTATTAAAGTCATTTGATTTAGGAAAGTCCTCTGTCATCCATAAAAATAATTACTAAAATGTATTTCATTTGGTGTATTGAATAGGCTTGTAACATGAGTCCTCTTACTTTAAGAAGAATATTATCCTTATGGTGGGTTGACCTTGGCCAACCTTGATGCCCACCAAGCCGCTCCATCACTCCCCTCCTCAGCAGGACAAGGTAGGAGAAAATAAGATGGAAAAGCCTTGCGGGTCAAGATAAAGGCAGTTTAATAAAGCAAAAGCAAAGGCCCCGTGCAGAAGCAAAGGAAAACAAAAGATTTATTCTCTACTTCCCATCAGCAGGCAATGTCCAGCCTGGGAAGCAGGACTTCAGTGTGTGTAGTGGTTACTCAGGAAGACAAAAGTCATAAATAACAAATGCCCCCTTTTTCCTCCTCCTTTCTCTCAGTTCTTATTGCTGCACAGACGTCACATGGTATGGAATATTCCTTTGGTCTCTTTGGGTCAGCTCTCCTGGCTGTGTCCCCTCCCACGATCTTGCCCACCCCCAGCCTACTGGTGATGGGGGATGTTGGAGAGACAGCCGTGGTGCTGTACCCCAAACACCGGTGTGTTACCAACACCGTGCTGGCTACCAAGACACAGCCCGGCACTGGGAGGGCTGCTAGGGGAAAATTAACTCCATCTCAGCCAGGCCCAGTACAGTCCTCCTGAAGTACTTACTGACTCCGATCCTCACCACATTCCTGGAAATGAAAGAAGCTCCTGTAAGACTTCATCTTACAGATGGAGAAACCTGGGCAGAGCTGTCTCCTGGGAAATCACTGTCAGGAAAAGACCAGAACTCTGCAATTCTCTGTTTTGAAGGCCAGGCTTTTTTTTTTTTTTTTTTTTTTTTTTTTTTTTTTTTTTTTTTTAAGGCCAGGCTTTTTTTTTTTTTTTTTTTTTTTTTTTTTTTTTTTTTTTTTTTTTAATATCAAAGTGTAATAGAGTAAATAGCATAACGCAGTGAAGAAATCTCTGATTCTGTTCTTTAGGTTAGGTTTGATGTGAAATGGAGCTCCATTTCTAGCTCAGAAGTGTGCATGCAAAGGCTGCACTCTTTATTGATGTGCTGCTGTTCGCTTCTTGTGAATGCCCTGGACAGATACAGGGTCAACAGGAGGCTGATGTCATGTGAGTCCTCTTATCAGCCTGTGGCATCCTTCATCACTCTCCCCAAGTCTGTGCCGTATCAGCCAAACCAGTAGAGAACCTCAAGTTCCTGCTGTTATCACCCAAACGAAGAACGTTACTGGGATAAAGGCACCTTCAGCTCTTCGTGCTGGGTGTGATAGAGGTGCAGCCGTGACTGCCCATGATTTTCTTAGCCTTCATTCTTTCAGAAATGTTAACTTTTGCAAGGGATTTTGCAGATTTTCTACCTTTTCCTCCTTGGTGCTTTTGTTCTCCATCCTCATGCACTCTGCTTCCCTGCCAACAGTGCTGCATGCCTTTGCTCTCTTTATTCTCTTCCTCTTTGGTTCTCCTCTTAATTACCACACACTTTTATTTTTGCTTCCTAATTTATATCTTTACTGCTATTTTTCTGACCTTTTCTCTACCACTGATAGCACTGTCAGATGTTCTCTGCAGCTTCTCTCTATCTCCAAGTCTGATTTTTCTGCATTCTTTCATTCTTCCCAAGCCTATGCCTTTTCCTTTTTCTCTTCTATTTACCCTATGTTTATCTCTTTTCCCCCTGGGTTTGGATATACCATCATTTTTTCGTTTTCAAGTTGAATATTTGTTTTGTTTTGTTTTTCTCTTCTTGTGGTTCTCTTCCCCGTCCCCTTGCTTTACCCATCTCTTCTGCCCCGTTGGCTGCCAAACTCCCTCCTCACTATTTCCCTTTCCCAAAACTGAAGGACCACTGTCAAGGTCTACATCTTAGAAACTTCCTTTCCTTCACTTTTAATTACTGATTCTGTGCTCACGGACTTCCCCAGCCCCATCCCTGCCCCTCACGCCTTCCCTGTCCTCTGTCCCTCGTCCCTGTCCTCCTCCCTGGGTGTCCCTTGGTTCGCCAGTCCTCTGTCTCTGCAACTGCTGCCCAGCTTCATAAATAACGAGGGATACTTCAGGGGCCTATTTTATCAGTCATTTTCTAGCAATAATTGCAGGTAGACAGATATCCGTGGTTTAGCTCTTGGTATATATCCTAAAAAAAAGAATTAAAAAAAAATAATTAAAAAAATAATGCTAGTTTAACTTCTGAAGATATTTTACCTGCTAAGTATTGCCATTTCCCACCTTTGCCCGTCTGACACTCGGATGATTTTATAAAATAGGGAGGCAGAAGGAGATGCAACCCAGTTTGAATTGCTTGGATTTAAGGCGCTGTAAAAAAGTGAGATATTAGCGCGTGCCCTCACTATTTGGGATTCTCTACCACTGAAAATCTCCCATGCTAAATGTCCTAAGAAGATTAAGATCAACCCTTTTAATATCGCTTTTAGCTGAGCTTATTTGTAACCCTTTCAGAATACGTAGCACCTTGAGAGATGGCACGACAGGGATGTTGTTATCACAAGCATTATGTAGCCTTTTCACAGTATTTTCTCAAATATTAAGACTTTCTCCCCTGGCTTAATACCTTTATGTTACTGATTAACTTGCAGAAACCACAGGTTTTGATTATTTTTTTAAAGAGTCTGCAGTTGGTTTGCCCCTCTGAGCAAGCCTCGTCTCTTTTCTACAACTCTTCTACTTTCTAATTGCAGAGCTAGATGTGTCTTCCTCCAAATCGTAAATAACTGCGATTATCACCATTTATGATAAGTTTATATATACTTAAAAAGTCAAATTTAAGTCACAGAAGACCATATGGGTCTCTCACTGAATTTCACTCAAATTCAAAGGATGACTATGCACTGAATAATGTGAAGGGCCAAATTCTGCTGTTTCTCTTATTTTTTTTTTTAAACTTGTTTCCCATTACTGGTCAGGGATGTGGGTATCCTGCAGCCCCAGGGAATAACTCCAGTTCGGCTGGTCTCTGCGCATTCTCCTTCCAGTTCCAGCGATGGGTAAGGCTGGAGGGCTCCGGCTGAGCTCACAAGACCCCTGAATAGCAGAAGGGCGTTCTGAAGACCGTTGCCGTTGATTGTATAGAGGAGCATCATCCTAGAGCTACCAAGTTGCTTTTTTTAATCATTTGAGGCTGAAAAGAGGGATGTCAAGTCATCAATTAATCCTGACAGCATCCTTCTGTGGTGAAAAAATAATACTGTCACACCCATTTTATAAACAGAAAATCTAAGGCAGAGCTAATGGAAGCTCAATACTGGTGCTGCTGCTACCACCAGCCTCCCAATCCCCATTTCAAGGACAGTCTTGAACGTTTTATTTCAGATTGCAAAGGGAAGTCACTAAATCAGGCTGAACCCTGGGCCACGTTCCCATACCCAGACCAGTAAACCTCAGGCAGTAAGAGGGACTTCAAATGTCTCTCTTAAAATGTGTTTTAGGCTTAAAAATAATAATAATTTAAAAAAAAAAACAAAAAACAAAAAACAAAAAACAAAAAACAAAAAACAAAAAACAAAAAACAAAAAACAAACCCAACCTGGAGTAATCCTGGGTAAAAATTTTCAGAGTGCAGTATCTAAACACGGAGATGGAATGTTCCCACGGCGGTGGTCTCAAATCCAAGTGTAGGTATGGTGCCCATGTCTGGTTTGTGGCATTTGCAGCTGGAGTTTGGGCATTCTGATGTTTTCATGTTCTTACAAAGAAATTCCGAGTACCTTCATACCATGCCCAGTTCTTATTTTGCCTTTACCAGATGCATATCAAATCAAGTAAAAATACAAGAGCATTTCAAATACTTAAACTGAACAACAAAACCAGACCCTAGAATCACATTAGCTTAGTTTTTCCCAAAACATAATATCTTAAAAGAAAAGTTTGCATTTTAGTAGCGGGTTTTTGTACAGTTTTGCAGTTCTTCTTAAGGAAATGGAGTATATATAATTAATACTGTTTAATAAAGCTCAAAAATGCAACAGATGCAGCCAAAAGTGCACGTCATTTTGAGCAGATCTTTACAGAACAGACATTCCATATTGTGTTCATCTTTTTCCACGATCACTGCTATGACAATCTGGTGTGTTTAGCAGTTGTTGCTGAGTAAGGCAGACTGGATTGTATATGATTTTCTCCATGTCAGCCAAGAAACAGAGCTCTCTTCTTTTTGATGCAGTAAAGAGGTGGTCTTGCACTATTTATTGCTTTCTACCAGGAGCAGCTATACCTTTTCTAACTTGCAAGAATAATAATGCATTGCAATCTGTAGGGGCGCGTGGTAGAAGCTTTCTGCAGGTCTTAATTGAAAATAAAATGGTTGTGGTGTGGAAAAGTCACAGGAACTGATAAATCAAATAAGATGACCTCCCAAAGAGAAAAGCTACAAGATTGACAAAACGTGTCATTAAAATCTGTGAGTATCATATAAAAGCAAAACCTTTTAAAAGGGGATATGGGAGGAGGATCACCTACAGCAGAAAACCCGTAAGAGGAGAGGCTCCAGTGCAGAGGAAACGTTTCCCCTTTCAGCATTCCTTTTGGGTGCCAAATTTTCCTTCTGTTCTTCCCCACCTATTAAACAAAGCTGCAACTTCCAATTCCTATCAGTTTTCCTAAATATGTGCAGCTTATGTGGCTTCCACGAGCTGTAAGGCTCCGTATTCTCCTGCCAGCTCCTTGACAATGTGGCTCCAACAGCATCCTCCACTTTTGGCTGCCTCTGGGACCCCTGGTCTCTTCTGGAAAGGGAGAGGGAAAGCATATCCTTTGCTGGAAGGACTTTTTGTGACTACGAAGCAGATAGCGGGGCTGCGAAGACCTTGGAAAGATTCCTGTAAGTGGCGTGGCTCCGTCCGTGGAGGCTGCCCGCTCTGCAGGTCCACCTCGGGTCGAGCGGTGCGCAGCTCAGCATCAGAAACGGGGTGGGCTCACCAGCATCCCTCGTAAAGCACCCACAAAAGCCTGCCTAGGGGAAACTGAGGCTAACGGGAAACATTCTGCTGAATTACACCGACTCCCAGCATCCAAGCTGATTTCCTTGCACACTTCTGATAGAGGTGTTCCCTTCCAGCCCAGGCTGAGCCCTCGGCTCTAATCCCATTGCGGCTCTTTCAGCTGGGCACTGTGGAGGGAACGAAAATACTGGCAACGTGTTTCTGCACATGATTTACCTACCAGAGAGAGGTGGGTATTTTAAGTGTGAGGATGCAAGCAAACTAGTAGGCGGTTCTGGGATCTTTGCAACTGGAAAAATTCTCTCTCCGAGCCAGTGTTCATATCCACTTTGGTTACTGGAACCACCGTGAAAACTCCTGGTTCACAGATGTGAAACAAATTATGAAGCTCATGCAGTTGCATTCCTCCTTATTACTGAGAACAAAACAAATCTGGGAGATGGAGGACTTCTTAAAGTAATTATTGTCTGGCTTTCTTTTAAGAAAATACAACTAATTCTGAAAACTCCACAGTTCCTGAAGATTTCTCAGCCTAGGAAAGTCACATTAATTATAAGATTAATTTGTTTTAATTCCCTAAACCAAAAATATTGACTAAATGAGAAATTAACACATGTAGAGCTGCAGATGTCATTTGGCTTCAGATTTCCTGAATCATATAATTATTAATCTTTCATATAGCAGTGTGACAAACCTACAGATTCATTCTACAAAATTAGTCTGTGAAGAAAGACACCAGGACAGCTGAGCTATAGATTTTCCCTTAATACAGGAAGGAAAACATTGGAATTTTCTAAATAATAAATAAAACCTAAATATTTTAAAGACATATGGTGCACATCTGTCTGAAATACAATAATTTAGAGTCATTAAATGCAAGATATAATATTCACCTTAGAGTGGGGGAATTACTTCATTTTTAATATAACTTACTGACTTTGGGAAATTCAGATGATCTGTGGTACCCTTTGAACCTGGCATTCTGTCCTAGTGAAGGAGATAGATTAGCAAACTGGCTTTTTTTTTTCTTTTTAGATAAGCAACCTCGTGTTTCGAGGCATTGAGTGTCATACCCATACAAACCTTTAATATTATCTTCAGCTGAAATTATAAATAAATACAGGTTTCTTGCTTTCTATTTTAACTTCCGGTTAACTCCTTAAAAGTCTAAAGGCAGAAGACACCTCGTGTTCCTTTATTCCTTTCTTCTTTACCTAAAGCACCACACAGATCAGAAGCTTTACATTAGTACAGCATGGATTCATAAAATTCCAGTTTGGGAAATCATAAATTTTAGTTTTTGATTGACCTTTTCCTCCTGAAAAAGGGGGTAAACTGTATTGGAGATTGTATACATATTTTTCTGACAGGGAAAAAAAAGGGTTTTTTCCTGCCCTACCCATTTTTTAACATGAATTTGCCTTCAGCTAGGTGAGATACGACTCGGTCCTTCTCACTTTCAAAGTGGGTAGTTTGAAGAGTGAGGGCATCATTTGAAGACAGGGAAGGGAGAGAAGAATCTAAACTGAATTCTGATTCCGAGTGGTGGGTTGAGGATAATGTCCAACCATGCGGCGTAAGCAGGGAGGGGAATTGTACTGAGGAAGTTTCGTCCCCAAAAGTACAATTTCAGAGAAACTCTGTTCCTATAAACAACCCCCCCACACACAATTCCACAAGTAAACGTAAATGATGCTGAGATAAGTTCTGTTTGTTTTAAGGGAGCATGACAAAGATCCTGAAACTTTCTTTAAAGTCCTGCTGAAACTGAAAGAGCAAGATCTACCTTTCCACGTGTCCGTCCTTGGAGAGGCTTTCACTGAAGTTCCAGGTACCTTTCCTCTTCTTTTTCCTGTACTGTAAAGTTACTGTAAGGTAAATATTTCCAGAAGGAGTTTTCATGTGCATATTTTCTTATATTAGTGGAAGGACATGTTTAAAATCTTCGTAGTTGTAAAACTAAATATTATTGATGTGTTGTAAAATGAAAACTGTTAAAGACTGTGAGCATTTTTTCTGTTACTTGGCGGTGCAAGGCCTTATTTATGCCTTTTGTTGCAGTAACACGTCTCTGTTTATTTAGACAGAGAGATAGGTGTGAGTGATGGGATGCTGCAGATAGGAAACAAAATCTTTCAGGCCGGGGTCACTCATCTGAAATGCAGACTGAGATTTTAGCAGGTGAAAACACTCAGTTCCCTTTCAAACGTGAGGTTAAGGACTTCTGTGGAGCGCTTCTGGTTTGTATCTGGCATGAAAGTGGTCATTAATCTTTAATATTTTTATACCACTCTTTTGCACACTCCTTCCGTTCCTCGGTTTCTGACAACCACTGCTCTGTAAACAGTTTCACCCATCTGAAGAAGAGAGAGGGTTTATTCTGAATCCACACAGCTTTGTGCCTGAGTTACTGTGGTAATAAAGAGAATAATCAAATCCTATATTGCACGCGCTTGTAGTAAATGAAACCTTTTTAAAACATACGTTAACGAGAGGGGAACTTCAAAACATCCCGTGTTTTAGCTCATCCGTGTTTTCCAAAATGTCAACTTGCATCCCTCCGACTCTTCGGTCTGTAAAAATAGACTCGGGATAAGTTAATTTGTCAGTTCTGTCGTATCTGTTGCCTGCTGGACTGGTGATATTTCAATTGTTTTAGTTTCGATTTTGCAGTTTTTTAAGACACCAAGAAATTGATCTGACCCAAATAACTTCTGGGTCCCCAACCGGGGCACAGCTGGGTTGGAAAAAGAGGTAATCATTTGCTAGCAGGAAATTCTTCATGTTTTCTGTCCACTTCTTTTTAGACAGTTTTCTGAAAGCCTGTTCTTCCAGGCAAGTCTTACCGCAGATCCCAAGGCAACGTTGCTTTCCAGACTGAGCGCACCAGATTTCTTAGAAGGAGAAATTTCTAAGGAATATGTGACAGATAGGAATATACGATGGTGCACTGCGGGAACAGATTCTATTGACACTCATTTTGGATGTTGTTACATATCTCATTTGTGGCTTCAGTACTTATGAATAATGTAGATCATCCTAAATTTATGCCAGTATATCAAATCTATATGCCGCACCTCTTGTCTTGTCAATTCATTCATCCTCGTGTATAAATAGAGTCTATATAAAGGGCAACGTGGTGAAATGTGTCTCATCACCATGCATTTGATAGGGCCGTAGTCATACAAATGACATATGCGGGTCATTGCTAACAAGTACCAATAAAACCTGTTGCACATACTTAACTGAAAATCTATTTAAGAGATTTTTTTTTTTTTAATAAATTGTTGGCACTGCATTTCCTCTCCCTCCAATTATGGGACAAAATTCCCTCGGTGTTATAAATGTCACGTGTACATCCATTGGTAAAGGTGCATAGCATATTTCATAACTCACTAATCATTCATTCATTTGAAAGCCCCATTTTCCCTGGTTAGAAGTACACAGCAAATACGCAGCAGGAAGGTAAGAAATCTTTCCTTTTCAGTGGTGCTACAGCTTGGGTTTAGGCTCTTAAGGAATCAAAAGGTACGACTTAGGGCTTTGGGGGGGCAATGCCTCCCCTGGGGAGGGGAGCGAATAGCTCCGTGGCTGGCTCTTGTCTGGGCTTCGTCAGCGGCGGCGGAGCGAAGGCTGGCAAGTATCCCAGCGATAGCCAGAAGTTGCTCCTCAGGAGTGGAAGTTGTTACGTCTGTCTCATCTTTGATCATCCTGCGTGGAGTATGAGCATCGTTTTCAGTTAGAGGTTTAAGACCGTTGTCTGTCATTGGTACTCCTCTGTCCTAGCATATCAGCTGCACTTTCAGTGTGGTTTGATGGTCCATCAGATTTTGGCTAGATACCGACGGCAGCGGAGCGATGTGCGTGTTCGAAAGGCCAGCCCAGACACCTGAGCCCCATACCAGGCAGCAGCATCTCTCCATCCTTACCCTAATGCT
>VXBL01009093.1:1284333-1298207 GCA_013400195.1 Aramus guarauna | reverse complement strand
TCCCTCCATGCAGACGATATGATTAAAAAGCAAATATTTTAACATAACTTAGTGATCTGAGCTATTACTGAAATGTCCACAGTTTCACTCTTTTTTTTTTTTCTCCTAGATTAAAGAAAACTTTAAAAATCTATTTGCTTTGACATATGACACAATATTTAAGAACTGAAATCATCAATTAAATCACACATCAGAAACATTTCCCTTTGGTAAAAAATATAGTGCTAGACGATGTACACTTTGAAATTGTTGTTAATGTTTAAAATGCAATCTGAAGTGCATATGTTATTTAAAAAAAACCATAAATTACAAATTTTAAAAGTTTATGAAAAAAAACCTAGCAATCATTGCTTAGCAAAAGCATTTGCAGAGGAATGTGTATCTCTGGGTTTTGTGGATATGCCTAGTTTTCTAGCCTGAAAACCGAATATGTTATTCTTCATTTTATATTTTGCCTGTTCAAAACCGAGTAGATCTAAATGAAACCGAGTTCCTTCTGGGTGCCTGTGCTAAAGTACCAAACCCGATATGCACATGAAGGTAGCAAAAGCCTTTTGGCTCGTCACTGAAAATAGAAAAGGTGAACGTTGACAAGATTTCAGCTCTTTTTTTCTGGGGACTGAGGGAAACTGAAGTTAAAAATAAAGCCCTCGTATGGTCAACATGTTGGAGGAAATTCAAAGACTCTCATAAAATAAACATATTTTAAGAAGTGTTTTGAATTTCACTGTGTAATTTCTGGCCAACAGAAATTACAGTTGTATCTTTGGAGGGACATTATGTCAGATCAATGGTCATTATGCAAAAAAAAATAAACTGAAAACTTGATGCCTTAACCCGTTCAGTTATTAGAACGCAAACACGAAGAAGATAGCTTTTCTGCAGATTCGCTACTAGAAAACTTTGCGCCACTGCGTCGCAGTTATAAAATATTTGGGTTTGATGTTCCAGGAGATATGTAAATTCTTCTTTGAAAAATCACAAGTACGAAGCATCTCACGCTTTGGCAAAGGAATCGCACCAGTAGTTATTAAAAAAATACAGCCGTTTTTGTCCCAAAAAATAAAGGAAATTATCCGAAGCATGTGCATAAGCTAAAATATCCCAGCCCGCAGCATGCTGCAAGTTGTTCCTAGGCTATATTTAATCATAACCTTTGGAGTCTTAAAGCCGAAGGAGAATATCTGTTCTGCCAGGTAACGGTGATTGCGTGCGTCTGGCTATACATCCACATACGGCCCAACGTGCGCACGTATGGCCCTGTTTTTCTGCTGCATTATTAAGAAAAGCCGTCCATACTTCACCATGTTGTTACATGTGTCTGTCTGCTGATTATAAAATGTGTTAAACAGTATTTAAAAAACAAAAAAATGCAGAGCTGCGCTTTGATTTATTCAGCGAACAAAACATATGCTCGCTGTTCTGTTCTATGTAATTCATATGATCAATAAAATTTTCTTTAAAAAGAGCAACTTTGGCATTTAGAAGGATTATGCTGCTGAAGAAAAAAACGTTTCACTCTTGCTTTATGTAGTCAACCTCAATGCTCTTGCACCACCGTAAGTTTTTGGCTCACTAACGTCTTTTTTTGTGTATTTATTATTTCTAATCCTCAGGGTCGAAGCTGTGCATTGCGGCTGTTACCCGCTGTGTCCCAAAGCCTTGGTGTACCCGGAGATATTTCCAGGTAGCTGCTTTGCTCCACATTCTTTTTTCTGAAACGTAATAACGTGATTCATGCTAAAATACAAAGTTTGAGAATAAACTTGAGCAAAAGCAATTGTTTATTTGGCAAGCCAACATGTTAGTGTTAAGGAAAATTTTACGTGTTTTAATACATTAGACGAAGTTTATATTTGCCATCTGTTCTTTTAAGATAACACAAAAGCAAGTTTTGAAATAGCATTCTTCATTGTTAGCATACACAACCCGTAATGATAGATTTTTTGTTAAAAGGTCAGTGATGCTGCAATGGTTTGCAGATTTTTTTTGATACACGGAAAAAAAAAAAAAAAACCCGAGGCCTGAAAATCACACCAAATTATTTAAACAATTTAATACTTAATAGTATGCAACTGTGGTACAGGATACAAGCTAACGTAGTACCAGTTCTTTGAAAAATCTCATCACTAAATGTATCACATATGCATTGTGTTACATTAGAATAATGTATTTTAATCACCCAAAGGAGATGTCTAAACAGCACAACTACACAGTCTTATTTAGCATTAAACATCCTTGTGAGCTGAGGTAACCTTATAAAATCATGCTTAAATAATGTAAAACACGAGGCGGCACAGAGCAATATGCATTTTTAATTAGTAAAGTGACTAATATCGAGTGTGTGCTTTGAGGTTTTTGTTTCATTAAAAATGTATCTGTTTTTCCTGCAGCTGAATATCTGTATTCTACACCTGAACAGCTTTTTAAAAGGCTTCAGAATTTCTGCAAGAGACCAGATATTGTAAGGAAACATCTCTATAAGGTAGTTGTTCAGAATAGTTTTACATGATATAATGCCATATTGAAGTACAAAGGAAAAAAAACCCCTTAAAAAAACAACATTTAATTAACATACTAATGTTTAAAGGAAACATGCTAGGGAGGGATATTAGTCGTTACACTAACAAGGATTAATTAAGCTAGATGCCAGTTGTATTAACCTAGGTCTTATGAAATACGTGCACTTAATGCATGCTACATGCTTTTTTTTAATTTATTGTTTTCTAAAATGACTGTCCTTTACGTTTGGACCCAAGAGGCTTATAAAAATGAACCTGGATTAATGCAACTCATTAGTTTAAAAGGAAAATAAAAGAAAGATCCTACAATTATACTAATGAGGATAAGCCTACCTTTCTATCCTAATTTAATCTTCAGTCCTCAAAAAATGCAGGTGACTTGTATCAGGTAAGAGTTCTCTGCCTTTTGGAGGTATTTGAGTTATTTTGGTAATTACGATTCTTTTCACTCTTTGCTTTTTCAGGTGTGTTGAACGCAAAAAAAGTTTTATCGGAAGCATAATTTCCTGGTGTTCAGCATGTCCTAGTCTTTGCAGTTATTTATGCAGTGAAAGTACCGTTTCGGTGGCAGACCTTCCCATCGAGTTTTGATCGAGCGTTCAATTCTAGACCGACTTTCGCATTTTTAAGAGGTGTATTTATACTGCTAGGAGTCACGCTTTTTTTTTTAATTACGCGATTGTAGATGAAGCCCTAAATTTTATATTATTCCAGTGTAGAGCTATTATTACACGATGCTGCTTTTAGAAAAAGAACTGCTCTTTTCTGCATGCCGATACGTACATTTACAGTGTTTTCTGACTTTTACGGTCGTGGCTATGGCGTGGGCAGGTTGGATGCGCATTACCCCTGCGCGACAAAGGTGTTTCAGGCAGCATTTGTAAAAAAAACAAAAACCAAAAAACCCCAAAAAACCCACCCTGAATTCAGCTGAAAATCCGTAAAAGCTCGGGAGCGCACAGAAATAACTCCTCGGGTTACCCGTGCAGTACAAACGTGGTCTCTTTAGCGTTCCCTGGCTGTCGCCGTCCAGGCACGCTGTTAACGAGCAAGTCGAGTAATCTCCTTCTTAATTTGGAGGCTCATGCTGCCAGCAGACCTAACCTCATCTCTGCACCCTCCTCCCTCTGGGGACCAGAAAGCGTTGGGGCTTGCCGCGTGTCGCCTGCCTCTCTACCCCTTCCCGCACACATGTAGCGGGAGGAGCCAGGGTTTAGCCCGCGTCTGACTTTTTTTGTGACCTAAAAATAGACATTTACATAATGATACATCAAAGATGATGTCGTTTCTGCAGGAAACAGTTAAAACTTCAAGAAAAAAGGAGAGAACCAAAAATGCAATTTAACACCCAATTTCAAGCTCATTATCTTTCATTGTCTATTAACTTGGCAATGGTTCAGAAGGTAGCTCATAATAGTTTAAAATGCTGACTGAACACTTCCAGTGTTCAGCATTACTTCTTGAGTCAATAGTACCGTATAGTTATACATGGTGGCTTCAAAGGGAAAACAGTCCTTAAACGTTTACCTTGCCATTTCCCAATGCTTCAAGTTCGGCTAATAGTTGCGTTCACGTGGATCTTCCCTCTACGTGTGGATCTCCAGCTCCTAACCGGAGCCAAGCTGCACTAAAAATGGAAAAAAACGGTACAGCAAATACAGATGTAAAATGGTACGGGTTTAAAATGTGTGCCTGAGCCCCGTAAGCAAAATGCTAATTTGCTTGAAGGATTTTTCTTTTTTTCAAAAAATCCCTTGGGATGATTTTCAGGCTGAAGCTGAAGGAGTTTATCCTCCCCCTTGTCCGTGGGTGCTGTTAACGGTGCGGCCCCCATCAGACCTTGCCAGCGTTCGCACGGAACGTCTGCAACAGGTAGCAATTGAGCTGAGTGGGGGATCGCTTTCAAATGAGTAAAGCAGAGACTAATCCAGAACCTGGGACTACCGGTGAAAAGATCCCTGTTGTCTTTAATAGGCTTTGGATCAGCTCGGAGAATACTGTTAGAGTTGTCTTTTTGTACCTACACCCACGTGTGCCAAGTCTTCCTTTCGCAATGAAACTATCCGCAAAGCCTCTTAGAAAAACCACTGATTTAGATGTGTGCTGTTCGTGTAGTTTTGGATGGAACGATTTTTAGGAAGCTGAAAAAAGTGAAATCATGAGGGGTGCACAGCACTTCTACTGTATTTTCACTTTTTTCAAATCAGTATAATATTATATATACTGTAGTGGAATAGAAAAGGGACCCCAGCACGGTGATGCATAACTCTTTTTCTTTCAGAAACCTTCCTGACGTGCTCCTTGCCTCAGCTCCAGAAAGTAGCTGTGGAGTCTTGAAAGTAAAAATGCTGTAAAAGCAAATAGTGCTTTTCTTTACTGTTTGGGGATTCTGCTTCGTAGATTGGGAAGTAATCACCATCAGAAGTACCTTGGCTTATCCTTTCACATATTGCTGGGTTTTTATTACAGGGGCTATCCATAATAATTAGGCAGCAGTCTAATTAAACAGGCAGTTATTCCTTCAGTTGTCCTCAGAGCTTATGCTGACAAAACCAGGGGCAAAGGGAGAGAAACGGCAGCGGGGCGGTCGGGTTAGGGAGCTGGACACACGGACGTCCCTGTGAAAACGCGCAGACCGAGACACCGAACTGCGATAGCCTAACTCCGTGGAGCAGATTGAAGCTGGCAGACTTGTTAAAGCGTCCATAATGTAAGCACCTATGCAAACCTTTCCAAATGATGTATTACTTGCCCTGTGTATTCTCACAGCACCCAAGGCCGGCTCATTTGCATTTCGACATTGCCTTCTACCAGTTATTAGTAGAAGATTGAGATGAGCGGAAAGCAAACCTCATTTGTTATCAATTACTTGTTCTGTTCCAGTTTTGTGGAATCGAACATTGCTCTCTGGTTCGGGGTATTTGTGGTTGCCAAAGTAAGCGCCAGAACGAAGCAAGTACTAGCAACGGGGCATCGGTTTCCATCAGATTACACCAGAGGACCTGTCAGTGTTTGCAGGCTCCCTATCTAGTAGGTTTAAAATTAAAAAAAAATAAAAAATAGGGCAAAGCATTTGTTTCTGCATTATTTTCTTTACGTTTACCTTTCAGTTCCCTCACTTCAGTTTCTTAATTTAAAACAGCATGTATGAAGAGTATACAGTGGAAAGGGACAAGAAGAGTTGCCAAAAGCCAGGCATGGAAGGAGCTGACAACTTTAAATAATCTCTCCCAGCCCTCCCAGCTGAATGAGTGCTGGTTGACATGCTGTCAGCTTCAGTTCCTACAGAAAAATCCTACTCTCACTCATGCTTGTTTAACGGAGAAAAGAATTTGGCCCACTTTCTGACATTCATCTTCTCATTTCCATCACACTACAGAAGCTCACCTGCCTATGAAAAGACACATGGCGTGATTTTTTTTCCTTTCTTACCCCACTGTAGAAGGAAGTCTGCTGAATTCAAAGGGATTAAACTGCTGTAAAATCAAATTAAGATCCCAGTTAGACCGTAGACATCTGAATTGTTTCCAGTCTCAGGATTTGGCTGTGTAGGGCAGTTCTAACAAAACTTTCTTTTTTCTTTTTTTTTTTTTTTTTCCTTTTCTTTTTGCTCTGATTCAAGATAATGCAGTATCTTTAGTATTTCAGGAAAACACATAGAAGGGAAAACTGCTCCTGGTCCAGCTTTAATATTTAGGCACAGCTAGGGAGGCAGCAGGAGGCTTTCTCAGCCTAAGGAGACGGGGTGCTGGACAAGCGAGGATGTCCCATCAACCAGTCAGCCCTGTTGCACGGAGCAGAAGTTGTTCGTAGTTCTTGTACAGCTCATGTAAGAGCCAGGGATGATGCCTCTGCCCTTATCCACACCCACTGCCCAGAAAAACTCCGTGAGAAATTTCGTTTTTCCATAAGGATGCTAACCACCACGCTGGATCAGCGCGCCATGTGTTTAATTCCATGTTTTTGATAGCGGTGAGCAGCAGGTGTTTGGGAGAAGGCTGACACAGGTAGAAATGGGATATTAAAGGTCTTCTCTTTGTCTTTTAGAGTTAAGAGAGTGGTCCTAACCCTGGACTCGCACATTTGATCACCTTTCACAGCCTTTTCGCGTTAAGTATAGCCAGGCTGTACGTGACAGTTCTCTAGTTGACATTCAGGCCCTCGGAAGCCCCTGTTCCTGTCTTTCACGGCTTCCTATAGCAAACATAGGTTCATCCTATGTTTAGAGACAGCCGTAAAAGCTTTCCCTTCAATTGGCTCAGGGTTTCCCCACCTTCAGTGGCGTTGAGTGTCGTCTTGTTCTGGAGTTGGTTGCCTGGAAGCAGAAGCTCCTCATCCATCTTTTCTGTACCGTTCATTATGTTATAAACATTTGTCAAACTCTTACAGTATCCTAGTCTTTGCAGTCTCTCCCCCTGCATGTTATTCCATGTTTATTTGCTAATTTCTCATCACCCAAGCCGTTTTGATGCTTGAGAGCTGTTTTTGTGCTGGTGTGAGCATTGCTTTACAGAAGTATTCTAGGCCATGCCATCAGTTTATGTGATGTGTTGTACTCTGATAATTTTCAACCTGTTCCTTATGGAGCCAAACATACTGTTTACTTTTTAATGGTGAATGTATATTGAGCAGATGTTTGCTTACAGTGTTCTCCAGATCTTTTGTCCTGAGCTGATAAAGTTAATTTAGAGCTCTATAGGATATGCAAATAGTACAAATATTTCCGGCAGAGCACGTTTGCAGAGAAAAAAGAAGGCGTTGTATGGAATTTGTGCTTCTCCCTGGTTAGCATTAGGCGCAGGTCAGAAGGAGGTTGGAAGCACAAGTGAGAAACTTGAGTTTGCCTCTTGAGATGCTTGGTTTCCAGTGGGCATAATTTAAAATGGTTTCAGAGATGGTCAAGATCTGCTTCTCAGAGCCTGTATGGGAAGGTTGTAGCAGCCTGGGAACTCTGGAGTGCGGCGTGCTGCGTCCCTGCTCTCCCATCTCTGTGTCAGTGCTTAGGCATGGGAGCCTGAGTAAAAGGTATATAATTAAGAATTTCTTATGCGAGAGAAAACTTTGGTTACTTATTTAGAACATAGAATCATAGAGTAGTTAAGGAAGGTATCTCTGGAGGTCATCCGGTCAGCCTCTGCTGAAAGCAGGGCCAGCTTCGAAGTAGGATCTAACTTCAAAGTTGGAGGAAGTTGCTCGGGGTCGCATCCAGGTTAGAATGAAGTCTTGACATTTTCCATTCCCATATGTATAGCTGATATAGGTGAAATCCAGCTAGCTTAGGAGGTTTGCACAGGTGGGAAGATCTGCTGGACCGTGGGACACTATTTAAGCATTTCGGGTCAACCTTAGGTCTTCAAGCAGCGTGTGGGTCTGGAAGCAGCTGTGGTAGAGTGATGTCTGCTAGCTAATGTGGATCCTCACTGTGAAAGAAATGAGCTAGCTGTTGAAGTTGCCTGCTAGGTCATTCTGGGATCCAGCCATACATATGTAGACATATGTGTCCTGCATCTGAACTTCTCCCAGGGCTTGCCTTGCTCTCGGCTCCCTGAGGTATACATCCAGGAGATTTCAGCTCTCTGAAAATGTTGGTCTATAGCTCGTAGCAGTTGGCTGCACTTGTGGAGCAGGAAGAAAGCGTTCATTAAGAAAGCGGTTACGTGTGCATCTTTCAGCATAAACACCAGGACTTTGACCTTTTTATTGTAACCAATATTAGGTAGCTTCCAATTTAGTTTTAGAAAGTATATGAAAACTGGCGGATGAACTACAGCCGCTGCAAAACGGTAGATGGAGAAACAGGTCAAAGGAAATAGGATTGACTTCGAGATGAAAGTTGCAAAAAAAATGAAAGCTTACTTTTTTCAGTAAGGTATACTGAAATTACCTTGGCAAAGAAAGCCTGAAACTGTTTTCCTACTGTTGCAGTCGGTCAGTGTGTTCTGAACCACCCTCTGCAAGGCACCCACCAACATGTCTTGCATAGATTCGCACCCAGCGTTTGATGGCTTTTTGTTTAAAGACAGAAAGAATGAAATGAGTTTGAAAAGGCCGATGTAAGAAACTACAGAACAGACCAGTTTGTGCAGGGAAAAACCGTAACTCTACTGAGGAGTATTAGACGGGTCTGACCTGGGCCTCAGCGCACCCAGTCCGTGTAAACCAACGCTGTCTTCTGATGGTGGTTTCCAAAGGTGCTTGGAGTTTGAAAGTTGAGCTCCAAAAGTGATTACTACAAGGTGCTTTCCACTTTGATTCTCCCCCAATACTCACTTACAGAGGGAAGGAGCTGGGTCACAGAGTAAAGCTGACCCGATACAAATTTGCTCTGTAAATCACTCTGCTGTCTTGCCTGCCAAATCTCAGTTTTTCTGCTGAATAATAGTCTCTAATTCTTAATTTTGTTAAGATAATTTTTAAAAAAGTACATAAAATGTATGCCAAATCAGTACTGTCTTCTTGAATTCCAGCTGTCCTGAAACAGCGGGTCTGAATGGATGAACAGTCTTTATTAAATTCTAAAGGTTAACTCTGAAGTCTAATGATGGCAGAGTAGATATTAATTGCTTCAGTTCTGATCTTGGGACACAAGAAACAAATAAGTTGATTATTTCGTAAAAGATACTGTACTGCTACTGACGTTATGCTGCCTGTTCTTCGTGGGGAGGTCTTTATGTGAAAACTTTACTTCTCTCAATCTTTGCGTATTTTAGGAGCTGTTGACTGAGTCACTATTCCTTGAAAAAACGAATGCCCAGACCTTTTCAGAGTTATCACTCCCCTCAAAAAAGGAGTTGAATGTATTCTCTCCAGGGTTACTCTAAAATAAAGCCCAGAAGCCAGACCGATGGTGGTCAAGCAGGAGAATTAGGCCCTCGCTCCTGCTGGTTGGAGGTTCCGCCATGCCGGAGGATGCGAGAGGCAGGTCAGTCCCCTCAGGTGTTCAGTCCATGGCCTGTCCGCCAAGACCACCGGTAAAACAGATGGACGTTTGATGGTGGAAGCTCCTCATCCAGGAGCTAATAACCCGGGGCTGCCGACCAGCTCACCTGTCTTTAAAAAAAACCCGCAGAATTCGCCCCGTTTCCGAATCATGCCGCGTAAGCGTTCTCTGACCAACTCGCCTCCACCCCCGCGGAAATCCCGGGCGCTGCGGAGCGTTTCGGCACAGAGCCATGCTCCTTCCCGCGCGACAGACGTCCCTTTTGCGTCCCAGCATCTAACGCGGCTTCGTGCGCTTTTCTCTTCTGCTTCCTCGTAGGGCGAGACGGCTGGGTTTTCTTGGGCAGCGCTCGGCGGTAAATTCAGGTCTCTGCTCGCAGCAGAACCGAGGGAAGATTTGTGACAGATGGGGCTAAGTCACAAACTTGCAGCCTCAGGCAGAATTGTGGAAGTTTCCAGAGTGTGCCCATATTTACCTGATCAGAGAGAAAAGAAAATCTGCAGAGGAAGCCGAGCCTGGCTGCTTGTCATAGCTGACACAGAGCCATCTGCCACAAACCTGTGGCGGCTTCAGATCTCCAATCCCTGCCACCACCCCAGCTCAAATTAAATACAGATTCTTAGAGACGTTATGATGGTTACACATGTCCTCGGCATCACATGCAGGAGACTGTTCAAAAAAAATATGTGGCCTGTTGTATAACCGCACTCATGTATCCCATATGTGGTGCCACATTGAATTTCCGGTTGAATCTGTTTTTATCCTTTGTACTGGATGACATGGTGCCTGAATTCTTTCTTTTCGCCGACACGATGGCAGCCAAGCTGCAGCTTCAAACGCTCACACTTGGCTGAGTTTCTACCTAGGTTGCCAGGTTATCATTGGAGCCTTATTGTGTCCTCAAAGGGCCACAGGGCCTGAAAGGAGGATCCGAACGCTGCCGGACTAATTGGGCAGCCATCTCCGGGTTGTTTGGAGGCAAGGAAAGGGGTTTTTTTTTTTTTTTTTTTTTTTTTTTTTTTTTTTTTTTTTTTTTTTTGTGCAAATTAATGACTCTCTGGCACGGGGGTTTTTAAGTGAAGGTATTAATAAGGGGTCTGGCAGGTAATCCCATGATTCACGGAGTTACATTTGCATTTAATTAATCTTAAAGAAAGCTGAAAGATAAACAGCTGTAATTCAAACTAGCATGGGAAATATGCTACATGGTGCCATCTATCCGATAAAATGAAAGCCGAGACACTTGTTTTATTTCTCTCAAGGATGGAGAACAAACAGATAACAGTCAAAATACTTCCAATAAAAACCAGTAGTTTAAATGTAACGGCAGTTCATCAAGAATCTTCGCATCCCGTTACAAATACAGTCTTTTAAAGATAAATCACTTATGATTCCAGCAGTCAAGCTGCTATATTTGTTGATGTAAAATGTTTTGAAGATGTAGATTGTACAATAAATTTTTAATAAAGTGCCCACTGCAATTTTTAATTAGCATATCTCATTCATGTATAAGTGTGTACATCTATCTGTATGTTTATCACTATGCATATCCTTGTGTCAGAGTCAATGAATGCAATTGTGTCTTTATCTGATGAAGTAGAATCTGTTTTGCAAGCGATAATAAAACCTTATGACAATTCCAAGATTTTTCAACTCCGCGCTGGGAAGAAGCAAGAAGAGGACTCTGGGTGAGGCGTTACGATGCGAAGCCGGGTAAGACCCCTTTTTTGCGGACAGCCGTGGTTTCAGCTTCCCTCGTATCAGGCAGGGTACCTCCTCTCCCCGTCCCGGCAGCAGACATCAGCATCTTTCCTCTGCCCAAGCACCGTCCACAGCAGGTGAAAGGCGCGGGCTGGTCCCCCTCCGCACACGTGCCTTCCTGCCTTCGGACGCCATCAAGATGCTGAACTGTCCTTTTTCAGCGCGAGAGGGAGCGTGCGGTACCTCTCCTTAAAATCACTCCATTAAGCAACCAGAAAACCCAAGGGAGATCAATGGTAGGCGTTCGGATATTTTCCTAGCACTGCAGGGTTGTGACTTTGCAGTAATCATCTGTCTTCTAAGCTGGTTCCTCCTCATTTCTGCTCGACCAAGGCCCAGCCTGGGTCTAGGCGTTCAGTGTGGTCGAGTGGAAGTGGTCTTCTGGAGACAGCATGCGGAGGTGCGGTAGTCATTCTTGGTAGGGCCGAGTGACAGCACTGCCTTGCACTTCTTATTGGAGTGTATCATAAATGTTCACCAACGTTACCACACCTTGCGCTGATGAGAAATATATATTTTTTTTTTTCTTTACTGCTGGAGAAACTGAGGCATGGTACAATTAAAGCAAATCGGTTCAAGTTTCACAGTGAGTCATTCTCCGAACCAATAAAAGGGAAAGAGGAGATGCCGTAACGTCATGTTAGGGCTTGTGGTGAACAGACTCGATACACCAAAGCTCTGTGGTTTCAGGTTGAAGACTCCCGTTGTCCTCAGCGCACACAGCACCCTGAGCAGGCCCACGACTGAGGGAGGTCTCGCCCAGCTCCTTGGCGAGCCGATGCTCTGCCTGGGTTTACTGATCAGCGATACTTCAGCCATACCTAGCTCGGTCTGGTAAGCGAGGCTTCATCTTGATGGAAAATTTTCCCTCTGACTTACAAACCCTTGCAAATAACGTTTTATAATAGAAACACTGTGGGAACTTTAATTGCAGGGTAATAATAGCAATGCTGCATTATCTTCTGGTATTTCTTTACGTTCTTAGCAAAGATGCACAGCTGCTCTAGAGCGAGGATGAAAATGTCCTTCCCGCATCTCCTGGGACCTCCAGGTTGGCCTCATGTCCGGGGGTTTCGAGGTCCTCGGCGAGGTGGGACTTGCAGGTCACAGGAGATGATATTCCCCCCAAGGCAGTGTGTCCTGTCCCCCCCCAGAGCCGGCCGCAGGCTGAAGCGACCTGAGGAGTTCTGCCTGGTGGTTTCCGAAGATCAAACGAGACGGCCGCTCCGCACCGCTTCATTTAAAGCCTTCACTTTGAAAGGTCAGAGAGACAAATTGGGCTCTTGGTCCTGTTGTTCCTACACACATGAGTAAGTGGTGAATGCAGAGACCTAATCTGATGAGTAAAATGACAGAATTAGCCCTGGACTTACTTGCATGTTTATTGATGTTTCACCTGCATTGACACAGCAGCTGCCAGCGCTCCGATGCGAGTTCCGGTGCGGAGTTGAAGCCGGGTGGGTTTTCCCGGCCCCTGCAGCGCTCCGGCCAGCCAGCTCCTTGCCTCCCGCATCAGTAACGGGCCAGGCACCTAATCCTACAATCCTTTTGTCTTAGTGTCTGAGATCACAGGAAACACAGGTTTATTCCACATGAGAATTGTCTTTTCCCGTATAATAGAAAAGAAAATCCTAAATTAACCAGGGAATTCTGTAGCAAACCATTTCCAGCGTTCCCAGCCCCGCTCCGGTCGTGCTGCAGGGGCTGCGAGGAGCCGTGGTACAGACCGGCTTGCATCCGTGTTTGCAGCATCGAGACCTCTGACTTAGCTCAAAGCTGTTCTGAATTAGGAGGCTAGATTTTTCTAATTGCATTTTTAAAGACCGAGCCAGCAGTTCATTAGAAATCACGGAGCAAATTCTGCTTCTCTATTACACCAATATAAATCTTGAATGAATTTATATCAGGATAACTGGGAGGGTGGAATGTACCTCCCATATTGTTCCTCAGATTATTAAAAGTTAAAGGGCCTTGAAAATTAAATTCACCTTTCCCCATTCGAGCTGTTTACTCTTTGTTTTTTATTCCAGTAAGGACAGTTGAAATGAATTAGTCGGTCTCATTTCTGCTCATAGTCACTTTTAAGTTTGGTTCCCATGTACTAGCCCAAGACTAGTTTGTGTGGAAAAGACCGGAGGGCATTTTCTTTCAAACAAATTGTTTTCATGGGAATAATTTCCTAGAGAATTATATTAAAACCTTTCCATGAATCCTTGATTTTACAAAAAAAATATTTTCCTTCTAATATATCCTTGATTTGGGGGACATGGCAGTTCTTTATTTGCAGATATAAATGAGCACCTTAATGAAAGTCCTTGACAATTTTACCCTCTAACAGGCTAACCTTATTTAACTGAAATACTTTTTAAATGATTCAGTCTGGTAAGCGAGGCTTCATCTTGAAGGAAAATTTTGCCTCTGAGTTATGAACCCTCGCAAATAAGGTTTTATAATAGCAACACTGTCAGAACTTTAATTATAGGGTAATAAATAGCAATGCTGCATTATCTTCCGATATTTCTTTACATTCTTCGCGAATATACACAGCTGTTGCTGGAAACTGATAATCAAGCGCTGTGTAACTGGGTTACAACTTATCACCCGCCCTCCGTGGACGCAGCACCAGCACCAGCACCAGCACCAGCACCAGC
>VXBL01009093.1:1263684-1281424 GCA_013400195.1 Aramus guarauna | reverse complement strand
TTTTTTTTTTTTAATTTAGCAAAAGGAAATGCCTTGCCCACCTTTCTGAAGTAACCTTTGTGCAGCTGGTTCCATCAGCAGAGATAATTTGCTGCCATGTGACGTGTTTAGTCTGCTCGCGCTGACACTACAGGAGTCAAAAGCAGGACAAAAGACACCTTCCGTCACTGCAGTTTGCAAAAATTCATAAATGTGAAATGGATACATTCCCAACTAAAAAAAAAAAAATTAAAAAAAAATGGTGTTCTGCACCAGCTTCAGCCAGTTGGGTATGCATTCCTGCAGATTACTTCGTATTTTCCATGGCTATGTGATCCTTGGTCTCCCAAGCTGAGACAGCAATCAAGGGGGCAGATTGTCCAATTATGAGGTGCATACCTGTCCATGAGAAATTATATGGAACCCTCATACTCATTTATCACTTCGTTTTTACACACTGGAATAGTTTTATGAGATACACTGATAGAAGCAGTTCCGAAGGTTGCTGAATCCCACGTTCGTTGCGTGCTTGGCTTCCTGGGCACTGGAGAGTCAGTGCAGAGAGACGGGTGTTTGGGGTCTCACCCAAGCACGGTATAAACTCCATATAAAGCCCTGGGATTGAGGGTATGCTCCCACCCCCAATGTAGTGGCCGTATCTGCTCTACCCCTCGGGGGTACCTGAATTGGGGCCAACAGCTTTCCATCCAGCAACGGCATGTCTTGCACTCCGGTCCCAGGGTGGCTGTGGTTGCTGCCGTCACAACAGCAAGCAAAATGCACACCAGGCGTAAGGCATGCGGTCATTCACGGGGAAAACGTATTCCTTTGTGCATCACACTAACTTCTAACACCCTTTGGGGGTCTGAACACCTTGTGTTCCCTCTAGCAGTGGTAGCTGAGGGCATTCGTCATCTCACAAGCTCCTGGGCATTAACATTTAACCATCCTATAATTTGGTTTTTAAGTGAAAGCAGGGAGATTAATAAACTTAATCTAGCATTCACACAGATTTGAGGACAGCTGACCTCTGCCCTCTAGAGACCCGGGCTCATTTAAGAATCTGCATTTGAGAGAGCCCCTACAGTTGTAATGTCACAGCGAGCCCTGTCCCCCATGGGCTGCAGCGTATCACCCTCTGTGTCTGCCGCAGGAACAGCGGTGACAAGGAATTTGTTTCTTTTATTTATGTCTCCCGCCTCTAAAAGGGTCAGTGTTAGCAAACACAGCCTCCCCCCTGCAAGATAGCAGGCTAGAGCAGCTCTCCTAGGGGCAACCATAGCAAAAGTAAAATCTTAGTCAAAAAATAATCAATCTTCCAATTTTTTTTGCATTTAGAAAAAAAAAAAATCCATTAAAAAAAAAAAAAAAGGAAGCTGGAATGTCACATCTCTGTTTTGGGGTACAGGTGTGCAAGTTTTGGTATTATCCTACAAAAATCCCCAAATCAGCGAAGCCTTTCGTGTTGAAGCATTCAGCCAACAGAAACGGTGCCTCGAACTGCAGAGCGTTATGTATGGATTTCTTTGCACAGAGACATTTCATGTTGTACAATTCTTTGGAAAAATTTGGATAGGAGTAGTTTGTCAATGCTATTAATAGATATGTTTAATGCAGAAATGTGCAATGTGATGAACAGCCTTGGCAGGAACCATATCCAGCCTGATTGTATTGTAATACTGTTTGATGCAGCAGTATGTTTGATCAGTTACAAGTGATGAGTATCATATCACATCAAACAATTTAATACAGGCTCATTGTATGGAATTATGGCTGCTGTCAATCAGCATGTGGCCTATTCCTTACAGATCTGTCTTTGGGAGCTGGAATACAATGGTAGCTACACATGCATTAATAAATAAAGTGCTGCTGAAATTCCATACAGACCTGTTGAGATTTTTGTTTCTCTTTCATGGCCTTTTTATTTTATTTTATTTTTTTTAATTACTTTTTTTCCTGTCTGCTTTTTCAGTACTGCACGGAGATGAGTTCACCTGGTCAACAGGGCTGCCAAGGGTGGGGCTGGGGTGCTCTGAAGGGTGCTCAGAAAACATCCGGCACAGATATGTGAGAATTGTGAATTTTGTTTTTTGCGAATAGCAGCCCGAGTATAAATCCGCTGAACTTGTTTTCTGCTGGAGCTTCACAGCGGCTCTTTTCTTGGCTTCCTCAGGGGGAGGAGAGGCTACCTATTAAAAATGCATATGTTTTGTCTTACTGCTTGGCGCACCTCACTTGATAGCCCCCTACTTTGATTTGGGGATGGCACTCTTTGAACTTAAAGTCTCTTCCTTAGGACTGATATATTCAAGGTGCTGGAGGGGAAGCCTATGTCAGATGAAAGATACGTATGTAAATAACAGTACAGAGGTGGGGTTTAAGGCATTACCCATTTTACTATCAGTTTCAGACATATGCTGCTCTGATGCTGGCTTGCCTCGCAAAAGCTTGAGGTCCCTAGCACGGCGTATGATTTTTAATGAAGTCATACTCTGCTGCCTACAAATATGGGGTCATGCTACACTTGTATGGGAGCAGCGATTTCGGTAATGTTGCTTATTGTGGTCAAAGAGGGCAGAAGATTGCCTTTTTGCATTGTGTGGCTCTGGGGTTTTGGAGCTCGCACAGACAAATTGATGACGTTGCAGGAGGCCATACAGTCAGAGAACGGAGGTGTCACGCTCAAAAGCCAAATTTCAGCAGCTGATTAATCAATGTAATGACTTTAAGTTTTTCCACCTTTTGCTACGGTCTCAGCCTGCAAATCTAAATAACATCAGTGCTTGAAAGGGAAACCTCAGAAGAAATTTTTGATGATACTAAAGGAAGTGGTTGTTGACTTAATAAATGACACATTTCCTTCTACATACCAAATTATCCTAAGGGTTAATAGGAAGTATGGTTAGAAATAGGGACAGAAAGGAGGATATCTGCCTTTCAGAAATATTTCTAGTTGACTTTGAGGTGGTGACTGAGTTTGAGCTCACCTCTAGTTTGGAGGGGTTGCCATCACATGGATTTCCCAGCTCTCCGAAAACTGCGTGGACCGATCACCACGGAGGACTTAGAGCAATCAGGGCTGTGGAGCTAGTCTGGAGGAAGCTTAGCATTTACGTAACTCATACAACCTGAACTCGGAGGCATCCTTATAAAGCAAATAAATAAAGACCCGGCTTGCTCCTGTAATATCATCCACCTGATAATTCCTGAGCACTGCTCAGCCAGGTATTTCCTCTGCCTTGTAATCCAAGCAAGATAGACAGGACCCCATATGCTCTGTTGTCCATATGGGAATAGGTTGTGCTGCTACCCATCTCACTCTGGAATGCTGTGATTTTTTTTTTATTATTTTTTATTTTTTACGAACTACAAAATGGCCACAATGTTACCCTGTTCTTGCAAATGAGTCTGATTAATTCAGAGCCAAGGAGCTCCATGGTGTGTGATAATATAGGTCTCTTATGGTGCAAGGTAATGTAAAGATAGCAAGTATAAAATAATATTTGTAAGTGTGCTTCTAGCAAAATTATTTTTCTTCAGTCCTGACCCGTTACACAGCTAGTAATGATACTCCAGAATCACACAGCACCTGAAGTGGAGTGTGTCCTATCCCAGTTTATCACATGTCTGGCGTTAATTGGCAATGGCTCCGTCTGAGACTGTGATCCAGTCAAATCCTGTAGGCCATGCAGGTCTGGACGGTATTTAGATCAGAAAACTCATCCAAGCAAGAGGAGCATTGGTTTGCCACTAATCCACAGGAGAGCAGTACCTCCACAAGGTTATTTGTAGATTATAAGGCCAAGAAAGGACTATTTGGATCATCTGGTGTCACGTGTATAACACAAGCCATATGACTTCCCTCAATTAATTCCTGTTTGAACCAGAAAACCTCATCCTCTACCGGTCTAAAAATTGCCAGCGACGCAGAAGCCACCACAACCTCTGATATTATTAGATATGGTGCTTTTGGAGATATTTTCTCTCAAACAAGGAGCCAAAAGTGACGTTTATCGCCTGTGATTATTAGATGCCTGTTGCTAGGGCAAGGATGTCGGTCACGGCACTGAGACCAAGGTCCCCTAAATATTAATTCCTTTTGCCTTGCTTTCCCTCACGGGCCCGTTTCGATCTGGCATTCTGCATTTTGCCCATTTTCTGGGGTTCCTATTGCAAAGGGCAGTTCGGCAGCAGACACCACGGTGCTTTTGTGCGCAGAGTAACGGTCTATTGACAAACAGTGGTCCTTGACCTGATTTGGTGGGGTCCACCCAAGATAACCAGAAATGGCATTGCTGAAACGATAACCACACCTATAGCTAAAATGCTTTGCATTGCTGTGCATTTTAGGGGTCTAAAGAAAAAAAAAAGAAATTAATGGCATTGGCGTAGGTTGTGAAAGTATTGCTGCTCACTGGGATGAAAGCCACCATATGTGAGATGCGTTGCTGATTTCTTATCTTCAGGAAAATTGTTCTCCAAGAGTACAGGGGCAGAGTTTGATTTGTGCCTGCTGTAGGGACAGCGTTTCAGGCGTTGGTAGCATGAAGGGGGGCTTAGAGAATGAGAGTGGATGCCGTTCCCCCGCTATACGTGAACGTAATGAGCTCAGGGCTGGCATTGTTGAACTGAAATGTCAGATTTTAATTATGAGGAAAAAAGTTTTTAAAAAAAATCCTGTAGAACATTAACACTTATTTTTGCAGGCATTCACCCTCGTTCGTACAACACCTCTCCCTCTTCTAGCCGCACAGCTATGAAATCTGCGAGAGGAATATAATTTCTTAGAGTGAAATATGCTTTCTAGCTAATGAGATAGCCACATCTCCCCCATCACGATAATAATGAAAAGCCTCACAAACGCAGTAAAACTCACACACACACCCCTTGCTTTTCTTGGAGGCTGGAGGGAGCAAAATTCTTCGTGACTTCGCCGTGGGGCGGCAGGACATCGCTCTCCTCCCTCCCAAGGGTGCCAGAGCATCCTGCACCCGAGTCACCCAGCCCCCTTGTGAAGTGAGGGACCCCCCCAGCCCAAGGACCTTGCTGCAGTGACACGGCCACCCCGTGCGTGTCAGATGTACACGAGACAGGGGGGTTTTGTGTGCAAACGGTGCACAACCCCCCGGTGCGTGCGCCAGTGACATCCAACACGAGACCTTCGAGCACGTCACCGAGAGGNGAGATAAGAGTATAAGAGCTGCTGGGAAAGAGGTCAGCTAATAAATGATATCTAAATCCTAGTCCCAGATTTTCTGTTTTAAACATGCTGCGCAACTAACACTGTGACACTTTGGCAATATGATGGAGGAAAAAAAACCTGTGCCAGCTGACTGATGAGCACCCATCTTTTTTAATTAATTGGGTTGAAAAATGTCTTGTGTCAGTTTGAATGTAAGGGCTCTTTCAGCTGCGTTTTTCTGGATATACATATATAGCTATAGCTAACTGCAGATTTGAAAGCCCAGCGTGAGGCCACATAAATGATAAAAATATGTATATACTACAATTATACACACACACACGCACACATATTGGATAAATTGATACTTAAACATATACGTGTGTATATAATGTTCTGTTCTCTGTTCTGAGAGATATTTATAAATAGATTTTATATACATCTATTTCTATTATTCACAGCTCTATGTGTGTGTGCATTGTAAAATCTGGTTTGTTTTTTTTTTGGTTTTTTTTTTTCCTGGTATGCTTTTTAGTTTTTAGCAGAGTAATATATCTGATTTCTCTTTAAATTAAATGAATTTATTTGTCTGCCTTCCCTTAATAGAATCAGTTTTGATATACTCTTTGTTCATGCTGTTACAGGCTTCAGTCTAAGGGCTCTTTGTATTAACTTTTTTAAGTTACATTACAAAGAGGTTTTAAGATTTCCCAACAGGCTTTTATTTAACCAGGGCTTTTGATCTCAAACCTGCTGGGGCCTAGTGAAATCCTTACCAATTCTCCAGTAACTCCTCACTATTGGAATTTGAAAAGACCCACCTGAAGGATTTAACTCGCTGTATGGCTTCATCCATCCCTTAGATGCTTCTATTCATGCAGACATCGAGGGGGTCGAGGGCACCCTTTGTGATCCTCCAAGTAGCCTAAGGTGCCCTTTGCATAAGTTGTACTCCTGAGGAAATAAAAATCAGGAGGACACAAACCTATATACCTTATTTCCTGCTATCTTTACTTAAAGGAGGAGCACAGGGGGTCTGCTTAACATCCTTTGCTACCTAAATACCTTTTGGACATGGGAACTCAATAAAGGAACTTTCATTGCATCCATTACCCTACTGCGGTGCATAGCAAATTAGATTTAAAAGGGTACTTTTTCCCTTACAGCTATTTCTATCATTTTCTTTAAAATTTCAATTTAGTGTCTAGTGACAGAATATTCTGTAATGTACATTAGAACTATATAACACCAATTATGCTAACTGTGAACATTATTTCAAAAAAATTAGTTATATTAAGTTATAGACAAACCGTTGGGAAAAAAAGGTCATGTTAGGGAAAAAAAAAAGGAGCTATGTGATAATGTTTTAAAGGAGCAACATGAAGTGAATGCTCTTTTCATTTTTTAATCCTTTCATTTTGCATAACCCACACTGAAATTTCACTGCTCGCTGGGTCTTCATTATTTAGGCAGGGGGACGCCGCGTCACCCTGTTAGTTTAGAGCTACAAACTGCGGTGTAAAACCTACAGCTGAGTCTTGTGGTTGTGGACAAACATCATTTCCTCTGTCTTTGGGAAACGGGATCGCACGAATTCATGAGAAGTTTTTGGCAGACACTGATGACCAGTACGTAGAAAAAAAAAAGAAAAAGATGCTGGCAGACCAGGCTTGAAAAAATATAATAACTAAGCACATTCTTGTCACAGTTTTGGTTGCCTATGTTCTTTCTCATGACTGTAACACACATGATATGTCTATTACCTGCATTTTGTATTAGTTTTTTCAGATTTTTTTTTTATTTCAGTCTGAGGTCAAAATAAAACCAGTCCAAAGAATGCAACAGAACCTAAATTTTTTTTTTCATGACCCTCACTTGCATTTGTTTATTTGCTTTTGGTTTGTGGGTTGGAGGTTTTTTGAGTTTCAACACATTAGATATTTGGGCTGCTACTTTACGTGCATTTCATCTGGATATGTATTGCATCGGAGATGTTTTTGTGTAGATGTGTAAAATAAAAATTCTCTATTTTACTCCTTCTTTTATTTCTTCCTTAGAACTGGTTTAAGACTTTTGTTGGAACCTTACGAGGTTTAGTTATTTCAATTTGTAGGGATTCCTGGCAAATCATTTGTGTTTGTTTGACGTCCTGTGGGATCAAACTGCCATGAATTTTGAATGATCTAAAAACTGTGTAGTTTACTTCAGCTAAAACTGCCTTCCACTTGAAAACATAAATCAGCTCAGTTGGAATCTAGTTGAGGTTTTTTTTTTTTTTTTTTTCCCCACACTTGGGATTTGCCCCAGCTCTAGCAAGAGCTGGAGCATCGCCGTGCCGATCCCTCGCGTTCAGCAGAGCTGCTGTCGCACCCTGGCTGCTCCCGCAGAGCAAACTTGCTGCTATCCAGGTGCCAAATTGCTGAGCAGAGGACAGTCATGGCTGTCCATCACGTGTCAGCAGATGACGGCTCCTTAGACAGACCCTGCAATATGCCCCGCCTGGGATTGCAGCTTGTAATGGGCTCACTCAGGGTCAGTTTTGCTTTTTTGGGAGGCCTTCTTGCACCAGTCTGGAATTCAATAACTTCACAAACCCCATAGGACTCCGAGTCAAGACCATTTTAACGTGCAAACACAACCTCAAGTGGAGTTACAGTAGGACTTCACTTTTTCTCTAGCAGCAAAGTGAAATTAAAAGCAGATGCGTGCACTGGCATTGTCTCTGGGGAGCGGATGATGTTATTTCACCAGCTTGACATCTGTTGAGACTAGATTAAAACCCCAAATGTGCTGGGCTAGCCCTGTTCTCTAGATCCTCTGGAAAGGGATTTGTCCCATCAAGTGCATTTGCGGATTCAAGCTTACCTACAAACCTGGAGGTTTGTGAGCTGGGGCTTCAGATTGGACTTTTCTATGTCAAGAAGATGCAAACCACAATTGATAGGTTTTTAGATTTGTGGCATGGATGTGAGACACATATGAGCCCATCTTTACAAGATGGTGGAAAAGAAAGGTAAATTGGGAGGGGAAGAAGGAGGTTATGATTGGCGAGGCCTGACGATACATTTGAATGCACGTCCCTGTGCGCCCACAGGAAAACACCCTGGTCCAAGACCTTTATTCTTAAAAAAATTCCTGAGAAATTTGCCAGGCAATGTCATCTTTGCCCACCTCAAAGAGGGAAAGCTGTGCTTCTCAGGCACGTCTTTTCCACCGCGCTGTACTCATCGCTCTGTGTCTTGGAGGGTTATAGAAAGCCCTAATTTCCATGTGGATGGTGATGGATGCCTTTGTTGGGGGAGCAGCACCGGATGCTGCCCCGGATGCCTGAATAGCCAGCAAGAAACCAGAGCATCCCAAGTTTTATTCTACCGACTCCCCCTGTGACCTTTGGTAAGTAACTTAACCTGTTGTCCTCAGGATCCCCAGTAAAATGGGAGACCTTAATACTTATTTGGTGGGATAACAGTGCTTAATACTTACCTAATTGGATGACAATACTTACCTACATACCTCACAGGGGTGTTGCGAGGATTAATTAGCTAATGTTTGTAAAGTGCTTTGGAGATGGAAAGCGGTATATAGCGGTGCTAAGCACTATTACTTCGTGCCAGCACCCAGATCTTAAAATGGCTAAGGACGGAATAAGAGTTTTTATATGTTTTAAAATAAGCCAATTGTTCAAGGCATCCGGATGCTGGATTTATTTTTAGACAGAGATTTCTAAGAAAGTTGGGAAACAGAAGAGTATAATTATATGATCTGAAACCCTTTTTTTTGTTTCTTTTAGTTGACCAACTAAACTTAAGCTTAGTTAGGTGTTGTTTGATGAATTGTAAAAACTGCTTCTTGGATTTGAAGATATGTCAGTGTTTACTCTTGCTGATCAAACAATATTTCTTGAAATAAATATCTCTGTTACATTTTGGACAAACAAATATATTAAATAAGCTAGAGGAAGTATTTATTTCTGTGTTCTTTCTTTCTTTCTTTCTGTATTTCTTTCTGTAAGCAGCTTTTTTTATTGGCATAATTCTGCTCTTGTTCCCATTAGAGTAAGTGAAAGGTAACACTGCTGAAGTAAATGGAATTACACCAGATGCAAAAGCATTATGTGAGAGCAAAATTATATTTATATGTGGTCTGAAATGCAACTCGACACTTGGATTTAAAGAAAAATCAAACCAACCATTGCTAGAAATATATATAAATGCAACTTTAACAAAAATTGTTGAGTTCTTTGTTGAATACTGTTTGTTTCATGGCAACTCCTAAACAAATTTTGCAAAAGGAAGGTCTGGTATAGCATAGACCATATTTTCCCTTTCACAGGAGGAAACTTTGCAAGATTTTTGCCTTTAAATATTTTATTTGATTCCTAATGGGGACTCTTCGTCCAAGAAAGCAACTTTATAGTTATCAAAGTGCTCATTTGTATTTTTTTTTTTTTTTTGCAAGAGCATTTCTTCAGATCTTTTAGTCTCCAACGTTAGAGAGAATTCCCACAAATTCCTGAAATCTGTTAAAATACAGAGCAGAGTGCTTACATTGGTATGTTGTACATTGGCTGTCCCTGTTAAAAAGGCTGCGCGTTTTCATTCTGGATATGCAAAAGAAATTCGATATACTGCTGGGCTAAGCACCAGGATTTGGTTGGCTCTAGGACCAATTCTTACATTTCTGCATCAGGCAAACGTAAGAATGGGTAACACTTAAAATAAAACCTACTCCAAAGCCTTTCTTATGGATATCAGGTTATTTGAAAATGTAATAGACACCATTCCCCGTCATCAAGGGTGAGTCAAGGAAAATGGCATCAAAGAGCTCAAAGCAGCCAAGAGGAAAACTTGACCCAACCCCAAACACATCGTCCATGTCCCAGCTGCCAGAACAACCGAAGAGACCTTGGGGGAAGCCGGCCAGGAAGTCAGGTGCTGTTGCTGGAAAGGATATCTTCCAGATTAACTGGCATTTGGGCCTTCAGCTGCCGTGCAAGCCCAGTGTGGGCCCATGGGCGTTGAATCCAGCTTTGGACCACAGGAGGAGGATGAAGTGAAGTATGACTGACGCTGTCACTGGCAAGCTTGTCAAGCTAATGCTTATAATATATGCATATGAATATAATAGCTATCTACTGCTTTGCAGTTGGCTGTTCCTGAGGAGGAGCTGGGGGGACAAGGGGACTTAGTGTTTGGGGAGAATTAGCTGTATCTAGGCAGCAGAATTTGCAGACTTGGAAGCTGGCTAATTTGGTTGAAGTACAGTACTTTGCTAACCCCTTGGTGCCCGGCAGTAACATTTCCCAGGACAGGAACTATTGCCAAAATGGAGAGGATCGCCGTAGCCGGTGCTGAGAGCTCAGAAGGCGAAACTGTGGGCAAGGAGGAGAAGGTGACAAAATGACAGAGAGGCAATGTGATGCTGGAGGACCATGGCCATGGGTGGCTATCACTACAGTAGCAAAGTCAGCTTTTATTTCCCTTCCTGCTTTTGCCTGCTCCTGAAGGATCCGCTGAACTAGATCAGCTCCTAGCACAGCTTGTTCTGCAGGTGAGTGGCATTGCCTGGAGACTGTGCACCTCACATGGCCCTGCCTCTGCCTGATAAACCCCCCGTAGCTTCAGTCATGGAGGAGCAGTGCAATGGAACATGATGCCAGGCCAGGACTGCTCTCCTGCCACCTCCATGCTTCTGACCAGGAGTGTACTGGGAAGAACTGGGCTGGTTTGGAGACAATGAAAGAAAAGTAAAAATCTGGCTCTCAGTGACCTTGGGCAAATCATATAACCTCAATGTAGAATAGATAAAAGCCCATTTCTATTGCACTTTAGGAATCATTGGAGATAGTGTGACATCCAGGTGCCACCACGACGGAGACAGACACAGATATGCAGAGCAGCTCCCATCTGCACACTGCATCGTGTGATGGGAAGGCACTTTTCCCACTGTCTCTGCTGTTACTGCCTCTGGGAGACCCAAAGAAGATGTAGCAGCAGATAGCTTTGTACACCTGGATTTAATCTTTGTTCTCCTGCCTTACACAAATCAACTCCATCTGAGGGTGTAGCATATCTTTCCAGGCAGCACTCCTTAAAAAAGATGTTCTGGGAAGAATGCACAACCCAAAGTCTGACTTTCTGAGCAGACTATACCTGCTGTATCAGCAATGGGTGATGTGTAGTTGGGCCCCATAACACCTGAAACTGCTTCAGTGATGTCTACCAGAACTTGTATGCCAAAGCTTTTGGTCCTACTCTAACAAATTTTTAATAAATAGCAACTTCTATTAAAAAAAAACCCCAAACCTTTAGATATTTAGTAGTCATACAAGACAGTGTTACTAAACAGGTGAGCTTTGAGGTGACATGTAGATATCTGAACACAAGGCCCCTAGGCACTGAGGCTGCCTCTGGCCACCAAAGAGACACAGGCACCTCTGGGCCATGATTCATCCTATATTAAAAAAGCTCAGTGATCCATTCCTCACCTTTGGCCAAGCATTTACACTCTTCCCTTCAGCAGCAGCGATGTGACATGGTGCATGGCCACGTTGGGGGGGCTAAACTGGCCAAACCCAGACCCTGGGAAATGGATCTCCAGATGGTCAGTGGGCATGTCATCTCCAGCATAGAGAAAGGAAGTAGGATGTGGGGTGGGGGATATGGGGAAGCGTAGACGTGCGGCAGCCTCAGAGGGGTCTGGGTAAGACACCAAGGAAACACCCTAAGAAGATATCTTGCTTACTCGTTTAAATCATTGCTAGTGCTGTAGGTGGTTGGATGCAAAGGATTAAAAAAGATGACAAGAAAGAGCTGCAGAAGGAAGATGAAAATGCTGGCTTAAATTAAGCATGTTTGGAGATGGCCTAAATTAAGCGATGGAAACCCTGTGCAGGATGCTGAAGCCTGTGGCAGACCCATGCCCTCTTGTTTTGGCCTCAGCCTCACCCATCAGGGCAGGCATCGCTGCAGTGAGAAGTATTTGTGCTCTGCTCAGCGTGTGTGGATTTCTGCAGCCCTGTATGGGACTGAACGAAGAATCAAAGTGAAATGGCCTCTTTAGGTCCTCAAGAAATAGAGCTTTCTGCTGGTTAACCATTACTTTGCATTTTCCCTTCCTTACAAAACCACTAAGGTTAAACATTAAGCTCCTGCAGTGAAGGACACCTGTATTTGCTGGTCCCATTATGCAGCTATACTGAAAAGACTTTACAGCTGTCTAAATTAGCATAATTAAATCCACATCAATTAAAAAACCTCCATCATCTCTTTCCCCTTCACATGCAGATAGTAGCATTTGTCTAAGGTGCTAAGTGACAAAGGAACTTTTTACCAGTGGAAGCCCTAGCTGAAAGGAAGAGTAAGACGGTTTGTATATTGGCCCAGGGTTCACCTTAATACCAGTGGAAGTGATTAGTGGCCGCTGCTCTGCCTAAAGAGGTAGGGCTGCATTTTGCATTACAATTATGCCAGTACCCAGAGCCATGCATTAGAGATGTGCATTTTACAACATGCTTTTGCTTCTATTGCTCCTTTATACTCCATTAATGGGGGTGAACAAAGCCTGGCATGATTTGGCCAATTTCCCCCACCCTACTTTCTTCTCTCTCTCTTTTTTTGTTTTGTTTTGTTTTGTTTTAGGGTTTTGTGTTGTTCTGTGTGGGGAAGCCCCAGTGACCCCAGGATAGCAGCAAGGCTGTGCTGTGTGATGCTAGCAAAGAGAATTCCTCCAGATGAAAACTGACATGGGGTTCAGGGGTTAATTTCTGGAACAGGCACATTTGCATACAAATGAAAAATGATGGAATTTCTGTTCTCCTAAATTTTCAATGTCATCAGCATCAAACAGCAGTCAGTGCTCCCTTGCTGTTTGAAGAATATTCATTACTTCAGAAGAAGGGGCACCTTGTTTGGTATTAATCTCCTCTTCAGGTCAATGACTTAATTTGCTAAACTCCATCTGAAGTGCCACTCACTTTCTGATTTCTCTGCTATTCTTTGTTATTTTTCATAACATGTTCTTAATACTTTTTTTATTTGTAAGGGGATACGCGTCTCCAGCAAGCAGGAGGAAGGACTGACTTTATTTATTTATTTTTATCCAAAGCACTCAGCACCCTTCTGTATCATTTGTAGCACGTTTTGGTGTCTGCTTGTCTTAAAATCCACGGGGGTTTTTAGCAGGGAAAAAAAGTAAAAAGTTGCGGACTCAAATGGGAAAAAAACTATTTTTCTTCCAAAACTGATATCCAAATGGACATCTGGTGCCTTGTGCAACAAAGTTACGGAGTGTCACGCCTCTAACAAAAGGTAACAAGCGGCAAAGTAATTAATCTCCCAAAGAAAATCATAATATTCTTTTAGTTCCTGCCTCTGGAAATTCTCATCTGAAACTGCGGTGGCTGAGGACGTACTCAAACAAACTTTCGTGCTAGCTCTCATTTCCCCATTGTCCTCTGTGTGTCTGCCAGGGGCCTGAGGAAGGATCCCATTTCCCCCTGTTTTTGCCCTTCATGGTTATAATTCTTCTCCCTGAATAGGATTATTCAGAGGATCTTTAGATCTTCAGAGCTTGGGGGTGTTGGTGGGTAATTGGCCATTCCCACCCTGTGGCCTGGGCACTCCTGGCCGGGGGTCCCGGGGTGAGGCGGGTGTCCCCCCCGCTACGCCGAACCATCGCCCCATCCAGTTCATGCGGAAGGACTATAACAGAGCCCCAAAATCAGAATTTGCCCTGCGACTCTTTGTTTTTATATATCTAGGGCTTTCTGAACTTTCCGGCCAGACTTATTCCTGATTCTCAAGATAATGATTATTTTTTTTATTTTATTTTATTTGTTTGTTTTAAATTATTAATCAAATCTGATTTTTTTGGCACAATCGCTTATGGAAATGAAGCAATTGCACTGTCTGTTTTTCTGTCTGTCGCCCCTACTAACTTTTGAACCTCTTTGCCAATATCTATCCAGTTTGTTAGCAGGCTAGAGATCTCGAAGGTGTGAAGTGCTTTCCAGTATTTTTTTTTTTTTTTTTTCCCAAATCTAACCCTGAAATGGCAACATTTACTGTTTGGAATGGTACAGATAGCTAAGCTTTTCTGGAGGTTTTTTGTGACTTGCAAAGGGAAAAAGAGGTGATCTGAGGATTAATTCCCTGCATGTCTTTATGAAGCCTGTTAACAATTAACCAACTCGCTCCAGATGCCTCCAAGTCCAGCTGGGTGAGGTTCAAGATCCTTTGCAAAAAAAAAACACAAAACAAAACAAAAAAAACCCCAAAAAACCAAAGAACAAACTATTTGCACACAGTATACACAAACAATTTGCATGCAATTGCATCTCACTGCCTACTCTTCATGCATCCTTTTCTTAAACTGAATTTTTGAGGCTTTTCCATATTTATAGAGAGTGTTGCTTAACGGGGCTGCACTTCCGACCTTGGGCACTTGAAAAATTAAAAATAAACAGTGGCTGATGGAGGGGGGGGAGTTATATTCCTACCTGCAGCATTAAGTTAAGAGTGTCTAAGGGCCTTGATCCTCAGCCCCAGCCAAGCTGGATTTAGCATAGGTCATATTAAGGTGGGGCAAAGGGGGCTTTGTGTCATTTTTAGATCCCCTTATCCCAGGCTGGCGAGCCCTGGCGTGATGGGAGGGCGCCCGCTCGGCGGCCAGGTTGGGATGGCAGAAGGCTGGCGGTGTTGGCCCGGCGCCCTCCGGAGATCCTCTCCACCGAGGGCAATTCGGAGGTGATGGGATAAGCCAGCTTTGCAAAGGCAGCTTCTTTGGGAGCCCGGATCCGCCTCATTATCCATAGAGAATGTCCTCAGCACAGAAAACTTTCTCTGTGGGAAGATTTGCATGCGGGAACGGATCCTGCACTGACATGCCCGCACGCCTGGCGAGCGGGGAGATGCTCCCCTCCGGTGCGGTTTGCTGTCATTAGAAGAAAAATTCAAGGAATCACTAGATAAAGCCGAGAGAGTCAGTAAAAATTAGCATCATCCAACGTTCAGGTCCAAAGAGTTACAATCGTCCGCATCTTGTGCTGTAAAAGAGAGGCTGGATTCCTTCCGAGTCTCTTACGTGAGAAAACACAGGCGAAAATGTGACTTTCATGGATGTTTTTGTACTGGAAGGCTCAGGCTTCTAGTTAAGGAGCTGATTCTTAATCACATCTGTCTATCTTGTTTTATGAATATTGATATTAAAGTCAGAAGAAGAGACTTGTCATCGTAAGTGCATCAGAATCTGGCACTTGTGTGCTCAGAAACAAGCGGTTCTGCTGCTTAGCTGCTGTAGATGATGTCGGTTTGTTGAAATAATATATCTCTGCCAGCTGAGAATTTGGCCATAAAATGAGAAAAGTTGAGATTCCCATTGTTGAATTAGTTTGGCCACATTAAAAATACGTTGCTCTAGAAATGTGTATATGAATATGCTAATGTTTATTTTGCTAAATGTGCGTGCCAGCATGTGCCATGTGGCTGAGTTAGTGTTACTTTAAGAATCCCAATTTTTGCCTTTTCAGACTTTTGAGCTTTTAAACTTGTAAACATAGCATTTTGTTGGCATAAGTCTCTGTGATTTTATGCATACAGCTGACTTTTATCTTCACTTTTTACATCACCTTAATACTGTAAGAGAGAAAGCACTCATCTGTTTATGATAAGTTTATCAGAAATACTCCAAAGTTTTCCATGACTAAGATATTATATTGTTATGGTGGCTTGCTACAGGGTAATTTTGAGACAACAAACAGAATATTTCAAAGCCCAGATGTCCTGTTTAGACAAGGGGGTTTATATTGATTAGAATCTGCTTTCACCTAACATCGTGTAGTAAATATCACAAAGACGTAATTAGAAAATTTGGTACAATATTTAGTCCTAGTCCCTGTGTGCCAGAATTGTTTGACTACTGAGAAACTGGAGCTTGTTTGCATCCCAGTGTGTTGTGAAATGCAAACTTCAAAGAAAATATTATATCTCCCAACTCCAGCTCGTGAGAGTCTTGGAAGTATAATACAGAAAGGCTTAACAATCCCTGCTGAGGAAAGGGCAATTTGACACTGAAACTACTGCTAAAGCACCGTTGACACACTGGTGGGCAAAAAGTGCTTATTAGAGGAGTCTAGTTACAGTCTCAGGAGCCGGGGAGAGAAAACGCACCCAAGCCATTGCGAAAATGGGCAAGTTGCACCAAATATATGCCTTTTGTGTGTGTGTCTGTGCTTCCCCCACCCCCTCCTTAACTACATATAGCTACATGTTTGCTTCATAGGCTTCCCGTAAGATTGGGGCCCTCGCGGTATTCAAATAAAATATTTAGATTTGCAAAACTTCTGGAAGCCAGATTTTAAGGCAAAAAAGTAGTTTTTTTGTCAGATTGTCAATGTCTGAATTTCATCACAATCTGTTCAGCTGTTTGTTGCAGGCAGGCGTAAAACATAGTGGGTAAGTGTGTGTTTGTACTTCTTATACATATTGAAAGAGGGCTGCCTAATCCCCTTGATGAGGAAAGCTCTGTAAATTATATACATCTGCAGACTCCGCGCACGGGTAGTACAGAAGCAAAGAGGCAGATCAGCAATTTGAGGGAGCAAATAAGAGTTTTCTCACAACTCGGTGATCGGGAACCTTTAGCAGCCCAGCCTCCTGGTGATGTCATGTAGTTTTGGTTGTGGGGTTGGGGTTTTTTTTTTTTTGAATGACCCGAGTGTTTTGCCTTAAAAAATTTGCCTAGGAGGCCCTTCTACACACTTAGGATTCCTGTCAAGAGAAGAAAATATTTGCTGATGACAGCTCTGAATATATTCTCTTTAATTGTCACTTATGTCTCTGTCCCATCCTCTGCACTGCGCTAAAAATAGTAACTCGGGTTGATGGTTTCAACACCATCTAATGTATGTATATTATTGTATACAAAACCTTCATAAAAATGTCAAGAATGAGACCGAAGCCAGGAATAAAATTGAAAATCACAAACATGAGACAAGACCCAAATAATGAGGGTGTTGCAGGGAGATATTATATTGATGTCTCTGTGTAAATACATGCGGGCAGATCCGTAAAGATCCTACCACCTCCCATGCATAGAGGATGCCTAGAATAATATTTGCCTTTTTTTTTTTTTTTTTTTTAATAATTTGTAGGTAGCATTTATATTTATCCTTAGCCTTCCCCTGCTTCCTTTAATAGCATGATTTGCTAATCATGCTGCAACACTTGTAAGGTAAGTGCAGAACATATTTTCCTGTCCATTTTGCAGAGGATAAATTTGTCCAAATTACACAGCAAGTGTCTGGCAGAAGCAAGACTAGACACCAGGGATAAAATCCCTTTGATTTCACTGAGGCAAGGATTTTATTCCAGGAGTCTTGTCTCCAGTTCTCTACTCTGTCTCATATGCCCTCCGTATTCTGGGCTTTTGTTGATACTCGATACAAGTCTTGGCTCGTAGGGTTAAAGGAAAATCCGAGAGGGAGGCAGCAATAGTAGCGTTAACGTGACACTGTAGTTATGGTTTTGTCAGCATTTCCATTATAAACTTCTGTTTGCAGCAATTATAAATCAACCATGG
>VXBL01009093.1:1235531-1263618 GCA_013400195.1 Aramus guarauna | reverse complement strand
AAGAAGAAATCACTGTGAACTAAAACTTGGCATACCAGAGTCCAGGAGGGAATTTTGAGCTTTTGGAAATAATGGCTTCTGATTACCATGGACAGGCATGACATGATGTGCAAATATACACTCCATATTGCACTGGAAAAAAACCATAACGGGTGTCACCACTTTGTCATGGCCAAGAGTGTGAGGAGAGAGGGTCTTTCTGACTTTCGGAAATGAGAGAAATATTTTATTATTCCCAGAAACATCCAATTAATGCCTTTAACTGGTTCTTAATTCTTCCTGTTTACGTTATATCGTCCCATGTCAGGGAAACACGATGGCTGGCTTTTGGGTTTCCAGCAGATCAGACAGTCAGCTGGTGTTGATCAGCACAGCTCCACCGAAGGCCAGTGAAGTTAGGTTGACTTACACCAGCGGACCGTCTGGCTCCGTATCATCTTTCCACAGAAGGCTGCGGCATTTGCTACCCATTTGGAGCGCTAGTTAGTGTTTGTTTAACTTTGAAAGTCCATTTTGCCGTACCGATCAAATTCCAGTTGCAGGATAGGCATAAATTGACTTAAAAGTCTTTTCACTGAGGATATAGTTGGTTACTTTTAAGTTGCGTTGTGTGCATATTTATCGCACCGTATTCTGGGCTTTCTTCCGTTAGACGGCAAAGGGATGGAGCAGGTGGTGCTCAGCTAGTTTGCTATCGTAAGGACGGTCCAAGAGGCTATAACTATCACCTACCCTGCACCCAAATGGTGATTTTGCCTGATGACGCTGACTCACTGACCATTCCGGGTCAGAGCTCTGGGGTGTCCCCGGGACAAGCTCCCTCCTGCATCATCATTCATGAGTCACGCGAAAGACGAGATGTTGGCTCGTAGGAGCGCTTCCCGGAGCAGCATTCCCCAACAGCCGAGTTGGAACTCGAGTCCTTATTTCTGAATTCAGCTTGGAAATAATTACAATGCCGTAGTAGCTTTGGCTTTCGGTAGTGTTACTAATAACCGAGCGCTAAATGTGAAGCAGCTTTGCAGAAGTGCTTCAGTGTCAGGTTACGGAGAGCAGACGTCAAAATAAAGGTGCAGTAAACTCGAGGTAACTCATTTAATTGCACGTCAGGGTTGGGTGTAGGAAGGAGGAGAAGAAAAACTACTTGCTGGGGTTTTTTTAGATTTGACATTTCAGTGATGTACCAACAGAGGAAATTTTGCTTGCAGAATCCTGTGAGCAAAACACTTCTGAGAATGTATGTATACAATTGTTTAAAAAAACACAGGGTTACTGACACAGATGCCAATTTGGTAGGGCATATGGAACATTTACACTTGCCTTTTTCATTCTTTCTTGCTACAGCTGGTACTGATTTAGTATGTGAAATTTTACTAGCAGGAGTGCTAATCAAGACAGAGATTTCTGTGAGGATTTAGTCATTTATGTGGAGGAAAACTATGGGTATCATTAAAAAGTACAAGATCATCTATGAGAGGAACATTATCATTAGCAACCTAATTTTTAAAGCAAACAGAGGGAAAAAATACTGTATCCCTTGAACAGCAGCAGAAGAAAATTATGTTCTTGTAATGTTCAAAGTCATGCCACCTCTCTCTAAGTTTGGGAGAAGAAAATATTGAATTCACTTTAAAAAAAAAAAAAAAAGGCAATATTTCCTCCAAGTGTTTTTTTTACCCAGTGTGATAGCCTGCTCTGCTACATCAAATGGATATGGCTAGGAATGGGATTAAATCCAACGAGCACATCCAAATCCTGGGTCTGTGTTTGAATCCGAGGCCTCCATTCAAACCTAACTCAGTGATGGGTCTGCGTTTCACCATCTCAGCGTTTGAGAAGGGTCCAACAGTATCCCACATCTAAAATCCAGAGTTTGTAAAAGTCCCCCATCTTTTCAGGAATTGCAATCTGGACCTGGAATGGAGACATTCAGACCTTAAATACCAATTCTGGCCAATTTCTGATGGTGACAAGAAATACTATATTCCATTAAGAAGCCAATGAGAGTATATTACTTATCCAAAGAGGTGATTTTACATTACACACGGTGTAAAAAATTATGCTCGGGTTTAACTACCATTTCCTGCCAAGATTATTTCAGTGCAAACAGCAACAGAATAACTGCTGTATGTTAAATATGTTGTACAGGTGGCCCAGTGATACGGGAGACCTGAGCAATAAAAGCCGACATCTGCGGCCGGAGGTTCCTGAGCGCGGTGGAAACGGTGCGCGTGGTCCCCGTGGAAGGCGGCCAGCTGCCCCTGCTCGCCACATCGCCTTCGTGGGGAGAGATGTGAGGAGCTCTGGAGTGGGCTGCATGCCCTTTTCCTGCTGCTTTCTCGCCTAGTTTGGGGGCTACGGGGGAAAGGCAATGCAAGGAGGATGCTGGGGTGATACCCTGGGTGATGATGCTCCAAAATGCCTAGACATTTGCCAGGCTGTATGCCCAATAAATAAGTACCTGCCTGCAGCTATACAGGAATTCGTCTCAGCTTCTCAGGGATCGACTTCATATCGAGACTCCTGAATATCTTTGCAAGCTACTCGGCTTTGGTACGACAGGCGCTATTGCCTCACGCGAGATAACACGGAGCAGGGTTGGAGAACAAAATCAAGGCACCTTCATTGTTTCAGGAGTGTAAGCTCCCTCCCAGGTGCCTCCCTTGCTGGGGAGGCAATACATTTTAGGCAGATTCCCACATATCACTGGGTTCGGTAGCTTTGCTGTATTGCAGATGTGAGGGGTCTCATTTGAAACCTGCAGGTAATGGCTCTCTTGTGGTAACTTCATAAACAAGGTTGTCTCATGTACTTTGGGATCTACCATGGCTTAAACTTTCAAAGAAGCCTCACTCAGCTGAACATTAAATCCCTTTTTTCACTCCCACAACCCCAGATTTCAGCAGCTGTGACGTCAAGTTTCCCGGTTCCTGTTGTTTTCCAATATCACCTCTAACTTTAATCACTAGCAGAAAAGCTGAAGACTTACTGTAGAGCTAGAAAGAACTAAATGTCTCCTGGATATGACAATGACAATTTTCACTTTAAAGGCTTTTTCCCCAAATACATATACAACTGAACACAATCATCTCCAGGGGGCAGAGAAATGGCCATCAGGCTTATTAGCTCAAAGCAAGTGAAACCATGGGGGAAAAGGAAAGCTGGCATTTGAGTTGGCTTGAACATTGCTGCTTGCACTAAAATTGCTTGCACGTCTGTGAAAGCCATGCAGAGATGTTACCGGCTTTGTCGACTGAAGGAGTGGGTCAGCTTCTTGCCCGATGGTGGTGGGGCACCTTGGATCTGATGCTTGCAGCAGTGAAGCTCCCTCCTCCAGAAACCTCAGGGCGTTTGACTTGTGTTGTTACAACTGTCCAAACTTCTTCTTAATGTAGGAGGGTATTCAATCTGCTGTTGGATAAGAACAGGAATATTGTAGGACTTGTCTCTGCCTCCCAAAGAGAAAAAGTAATCAATCATGATGGAGATTTTACTATTATCATCGATAAGGATAGTTATATCACCAAAAAAGCGCAATACAGCAATCTGAAGTCTTAGACAGTTTGTGATGTTTAAACATCTTAAGCACTGTTGAGCATTTTCTCTACATTTCTTGATATGGCACTGCGGTTTTATTTAAGCAATCCCAAAAATCGTGGCCAGCTGCACCATCTGCCAGAGATGATGCAGGATGGGTGCCTCCAGCATGTCAGCGCTCAGATGTCATTTAAAAGGGAAATGCTTTCTGCACTGGGAAGAGGGCAGAGACAAAGAGCCTGGGCAGGCAGCAGGCTGTGCTAAGTGGAAAGAAGAATTGATACCTTTTCTAAGGCCTGACCTGAACATCTGAGTTCCTTCCCTTGGGGTTTCTCACCCCCAAATGTTCTTCTTTTTTTTTTTTTTTGTTTTGTTTTGTTTGTGCTTGTGTGTGTGTCTTTTTTTCTCAGCACTCACAGATCCAAAAAGGCTACGAGAGATAAAGAGTCATCTGATGTTGAACAGGTGGCTCGTCCAGGTCATTGAGCGCGATGGTGGCTGTGAAAGCAAAGCGTGCAGCGAGTCCCACCTCGGCGCAAGGCGCGGGGACGCGCGGCGGGGATGCGGTTGGCATTTAAAGGTCAGTCCCTCGCAGGTCCTCGGCACGTTCCCGGCAGCAGGTGACCTCGGTGACTGCTCTCCCATCTCACACATCCGTCTCATAAAGAAGCCAGGCTGTACCTTTATGAAACTGTTTGCAGAAGAACGAGGTGTGATCACAACTAAGCTGAAGGGTGTCATATTCACTTTACCGCCGACACGAGGACCAGTGGTTGAATATTCGATTACATGTCAGTCACAGCACATTAGGCAATCTTCCAGTCTGCCAGCTTTGCCCTTCCCAGCTCCGAGCTAAGTGTCACCAGGAAAGAAGTAGCATGGCGAAGGAAGGAGGCGATACTGGAGTCAGCTTGCTAAGGGAGCTTCGGTCCCCAACCAAAATGTCCTTTCTCATCATGGCAGTGGGTCCCCCTTGCTATGGAGAGGGTAGGGTTGTTCATGCCTCCTGACTGTGGGTGCAAACCACTCGTGGTGCAGTGCTGCTCAATTTTATCTTTGGGTCTAAAGGTATAAATGTGTGCAAAAGCAGCAAATGGTGTAGTGAAGAATTAGGGAACTGCCATTCCAGCAACATTACCAAAAATATTCTGCTCTTTCAAATAAAGTGGCTATAAAAACATGTTTCTCTGACCAAGCATTTTCTGGACTGTTTTGCTTGCAAATTACTTAGTGAAAATATGCTAGGAGTGGAAGTTAAGGGCTGTGGACAATTTCCCACTTTGCTAAAGCCAGAAAAATCCCATCTCAGCTCCAAGAAGAAAACTACTTTCCAAAATGTCAGCTCATGCAGAAAGTCCCAGTTCAGCTGGAACGAGACGCTCTGCTTGCGCTCGGTGGTTTCTGGAATAACAAAAAGCCGTGTACGTCCGTGCTGGGAAGCACAAGCACGAAAGGATAATGTGGGTAGATAATTCCCGTTGGCACTGGGGCCTTATTACGGTTTTTGTTAAGCATCCTCCACCTGTTAGCACCAGCCACGTGAGAAGTAAATGGGTAGCGTTCCCATTTTGCATCTTCTGCTTCCACAGTTGAGCTGCACCTCCTGTTTGGAGAATTTCAAAGTGAATTTGAAATCAAAGGAGACAATGCTGCCGTTACTGGGTGGGACGTTCATAAGCAGAACTTCAGCTTTGTCTACTTTGATTTCAGATTCACTTTGAATGTTTTTCTGACAGGAGGTGCAGGCATCACAAGACTCGCAGCAGCAGCATCACCATTAACTTTTCAAGTGACCGTTACTATTTAGCTAGAGACACAACAAGATTGCGGTGGGTGTCAATGGGAATAACCTCCATGATACTTCCAAAGCTTCAAATCTGTCCTCGGGCTCCCAAACTCCAAGAAGTACTTAGACGGAGAGATTGCCTGTGGAGTGAAGACTAGAGAGTGATGGATGAAACAATAAAACTGACACCACTGGTAAAACTGAAAGTGGGATGCTGCTGCTTGCGATGCGTTGTGCGTATGATTGATGTCAGGGTGATGGCATCTGGACCCTCTGTCATATTATGGGTGCAGCATGAGGCCCCCCCATGTGGCAGGATGGCTGGACCCATACCTGCTAAGTCCAGTAAGGTGAATTTGGCCTTTCTGCTGACCGGTGAAAGAATACCTCCATGAGGAGTAGTCTGCAAGGATTGAGGGCAGCTCTTAACAGTAGAGTGGGGTAGGAAGGGCAGGAGTCTATTTTGGGTAGCACCTGGAAAAAATTACTGTTTTCCCCCTATATCACCCACTCCTCCTTGACCATGTTTGAAAAGGGCACCTTCAGTGCCGACGGCAGTGTTGTTACAGACAGAAGGACCCGGCTGAGAGCAGCCGGTGAAGTATGCCTTACTTTTAAAAAGAAAGATGTGTCTTGACAGCTTGCCAAATACCACATCTGCCTCTCTTTGCACCTCTGTGGGTGAAGCTGAACAGCAAGGTGGTGAAGATGAGCGAACCTATCAATTAACTGTGTGAGGGCAGCTCTCTCATTTTCTGTCCAACAGCTGTAGGTGATCTCCCTAGCCTGGAAGGACCTCCCTGAAAACCCATCTGAAACACCTGTGGGAGAGACACAGCTGTGAGCTCCCTGCGGTGGGGTGAGGAGACACCATACTGCTATCACCTCTGATGGGCTGAGAGGAGAGCAGGCAAGCATGCTGGGCACTGTTATAATTTTTTCTTTTTTTTCCCCTGTTGTTTTTTCTCTTTCCATTGGAGTTTTTTCTTCTTTCTTGACGGAACTCTGATGAGACCGTGCAAGCCGAGATGATCTTTGAGTTGGTTGTTTCTTCAGGTGCTGAAACTGTCCCCCAGTTAACCAGGCAAGTCTGTCTTGGTTTATCTGATTTGGTCTCAGGATTTTGGGGTTGTACTTCTAGTGTTTCATTTTTAATTGCTGGTCACAATAATGTTAAATTGTGACTTGATGGTCTGAAGGTTCCTTTTGTTTGCATGTGACACCAAGTCTATATTTTGTATGCAGTGCATTGGCATTGTGTAAATTTTATGAACAATTTCTATTATCTTTGAAACCACAGAAACAACAAACAGTTATAATTATAGTCTGAAGATACTATAGTGTTTCAAATATGCCTACAGTAGTGGTATTACAATGAAAGTGTGGTGTTTGTCTGCAGCTTTTGCTGTGTTCAATGACATCATAATTATGCTGTATTCCAGCTAAAACTTCTGTCCTTAAACAGAAGCAGCTTGTGTGAAAGCTCTTAGGTTTTCCTTCTCATTTCTTGTGATTGTCTCTGGACTAAAATTGGTTGAAATAGCAAATAAGGTAGGGTAGTGCATTTTTTAAGGCTTTGTGTCTGGGTTTGCTACTGATAAGTTGTAGGTAGTTTGTGTTGTAGGATTTGGAAAATGAATGAATGTTATTTAAAAACTTCCAAACGGGCTTCTGCTACTTGTCAACTTGTGATCTTCTGGTCCTGGGGTATCTGCCAGTCCTGTGATTTGTGGTAACGGGATTACTGAAAAAAGTTATCAACAAAGACGTGATATTGTAAGTGTGCAAAAAGAAGTTTTAATTTCTGGAGTAAATGTGCTTTTAAGGGTCAAATACTTAAGCATGTGTCTCCAAACACAGCATTAGGTGTTAATATACCTCGGCCAGCTCTTGGGTGGTATGAATCACGTCCCACTGGCAGAACTGTGATGCTCACAAACTGAAAAGCTGTCCAGGCACTTGTACCTCCACCTCCTTTAAAAGGGAATTTGTGCCTATTCACACTTATTCCTGAAGTTCAAAAAAAAGATTCAATCTTGCTTCTATTTTTTGTTGAAATTGTCTCAAAACACAAGGAGCTTTGTCTGAATCACATGCACTAGATGTCTGATAGTTTCCATTTCTGATGAAGACCTTTGCAGCCCCAGTTTACCTGAGTTTACTTGCTGGGCGTGCGCAACCCTCTGTCCCGCTTGTGAGCTGTAGCATTGCCGATGGTTCTGCAATGCTGAAGCAGTCCAAGCACGTCTTCAAGCCCATAGTCAGAGACATTTCTTATGAATGCTAGGAACCACAGTAACATCCAAAAATAACCACAGTGGCCTGCAAAACTGGTTGAAGAATAAGGCAAGAATTTCCCAACAAATACCTAATTACTATATTAAAAATATTTCTTTCATGTAAGACTTAGCTTAACTAACTCTGTAAATTGAATGTGGCATCTTTCTAACGCTTCTCTGAGTCTCTGTGATTGTTTTCATTATTGCTATGATTGTAACTGTTACTAGAATGAAATTATTTACACATGGAACTAAATGATTATTTTCATTGCTATTCAGCTCCTGACTGCATTAGACCAGTACACTGCATCCACAAAACACCCATCCTCTCCAAAGCTGCGTGTGTTCCCATCATTGGGAGTAGCTATGACGTGATGTTCCCTGTATTTTCTGTGTTCAGGGTGCATCAGGGCACATCAAGGAATGTGGAAAGTGTCAGCTAAGAGGTCCTCTGTCTATAGCTTAACTGCTGCAGTGCCTTGCAGGGTGGAGCTTCTTTGGGCTTTATTCACTGTGTGGTGGGCACCCAACTGCTGTCTGCCCACCATGTGTGCTTTCAGGCTGTCCTTGCTTCAGCAGGCTCTTTTTCACGTGAAGACACCTGATCATCCTAAAAAAGCATCCCTTCAAGCTCTGTGAAATGCACCCATCGGCACTCTAGAAGTCACTGTTGGATTTTAGGATCTCTTGCCTATTTGGCTTCCTTTTTATTTGCCTTTGGTAAACCTGGGTAGCATAGAAATAGCCCTCAGACGCTGGAGCAATGGCGTCACCATTGGGTGGTGGAGCGTTGACCAATAGGGCCGTAAAAGTCAATGAAGTGCGTAAGCAGCAGAGCACATAATGACCAGTGAGTCTGCAGCAGTTCATCTTTAACACATGGACGGATATGGTCCGGTAGTTAAAGTGCATGTGTGAGAGCCAGGAGAACCAACTTTTTGATTCTGGATTGGCCCCTGACTTGTGTGTGACCTTGCGACAGCCAGTTCCCTACTGATGGCTTTGCTATTTTCCCGTTTGGGAAGCAGGCGGAATATAAGTGTCGGGTGTGGGGGGTTGCTGCGTCCTGATTTATGAGTAGTCGTAAGGCTCATGTCTGAGATCCTAATGGGAGACTTTTTACAGAAGTGCAGGGAGTCAGGCAGGTGCTTCGTTGGAGTAAATCAGCATAGTTCAATTAAAATCAATAGATTTATCCCATCTGGAGTGATAAAGGCTTTTCCATCAGTTAAAGCACTGGTCCTTAGTATGTAAGAGGAGTTAGGGATGCTGCTCTTTCTCTCCCAGGAAAGGTTGCCCCCAAGAACATGGATTCAGTAACAAAAGACCTTGCGCTATGGGATTTGTTACCAACAAGAAGGATGTGTAGAGGTGAATTGTAGGGCAATTTTATTTAGAAACATGGAAAATGAATTAGAAACTCTCATGTTACCTTTGACTCTTTGGCAAGGACAAATTAAAATTGGCAACCCTCTGTCTAGCAATATAAAAGCGTTAACATCTGCATAGCTGCTGTTGGTAAATTTATGGAACAGATCGAGTAAAACTGATGTAAAAATGGAGCAGGCTTTGGATGTGAGCAACTTTCAAAATAGATACTCTTTCTGGAACTGGTCTGCGGCTTGTACTAGTTTAGTTAAACTCATCTAGTTGGCGTGATTCAAACCCCAATCTAGGTGTGCTTAGATTGTCTGACCTCTGCAAATGGGTAGTAAAACATTTTTTAAATCAAACTGATGTAAACACAATTAAAAAATGCTCACCAAAAATATTCAGCATTTCAAACCCTTTTCAATTAAAAGAAAATCACAGCTTAATCCAAGTAACTTTTGCTTAGGCCAGGTCTTCGTTTCCAAAATCTGTACAGTAATATTACACAATAGACTGAGGAGCTGATTATGCCACAGATAATGTAGTTGTTAATGATCAAGTTAATGTTAAAAGCCATTACTGCTCATTGACATAATTCTCAGAACACTATACTGGAGAAGTGCACCTTTTGTGTAGCAACAAAATGACAAAATTGAAATGTTAAAAGTTGAGTGTCTGAATAATAGCCTGTGAAATCATTTAGACAAGATCATTGTTGTTGCCATTGTAAAAGAACCAGAGAGTGACAGAATGAGACAAAAAAAAAAAAAAGGGCGGATGGAGGGGGGGGCAGACAGGCACCGGAGTGTCTCTTTCCTGAAGGAAGATGTAAGGTAAAGAGGATTCCTGCTCCTCTGTTTTCTCTCTGCTTCTCCAATTTGGAGGGCCTTCATCTAACAACAGAGCACCCTCCTCTGGCAGCTCGCCAAAAATGAACGCCCGGCTGAAAGCCTTCGGGATGGGGAAGGGACCCCCACATCGCCCCAGCACCGAGGTGGGAACCTTTGCCCGGCATGGAGGAAGAATTGTTTTGACTGCTCGCCAGGAAAATCTAGGACAGTGGCCCCAGCATTACATAAAAAAAAAAAGTCAATCGTGGATGCTTTTGCTGTTTTGCCTGGAGAGGGGTCATCGGTGATCGCAGCCGCTTGCACGCCTGGCGTGGTGGAGGTCGTGGGCTGGACCCGGCATGGTCGCAAGTACGCTTTACCTGAAACCTGGAGGACTGGCAGGTCGCTTTACAAAACCCCTGAGCCACATGCCACCCACGGGCATCCCTTTGACTCTCTGGGCTTTAATAAAACAGAGGAGGAGTGCAGGATTGTGGTAATGGGCTAAGCAACAGACAGACCATTAAACGCCTGCAGTGGAGGGACACTTTACTGAGCAATATACTGTACAACAAGCCTGTGTTAAAACATTGACCCACAACATTTGGTCCATAAAAATAGTTACATTTGCAGGGACTCCTGGCAGTGATAGTTTTAATGCAGGGTCTGTGTCATGGTATAAAACAAATGACTTCCGACATTACAGTAAATACTTAAAAGCTCCACTGAAAACCTTTCCGTGCAAGGCAATGAGTACAACTACCTGCAAGCGATGGTAGTTTCGTTCCTGAGCCACCCACAATGATCTGCTTTTGTGCAGAAGCCAGTCCCTCTGCAGCCCTCCTTTTATCCCTACAGACTTGGGCAAATCATCCCTGAAAAGGTATTGAAGGATATGTATTGGGTTATGTTTTCATTCTGAATTTTCTGTGAATGTGGTTTTCTGTTCTTCCAAAGAGTTACCTGTGTCATAAAAGGGGACTTTGAATTTTACTTGGTTTGTTTAGCATCTCCCAGCACTAAGACATCATAGAAATATTACACAGCCTTTTATTAGGTTTCCATTAAGTTAAAGCAAGAGCTGTTGCCTAATAAATTTGGAGGCAATAGGATTCAGTGTTGTCTTATGCAGCTTACCACTTCTTGTCCAGTGCAAGTCAGTTCTGACCATTTTTTTGTATTCAAGTGGGGAGCTTGAAATACAAGAACACCCTGCTGGAACCAAAGCACTTCTCCATCCAGGCTGCCAGCCCACCCTCCAGCCTTCGCCCTCTTCCTCTCTCTAATGCAGTAACTTTCCTGGAGGGCTTTGATTCTTGCGCTCGTACTGTTCCTGTAAGCTCCCACAAACCCATCAGTGTATTCCCTGCCTCCAGTAACTGTCTTTCTCAGGATATCTTACTACAGGGTCTGCTACTCTTGGCACCCTCTTCCTGTGACCCCAGCCACTATTGAATTAAATCTCTTCCATGGTTTGGTTATGAATTGCAGCCTAAAGTCCATAACTAAACTGTGCATGATACTGGAATTCAGCAGGAGCTGGGGCCAGCAATTAGGAATGGTAGACCCTGCCACTTTATCTGTCATGACAGGATGGAAATTTTAGGGAAGGAAAATTACTGGCTGGTCACAGTTTGGAAGGAAGGTAGCACTAGTGTAGGGCTGCTGTGGCTGCTGTGCTCATTGCTATAGTGCAATTCATTAGGAAAAGTTAGAGCCCTGCAAAAGGGATTAAACCCTCCACTCCCTTTTGCTATGCAGATATGGATATATATATATTTTTTTTTTTAAAGGTATAATCTTCCAGCTAAAAAAAAAAGTCAAGTTTTTTCTTCTGTCTTCAGGCAAGCTAAATCTGAACAAGGAAATGCTTCTTAAAATCAGCAAAGCTTGTTACAGAGACACATCTCTGTGGCTAGAGGGTTTCCACCAAGATGGTCTGTGCAGCTGACCCCGCTGTTCTGCCTGGATGCAGCTGCTGCCATGGGCAGTGCAGAGTCGATGGTGCCCATGAGGGTGGATCTGGGACCCTCGTGCAGGGCTGGACCTGGTGTGGGTGTGCAGAGCGTAGGGGAGGCTATCCTTAACGTGTGTGTGATGTCTTAATGGTGGAGGAGGGCTGCCACGGAGCTTCCCCGGGGCCCTCGGAGGTATTGGTGTTGTGGAACTCCTTCAGTGGAAGGGGAGAAATTCTGACACATCCTCTGAGTGCAGAAACAAGAGGCTCAATCTGCCCTGAGGACTGAAAACTGCTCTTATCTGGCTAGTTTTGCTACCTCTAGGAGCAGTTCACAAAACAGCTTGGATCCAAGAACGTGTACCATCCTGTGCACTCTTAAATGAGCAGTACTCAGTAAAAGTGAAATTATTGCTCCTGCCGGTTTTTCTATTCTTGCCATTTCTTTCTTATCTAACTTTGAGCTAAGGCCAGCTGCTCTTCACCTAGATATTTATTTCCCTTAGATACTAATCAGTTGAGTAATACCTGCAACTCATCAAGTGGAGCTGGGAGCCGTAAGAGCCCCACTGTCACCGAAGCCCCTGGTTTCCCAGCGTGCCCCCCTCTTGGTCTCATCTAGCTGCTGGATTAGAGAGGAGATGCAGCTGATCCTGAGCAGATCCAGCAGACTATAATTTGGAAGAGATAAGGAGCATTGTAACATTCGGGGGTCTATCCTAGAAAAATGCATGAATCCTGCTGAATTTTTGCTCTGGCTCAGTTTTGAAAGGGCTCTGGGCAATTTAGTGGTAACTACTCATCCCTCAACTAGGGAAGTACTATAGTTTGGGTTAAAAAGTTGATCGGTGAAGTCCAGGGACATAAGCAGAGGTTAGGGATTTTGTGAGTCTGATGGGTGCCGTCTCTTCCAGTAGCCTGCTTTTGAGCAAGGAGAACTTGGAAGAAAGTGGTTAAAGCATTTTGAGGAGAGAGCTGGGTTTCTGAAGCATTGCCTGAGCTGCGGCAGCTCAAGGTGAGGGAAAAGATGATGTTTTGAAGGGGATGTGGTGAAGGAAATTAAGGAGGCTGAGAACTGTTGCACAGCTGTGCAGATGGGGAGAGGCAAGGTGTAAGTCAGTACTGGAAAGCAAGCATAGGCAAATATTAAATAATTTGACTACGTGTGCTGTGTGACATCCAATGTGTGGGGTTTTTTCTTTGTTGGTTTTTTAATGCATGTATATACATGGCTTGTCCATGTCACAGCCTTCATTGTCTGGGTAAGATGAATATTTTTGCTAACTTTCCCATGTCAGTTAGCATTTTCTTAAAGTGTATTTAGGCTGAAAATACCAGAAATCACCCTACCTGTGCACACGGTTATCTAATTAATGCCCTGTCCTTTGTTGCTGCTAAAAGGCCAAAGTGCTTCCTTCAAAGAGATGAGTTAAAAAGAACTAGAGCTGCACAGAATATTTCAAGGAAATGAAACCCAGTCAGGAAAAAGGAACTCTTCCTCTTCATCCTGCACAAAAAAAAAAAAAAAACAACTTGATTAGTATCAGCTTTAACCAAAGAAATGTCCCTTCTGAGTGAGGACCTGAGTCCCATGTGTCACCCAAGAGAAATTTAGGTCTGAACCCGGGATTTTATAGAGAAAGTGCTGATACAGCTGCGGCACAGCCCAGCTTTATGAATGGGGTGTTGATAAGTGTTGTGAGCAGCCATCATATCGGAATTACAGTGCAAACCAGGCATGTGCACAGGTCACTGCTTTTTATGAACACATGTTCCCAGATCTTATGACAAATAGGAAAGTAGCCCACTTTGACCTTTGAAGCCTGTTGCAAAGTCATTGCTGAGCTATTATTTGAGTAGCTTGAGGTAGAATAATGTTCAACTCAGCTTCCTGGAGCTGCATTTGAAATGCAATTAATTGACTGCTGTTAGTTGTCAATTAACATTTATTATCAATTAGTTCATCAAATTGATTAGTTGGCAGGACCTTAAAGCCTAAATGCACTCCTTTCCATTATAAATATGTCTATAAGAGTAAAAGCTACTCACTAATTGATGTCAAACTGAAATTGCTTATGTTGGTCAAGAGACAGAGCACATTGTTTTTTAAATCTATATTAAATTAATTTTGCAGCAAATACATCAGTAGTACATTATTTTAAAACACTTTGGTGCATATGACTTTTTGCGCACATCTCTTAAAGCCATTAAAGCCTACAGGTATAATATAGGAATTATTGGTAACCTTTTTCCTTATTTGAAAAGTGATGCTGTTTCAGACAACCAGACTAATTCTTCATTAGTCTGCCTGCTAAAATGGCTTGTGGCGAAATACATGGCCTGAAAACCATGTACTTTAGCAGATTTACTGCAAAACTATTCATGTTTCTCCCTTCCTCACTCTCTCCCCCTTAGGCCTGCCTGGAATTTGGGGGGCTGTTCTCACGCAGCAGATGCTAATCAGGGTTATTCAGGAAGGTCTCTTTGTGATCAAAACAGAGCACGAAAAGGAGTCACTATGTATCTCTCAAAAAAATAGCAATGGGAGTGTTATTTTCAGTACTTGATTCTTGCAGGCCAGTAAAGAGTTCCCATGTTTGCGAGAGCCTTATTAAAGAGACGAGAAAAGGGATATCTGGGTTAGCTTTGCAGTGTTAAATGCAATAGTTGTCTTGATTTATTTGCTCTTAATCCTAGGGCTAAGGAGCAGATAAAATCCTGAAAAGTATTCCTTCAACTTTTTGTACGCACAAAATACCTGAGAGGGGTTATTCATTTTCGTTGCCTTTGTGCAACGAGATTATTCCTGCATCCCCCCAAAACTGTGACCTAAATATGGCTGAAAGACACAACATGTGACCTGCTTAGTGCTGCCTGTCATGGCCTGGAGCCACAGCAGGAACTCTATTAGTGGGAACAGCACAGATGCTACCAGATGGCCAACATATTGTCCAGAGATGACCCATGTATAATTGCAGAAAGTTCAATACATTCAGGTTTTGAATTTAATTGCATTGACCACCTTAGCTACTGCTGCAACACAATTTGATTTATTTAAGGTGGAAACTTACTTTCAGTAGGAAGGCAATATTTATGCTTTTAATATCACGTTTGTGTTTTGCAAACTGTAGGAAGGCAAGCTCTGTGCATGTTAACAGATGTTTACAGAGGTCAGACTACCTGAATGCAGTTCAGGCAATTTGAGCAATAAGGGAACAATACAAGATTTTTTTTTTTTTTTCCCATTCACTTCCTGCAGTTTATTTAGATCAAGTTCCATGGGACCAAATCTGGCAGTCTTGACTCAAGCAAATAGCCCACTGGAGACAGCAAAAATAAACAAAAGGGCTCTTTTAAATATTTGAGCATGAGGGGTTTGCTTGAATAGTGACTGCATAACAAGCTGCTTAATTTTTATCTTTAAAAGATACATTTTAGAGAGACAGCACAATTTACCTACTAAGACTTTAGGCTGAGAAGTAAAACCTTGTATTCGGCTTCTCTCCTGCATACCATGGCTGTACTGTCTTAGCACAGCCCTGGGGGTCATACCAGGAGCCTCCTGGCTCAGATTTAGGGTCAGGACCTGCTGGAGCCGACCAGCCCTTTCCATGCAGCGTAGCACTTGGCTCTTTTCTCAGCCTCATGTCGTGCCTCTGTTACCTTGAGCTGCAATATATTAATTTTGAGTGGGTTTTGTTTATTTTTCTAGTTCAAAAAGCCCTAACGCATTGTGAGGCTGGGTTGCAGACTGATGGAGGAGTGGTTTTTGAGCGTGATGTCAACTATACATATTGGGCATCCATGAGCAAGGAGAGGACATAGGAACTTTGTTCTTCGGGAACAAAAAGTCCAGCTGTATGTGGAAATGAGTGCATAGGTCCCCAAAAGAGCAAGTGAAAGGGTGCATCAACTGCAAGACATCCGGAGTGCTGGTAACTATGCTGAGGAGGGGATCACACATGGGGCTGTGCTGGCTTGGAGTAGATTCTGGCGTGAATGGCCTCACCAACAGATTTCCTCTCTGTTCCCTTCCATTTCTCTCCCCCATTCCTTTTCTTTGCTATATTGGCTTTCTAGGCTCTAAGTTTTCATTGCAAGTTATTAAAATATGTATGTATTTAACACTAAAGCAGAACAGCCTACATTATCTTGGTCTGTCTAGGCCCTATCAAATCCTAAACATACTGGTAAGTTTATTACAATTTTTGCTTGGAGTAAGCCATAGTCTGTCGAGTTCTATTCATTATATTAAGCCATTTGTCAACTTCCAGTAAGAATATTCACAAAAGCGGTCAATCATCAATAGAGGACTTAAAATCTAAGGGGGTTTTGGTGTCTGTATGTAATATTAAAAGATAAGCTGGCGATGAGGGATAGGCCCAAACCATTGCATGTGGTTCTGCATCCAAATTGTTAAGGGATGTGGGCTTTTGGCACAATGATGAAGAGGAAGGCTTCATTTCATATGGCTACAGCTCCTCTCTTTCCCGAAATTTAGTGCTCAAAATCTTGATTTGTGCTCATCGCTACTGACATAGCAGACTGATTTCCTTCACGTATAAGGAGGAAACCTTATATAGCAGAACCATCACAATGAAGAATTATTGGTTTAGGGACAGGGGTGTGGGTGAATGTTNTTTTTTTTTTTTTCTCCATGCTGTCTCTAATCAAATGTAATCACTGCAGCATGTGTTATTGATTTTGTAATTGCTTCTTGAATGGTTTGGGCCTCAAGACTGCTACACTTGTGAGGATATCATTTGGGTTATATATATATAAGCTAATGAATGATGTATCTTTTTATTAGGAAAGCCCTCTAATATCTCAGTTAAAGATGAAAGACTTGTCCCAGAAGGCCTAGCTGGTAACACTTTTCAGCGTGACTACACAGCAATCTTTCACCAATACTTCCTTTGTATAGCTTATTTCAAATGCTTTTGTTGCTCACTGTAAAGTGATGAGGCCGAAGGTATGGATGTTGTCCGTGTAAATCCTGTGGTTACAGCATCTGAGCTGGAGCACATGGTTTGCCTTGGGGCTTCCAAAAGTGGTGATGCTGTATTGTTGGTTCCCAAAACAGAGCAATTGTTTCTGGGTACTAGCTGAGCATCACGTAATGTATGACTCAACACAGTGTGAAAAAGCTCCTGTATATATGGGGTCAAAAGGGGAAGGGGATAAAGGAAGGAGAGGCTGCATGGGCATTGTATGCATGATGTGCCCACAGAGTAAACCTGTGTGAAGGGAATTAGTTTCTTCTTGGATAGGGTGGAATTTAGGTTGTCTTGTGCGACTTCTAGTACAATGTCACTTTCACCAATCCGAAAATCCAGCTTGATGTGCCAGTGAAGCCTGAAGTGCAGCTAGGACTCAAATTTATGATACATCTGAGGTCTTAGAGTGGGGCTTGAATGACAAGGTAGGGCTGGCACTGGCATATAGGGAATCCTGAAGAGAAGTGCTGCTTAGCTTGGGTGGTCTCTCCCCACAGCATGATGGCTGCTCTGCATCATCATAGTCTTGTGAGATGGCTGATCTGATCTGATGGCTCACTACTGCCAGGAAAAGTTGGTCCTCTTGTCCTGCCTGCTTTGGCTGTGCATTCCCATGCTCTCTCCTGCATGAGGTCTGGTACTTATCCAACCCCTTGGTGGTCTGGTTCAGTGTGCACAGCTATGAGAAAAGCAACCCAGCAAGGAGGGTTAGAAACACGCAGCTGTGACTAGGAACTAACAAAGTAAGACCTCTAGCAGAAGCAGCCTCTGTGGGCTCAGCTGTCTTGGGAAGCCTCATGCTGTTGATATCCCTGTGGTCTGAGCTCCCTCTTCTAGGGTATTTCATGGGAAGACTTAAGGCACCCTTCTGGAGATATGAATTAACACAGAGCTCTGATTTTAAGAGGACCTGTACTGTTTCTCCTGCTCCGAATGCCTGGAGCGTCCCATTTCTCTTTTCCTTAACAGTTTTCTTTTAGCTCAGTCAGAGGGAGTGAGAATGAGTTCACCTGGCTTTAGATGTCTAGATCAGAGCTAGTCAATTTGGACTTCCTTTAAACCAACAGGGAGAAACAGATCCTTTAGAATGCATTTCATCTGGCCTGGGTTTTATATCTGCTTTAGGATGAGGTTAATCCCACATTAATGGCATCTCTTTTTCTAGCCTGAATGTGAGAAGAGCCTCACTCAGATGTCTGCAAGATAGACATCTGCATTTGGTCACATAAATCCCACCCGTAGAGCTGCTGCACTAATGTGATGAACCAAGATGAATGGCTTCAATTAATAACAACAATAATAATATAGACTCTATCATCTAAATATAGAAAATAATTTCAGATTTTTTTTTCAGATGTGGGCCACATCTTTCCTCTGTATTGGTCAGATTATTTTTGATTCAGTGGGGCTCATTTTGAGAAGATGGTTGCAGTGGTCAGGAGCAATGGTGGTACCTCCCTTAGGCAAGCCGAACTAATATAGTCTTCCTGCAGGTACAAGCTGATAGAAATAGGAGAATTTTCCAAGGTGAGGTTTTGGTTTTGTTCTTTTGCATGAGATCGGAAAGCAATATCTCGGTCGAAGATATCCTTTGTAAAAGCACAATGGCTGTAACTTTCTGGAACTACTCTCGACCCCCAAACTTACTCTTTATTAGTGTTTCTCATTCAGCTAAAGCTGAAGCAAACAAATGAAACTAATTACTCTTGAAGTTGGGTATTGCCTTCTTGAGCTTTATGAGCCTATTTTTCTGAAATTAGAAATTGCCTAACTATGTGGAATGTTTCCAGCAAAACTGCTTCCTACAGACACAATTTTTACAGTCACATAAGTGCTTTGTAGGCTACCTTTGAGTAGGCAGCAGTGACATCCAGTGGCCAGCGACCTGATCACAGGTCTTCTCCCAGAGTCTGTCTCACCTGGGGCATCTCTCCCCTGGCTAATGTCGTCTGAGCCCATTGTGGTTTAATGCACTTATTCTGGTCAGTTTTTCTTTTTTCTCTCTCCCAGAGACTCTAAAATCCTCAGGTAGATCTTCTTTGAAAGTCCAACAGGGACCATCGAAATCTACTGATTAAAAATAAATAAATAAATTTTAGGCTTCAATGTCAAGTATTTTAATATGGCTGTCTGTAGACATGGATATCCAAATGAGGATTGAAAAACAAGGTGTAGGTGTCCATGTTGGATAAGTTTGGCCTCTTTTGGATTCTCTGTAGACCACAGAGTACAAAAAGCCTGTTGGAAATGGAGCATAGCAATAGAGACCCTGCATATATTGTTTTAATCTTAACTTATTTACTTTCAAGGCAGTGGGTCTGATCAAGTGAGTCAGTTCATTACAGACTAAGACTGAAGACTGTGGGGTTTTTTTTTTACTCCCAGGAGTTAAACATTTTCAGGATTAGATCCATAGTTATCCACCTCTAATTGCAGGAAAAACTGCTGAGCTGGCGGTGCGCTTTCAGATGACTTGTACCTCCTCCGTGCTTATATAGCCCATGAGCCTTTCTAACTCAGGGACGCATGGTCCACCTTAATTTTAAATAGGTACTCCTTTCAGTTATGTCAGCTACTTAAATTTATTTGCAGACAGTCAATTCATATTGATCATAACTCGACCTTACAATGACCTTGAGCAAAGGTACTCTGTGACTGCTATAGATATTGTGATCAATACTGGAGAGCAATTGACTACACCTAGTTACTGATAAATGAAGTTTAAAAAAAAAAAAATAGGTACACTATTTTCAGAAACAAAGATAACTGCTCGTTTAGTCGACTGTTTGCAAAGGTTTAATATTGATACATGAAGTTATAATGACATCCTTGGGCTTTCTCAAATGGTGGAAAACAATAGGGTGCAGAGTCACTGTAGCACATTAAGGAGAAAGAATCATTAGTTCCCAACTTCAAATAAGAAATTTCATGATATTTATGACAACAACACTGAGAACAAATACACTTACTTAGCAGTACTCATTGGAGAAGGCACGTATCAAACTGTGCCTCTTTTCTTTATGTGTGAGCCAGGTCTAGTGAAATAAAACACCATATTACTGTGCATGGAAAAAAAGCCTTTAGTACCACTTATTTTACTTTAGCACCACTCTCCTTTGCACATTTGTGCCTGAATTAAATTGTGCATCCCCAGGTATAACCAACTGTAATCATGAGGAAGAGATCGCTTTGGTCTCAGCACATCTGCTACACGTTGATACGCTTCCCCTCACTGCCTGAAGTTGAAAGGGAAGATGCGAGGGATGTTTTCCCTTGCTATTCCTCTCGCTTTGCTCCGAGTCCCGCTGAGTGCCGGCAGCTGAGATGCAAGTAATTGAAAGTCCGTTGGCAAAATGGTAGCGGGCTGCGTGGGAGGGTGGCTTCATCCCCAAATCTGCTGGTTTCTGTGCAGGGGAGGGTGCTCTGGGGACATGGGCACGGCAGTGCTCGCAGAGGTACGAGTGGAGCTCGTACCTGTCCGTCAGCGCTGCTCCAGTGCAACCTGGGTCTGATGTTTTACACGTAGATGCCAGTTTGGGCTTGGGTTTTTTTAGAAGTAGATTTTTACATCTGTGTCTTTGCAAAAGAAACTAATTAAATGGCAGGGTGGTTAAAGCCACGCAAATCAGAAACAGGAGGGGAAACGTTTTGCAGGCGCAGACCTCCCATAGATCTCCCTGCACTCTTCAGTGTTTTCCCCAGGCACTTGAATTTCTCTCCCCATCCCCAAAGTTAATCTCCTGATCATATTTCTACAGTCCCATACAGTAAGATTTTCTTTTTTTTTTTTTTTTTTCCCCCAGCACTTCCCTGTATTTTGTAGAACGGTGTCCTTCTCCAGGCTCCCTCTACATCTTACACTTCAGTGAAGCTATTTATTAATAAACCTGTGTTTTCAGTGCGTTGGTACATCAATAAAGTACAGAGTGGTTCAGTTAGTCAGCATTCTGGGAAATCCTTTGCTGTATTGAAGAACTGTAAATCTCCATTATTGCTTCCCATAGCACAAATAAAGAATAGCCTCTTACCTTCACAGTATTCCCTTTGTTAATTTTTAAGGGTGAATGCATAGGTATTGCCTAGCAAAGAGGATCGCTTTGTGCATAGCCCAGATATCAGGCATTTATTGGTTTGGTGATGGTGGTTTTGGTTTTTGGGGGTTTTTTTTGTTTTCTTTTTCAGTATAGCTTCATCTGCTACCTGTTAATTCAGCAACAGTGAAGGGAAGCCAGGGTGAGTCCAGCAATGTTGAAATGTTTGTATGAAAATAATCATCAGGACTTTAGGATTTTTTCCAAAGTGAACCTAAACTGGAGGGTTTAGCGATTAGTCCATGACTGATTGAAGAGGTATGTCACCTGCTACTACATGGCAGCACATCCCATCACATCGCAATTGCCTGCCTGGAGTCATTATGGTGTATTACATCCTTTTGTTATCAAACTGTGTCATGTTGCATCACAGTCAGAAGCAGCCGGATGGAGACGTGGCTGACACGTTGCCTCTAACAGATGCAATGATACGTAGCATCCAAAGCACATACCTGCTTTTAGTCAAGGCTCAATTTGCTCAGAGTGTATTTTGACATATCTACAGAGGGTTTGAAGTCACAGGTAATCCCTTCTGTGTTTGCCAGCTCTCACTCAAGACACAAGTCTTTCTGTTGGACTAGGAAGAAATGCAAGCTTTCAATTACCTCCGTTCCTTTCAGTGTCATCAAATAGGTAGGAAAACCTGCTTAGGCTAGCTAGTGCAATAAATGCATGAGATCTGAGGCCATTAGGAACTCTGGGAGGTTTTTTTTAACCCTAATCCCAGAGGCTTGAAGAAATTAAAAAAAAAAAAAAAAAGAAATAAAAAAAGAAATCAGGCTGCTAGATACTCTTTTAAAAACATGTAAAAATGAAGAAACTCTGGTAAAAATACTAGCAGTCGGCTTTCAAACTACTGGAAAAAATGAGATGTATTAAGATGATGATATTACAAAAGCAATAAAATTTTCCCATATTAATTAATCTTGAATTAAAGCACATTTTTTCATATGGATGCATATGACATTCATGGCATGCCAAATTAATTCTTTATGATCAGAGTCACTGCAATCAATACTAAATGAATTCATAATGATAAGATACTTAAAATAAAGCGTTACCACAAAAAAAACACCCGAACAACAAAAGGCCATCATCAAAACTGCATCGTACTAATAAAGCATTGCCCAGCAAGATGGTGCAAGCTATGACAGTCAATGGTAATCCTTTATTTATTTTTTTTGTTTGACCTCTTTCTCTCCCAGTTTTTCTTGTTGGAATATTGTGTATGTGATACAATGATCTCAGTGGATTTCCTCATATTGGTGGACAGTATTGCCCTATATTCTCATTGGACTAGTGTCTTGTACGCTTGAATTTTCATCCTTTAAGGATGAGGAGTCAGTTATCCAGGAAAGCCTCGTATCAGATCCTGTTAATAAAACAAGACTATACCAGCCTTGGGACTTTGTTTCAAATGTCGTGAGAAAAACAAAAGTAGCAGTGGGTGCTATATACAGAGATGTGTCTGTTGATATATCAGAAGAAATTTCTCCTTTAGGGAATGGGTTGTACAGATGAAGATGTTGGTAAAGCATTCAACTTGTTCATTTGTATAGTTTTTTCTTTAGTCATGTTGCTGGGGGTCTGGATGAGGCTCCCACCAGAGTTGAGAACAGGAAGCCTGTCCCACCTGGTTTCACAGCATTTCCCTCCCAAAACCTAGGCAATATGATGAAAGGGTAAAGGAGAGAGGTCAAGGTGGAAGAATGAGTAGAGGAGCGCAGGGTAGGACGATGGAGTGAGACTTGTCCCAAGGGTAAAGTGCCAAGTGCGTGGTGTGGGTCAGTGGTGACTCCGGAGCTAGGGTGCAGCTCAGAGGGGTGGCTGGGGGTGAAGAGGCACCAGGACGATACTCTTGAGGAGAATGGCAGAAAGCAGGAAGGGAGGGGAGAAAGACAAAACCAGGAGAGGCAGATGAGCAAGACCTATAGGAGCGTAATAGCAGAGGTTGGTGGGCAACGGGAAAATGAGAAAATTAATGCTTTATAGGGCATATTCAACCTTTTATTTTCTTTTCTTTTTCTTCCCCTCACTTCTTATGGACTGATACTTGAAGTGACTAGCTCCTTAAATCTTCTGGAGGAAAAAAAATGGAAGCTAACACTGCAAGTTAACCTAGTAAAGGCAGTGACCCAGGAGCACAGGCTCCCCTGTACTTTGGCAGTGTGTGCTTCAATGTTTGTTTTGCTATGGGTGTTTTGCTATCAGGTGAGGAAAAATATTTTCAAAGAAGAGTTTGCACTAGGAAAGCCTCTCCAGAAGGTACGTGACCTACCTGTAGCATTGGGCTGTGGCTTCTGGGCTGTCATGCAACCTCTGAAAAAAAAGAATTACCTGTGCCGTACTGGTGTAGCTGACAGCTAAATCTGCCCTAATCTGCCTTAATTATATTCTTCAGTACAGGGTCTTTCTAGTGATTTGAGGGCGGGAGGTTCAGTAGGGAATAAAAGTCAACTGCTTTCCCTTCTAGATGGAACAGGGGAGAATTAGCTGGATGACATTAGGAGAGTTTCTAAATATCTTTCCTGCCAATATTTGATTAGGGACTTTAATTTCATTAGACAAACTGATTTTTTCATTAGCCAAACTGATTTTTTCATGCATTGCTCTCTCCTTTTAATGTGTAAATTACATGGGATTTGACTCTCATTACAACATTGATATGGGTGCTGCCTTCAAACGGACACCGGCGCCAGTGCCGTGCTTGTGGCCGGGTATGCTGACAAGAGCTGCTTTGTGTTTTCCTCTGGGAAGTGATTTCTGTTGATACTGCATGGTTTGGTGGCATATGTGTACCTGTGCATGTAGTCCACCGTGCTCTTGCACACTTTTTCTTAGGAAAAAACTCCACTAACTGACCTGGAGCTCCTGGTGTGGGTTATGATATGCACCAAAGTAGGAGGTTATCGCGTGAAGCATAGTTTGGGTAAAAATGTGGGATGGAGCTCATAGAAGATGCGGTTCAACAAGTATGGGCCTACCTTAAACCTCAGTAGTTTAGCTGCAATGATCACAGAGTAGCCTTTGCATTTCCAAATCAAGATTGCCATAATTTGTTATCTTTTGATAGTATTCATTCTGGATCGTTTACGTCTCAAGCCATGTGTGCATCAGTTTTGCATGAATATTGTCACTCACCATAATGAGGATGAAGGACATCATTTTGCATTACTTTTACCGAACAAATGAAGCGTCTAAAGAATAAGGTATTTCAAAATATATTTTTCTGGGTTAAAAGAAAGCTGAAAAAGAGAAGGAAGATGAAGTTTCCAAGTAGTTCTGTAATTATGAATGAGTTATTTCAGCTACAGTCCTAAAGTCTGGTGCAATGCATACATATGCAATTCTAGTGCATAAAGTTACTGTCTGCCTGGTGCTGTATATGCCCCATAAAGCACTGGGGGATGTAACTGTGCTGGTATTAAGCATAGGAGATAAAAGTAAAATAAAAATCAAAATAGTTTGGTTCCAAAGTCACATCAGTTGAGGATGAGATTACATTAAAACTCATACATGAAGCTGAATCGGTATTTGTTTTACTGGCTTCTCAGAAAATACAGGTGCTGAAGGAAGTGAGCCCAGTTGTTATTGCCAGATAAAACTCTCTGCTTGGAGTGGAAAAAAATGGAGTTGAAAAAAAGTGTTTGTTGTTGTTGCATAGCTTTTTAAAAAGGGAAACATGAGTTTTTATTATTGAGGCAGTTATGGGAACACCCATCATTTTTATAGGCTTTTGTTTTGGTAAACAAACATGTTGACAGAATTTCTATGATTGTTTTGAAAGTATTTTTGTTTAAAAAAAGCTTATTTTACATAATATTGGTGGATCTGTTCTGAACTGAAGTAGAATCAACTTTGATATTTCAAGTGTTTTATTTTAAAAATTTCAAACCAGTTCTACATTGGGCGAGACAGAACCGAGCATCTCAGCAGAGGTCTGGGGGTTGCTGTCCATTGGAAGAGCCAAGGAAAAGCAAGGTCTTCTGCTTATTGAAGTGATCAACAGTTTAGCACTAATAGGGTTGCAATATTGCACGGTTAACCAGATTGTAACGTTCTGTTTGTCAGAATTGTTAAAAGTTGAATTCTGGATTAAGTTCTTTGATGCACAGGGAAAAAAAAAATCCATGTATGGAAATACTTCAGTTCAAAGTTTCCAATGTTTGTGAGTTCTCAGGAAAGTAAATTTTGTACTATAAGAAATGAGCAAATTTTCTTTATCAAAAGCTGTTTTTCTGCAAACTGTCCTCTACATTTTTGCAGGGTTGCTACGTCAGACAAATAAAGTATTTTCCCTCGTATTATATAGTAAGTACGAGTTTATTTATACTAAATATAACATCATTATATAATAAGTTTTCTTGGAGTGCTTGGTACCATACAAACCACAAAAATTTTTGCTCCAGTGACCTTGTAATATAAAACTGAGGGAGCAATCACATTGCATTATGTGCCAGTGCAGTGAAATTAGTTTTGCACTGCCTAGGCAAAAGGATCTCCCTTGTCAACCAAATTACAGGACTGGGGCCAATATGTATGCACTCTGCCTGTTTGTTTATGCCATACGAATGGTAATACTAGGAAATATTTTTAAGAGTTGATGTCCCTTTTCCTTCAGCATTTTTGGCTTTTGTTGTTGGGTTTGGGTTTTTTTCGTGTTTTGTTGTTGTTTTTTTGTTTGGTTTTTTTTTTTCCAAATACTTCTCTCCCGAGTAAAATGTGTCCATTCAACAGAGTTAAAATGAGTTATGTTAATCTTCCAACATAAAGACGAAACACTTTCGGTTGTTTTGCCATCATTAGTTGTCCAGCTAAAAAGCAGAGATTGGTTTACAGGCAGGTCTTGTAATATAGAAAGTGTTTGCTGGGGTGAGGTACACAGGAAAAAACATGGATGTTTGGCCAAGTATTAAGGATGAGCTTTAAACTTGTGGAATTTCTTCTTGATCGTCTTTTTCTTTAAATCCAGGCTTATTTCTGATTTACGTATTTCAAAGCTCACGCAGCCAAAGGAGGGAGATTTTCTAGCAGTGGGGGGTGAGCCTATTAAAATTCATCACAATTCTCTTTATTGAAAGGAGTAAACAAGAATCAATTTTCTTTACTAAAGAAGTTGGCCGAGTTGCAGGTTCATCTAGGGCAGGGTGAACTCTTATAGAGAGTTAGCTCAAGAAATGTGAGATACACGAAATTAGTCTGACTTCTTTCAGCCAGAGCCTGGGAGGGGTGCATGGGACAACACAGAGGATTTCATAGGTTTTGCCTTCAACAAATCAACAGAAGAACCTCAAAAGAGGCATGATAGATGCAAATAGTTGGGCACTTATTTAACAAAATACCCATAAAGTTGAGTGGGAAGCTGTTGCAAAGACTAGACTGGCCAGGATAGCCATGAAGACACCTTGAGTGACCGATATTACCCCTTCCAAATGCTGTTTTCCTGTTTGCCTGCTGAGAGAAGGATTTCACGCGTGATAGAAGTGTGGACAGGCCCCGCTTTCTGGCCCGAGGGAGGGCGTTGGGTTTCCCTGAGCCCAGGGGATTAAGCCCTACGGCCCCCCCTCTTCCTGTACGAAGCATATGATATCGATGTTTTTCGGTAAAGCGAGGACTCAAACGCACGTATCACGCCAGGCTCCGTGGAGTCTACGCTTGGTGGAGATGTATAGGCAGAGATGGAGGGCAGCCAAGAACGGCTTCTGCTCGGGAGGGTGAGTGCTGTGCTGTGTAATGGCTTAGATTGGTTTCAGGGCCTTCCTGTAGCTAATATTTGTTACGTTTCCACGGAATATAAAAGTAGGCTTGCATTTCAGGCTAGCTTGGGCTTCTTTTAACCTCAGATCATCTGGGTTTCATAGGTACTGGTCATACCATAAGCTTAAATATTCTTTTCTCACGTGTTCCCTTTCAAATAGGGTCAAGGCAAATTTTTATTTTTAAACATTTGGAGTTTGTTTTCATAAAGTTTCTCCAATCAAGACAGTATCCAAGCCATCTTGGGTTGTAGTCGTACATCCAGTATTACTACATTAGCTCTTAATAAAGAACTCATGCAAAAACCAGATTCCCTTCACACTAACTACAGAAACATGTTACGGGAATGTGACCATAGAGCTGTGTGGAAAATGATATTACTTGCAGAAGATTTGTTGTCACATAACAGCCTGCTCATCTGCTGATTACTATCTTACGTTTATTGTGCATCTTCCTTTGTGTAGTGACTGTGATACTTTCAGAATTGTTTACAATCTCTGCAGTAAATAATAATAATTAAAAAAAAAAAAATCCTGAAATGCCGCTGCTTGGATCAAGCTAAATCCAAACTAAAAACAAACTTATACATATGCTGTATATTAAGCTTAACCAGGGTAACGCCCCTTTCCTTTGGTTTTTGGAAAAGAGTCCCACATTGTCACATGTAAAGGGACATTTCAGCACTGATTTTCATTTTCATGAGATTAAAAGTGAAACATGTAACCACAAAGCTGGTTTATGTCATCCCCTGTTGGAGCCAGCAGTAATGCCAAAAATTAGATATTTGATAGGTTTGTGAGAGAAACAGATGCAGGAGGGATGCCATTCCCACAATTTTAAACTCTTTCTTATCTTTAAGCTAGAAAGAACATTCCAGATGAAGAAAATCTATCTTATTGGCTTTAGAAAATAGAAGAAGAAAGTTGCCAACGAAAAAAAAAAAGTTAATTTAAAACCAATGTCAGTCTTGGGGAATTGTAAACCATAGTTGAGGGATACTCTGTGTGTGTATATATACATTCATATATGTGTGCACATGTACAAAATAAATAGGCTGAGATGGGTTTTTTCCTTTCCTTTTTGATCTGCTTAATGCAGCCTGCACTCTCGCTTTGGCTTTTTTTTTTTTTTATTACTTTTGGGGTATAGAGAGATGGGGGACAATAAAAAATTAAGGGAAGAATCTCCCCCAAACATACACCGAATAAACTCTGCGAAAGCTAAAGCATCCAAAAAGTATTCTTTTGGCTTTTTGTTTTGGAAGCAGTTTGTATGTCCCTGTTCTTTTTATTTCATTCTGCCAGCTGTCTGCTAAACAAATCTAGCCAGGTGGGGCTTACAACCCATGACTAAAAAACCTACTAGTGCAGCTGTCCAGCTTGCCTGGAGGAAGAATTCTAACAAATGGCAGGAATGAAAAGATTGGTTTTGTTTTCAAGAAAGTAGCTATGGTACCTTCCTTGCTTCTTTTTTTTTTTTTTT
>VXBL01009093.1:1212122-1235491 GCA_013400195.1 Aramus guarauna | reverse complement strand
TTTTTTTTTGTTCTGCTTGCTTCAGTTAACTCATGGCCTCCTAAGGTTTTACAGAGTAATGGAAAATCCACTTCCATGGTTTATCATTTAATGCGCTTTTTGGTATTGCTTGGGTTTCTTCTTTTTTTTTTTTTCTTTCTTTCTTTCTTCCTCTGTAATGATTTTATTCCGTGTTAGACACATAGGGCAGCTTGGCTGCTTCGAGTGTTACTAAATGTAAAATAATCTGACACTTTCCCTACAAATCGCTGGTAAGCCATATAGTGGCTTAGCTGGATTTTTAAATATTCAAGAGTTGAATATATAACTAGTGAAGGGTGATGGTTGGTATTGTTTATCCACAAGCTGGGGACAGAACAGGCTTCTTTGCACTGCTTCATCAATCGACCTCAACTGTGATTTTGTAGTCAGCAAATGAGTGCTTCATTTTCTGTGTCTGTGTTGAGCTAAACAAGAGCTGTGCTAAAAATTACCAAACTGCCATCTGATCTATAGTTCCAGCAGTAGAAGATTAGCATGTGAGCCACCTTCCCTCCCTTCTTCCAGAAAAAGGCACGTGTGAAAGGTATTTGCCACCAACTTCCACTTAGGGAATTCAGTCAAAAATCTCCCTCTGCTTTTTGTTAGGTAACAGCCAAAAAAACAAAAATTGGCTTTTGGCCCAATCCTGCCTCCTTTGAAGCTGATGATATCTTGTTCTTTTGACATCTTTGGTGCGGGTCCACGTTGATTGAGATTGATCTGGTGGAGTGATTTGCTCAGTCAAGAGTTGAGTGCTTTTGGCACTACTCAGGTATCGCTCTGGGTCTCCTGGGTTCTGGCTTTAAAGGTGTGTATGGCATTAACACCTCGCAAGGTCAGGGAGGTGCCTCGCAGTAAAGCTGCAATATAGGCTTTGGGTTTGGTCCAGAGCTAGTAAAGTATTTCTGCTTGTCTTTATGCAGGTGTGTGAACAGTGCCACCGGAGTCAATGGAGCTACTGTTCTGAACCAATTATTGCTTGCCTAACGATAGGAAATCTCACGTGAGGTTAGGACTTTTTTGATGGACGCTCTATAGTCAAGTGACTACATGCTTTAAATGAGCATGTCTTTAATTGCTCGAACTACAGACGTGTTAAATTCTTGTAGATCTGATTTCAGTGACTTACTTGTTTCCTTGCTAGCATACTCCAGAACTGATGAGCAAGATGTGGAGGTGCCTGCATGCACAGGGTCCTACTGAAGTTCTCAATACATGTCAGTGCCAGGTCCAAATGTACTCAACTTGTTGCGTGATTAGAGCTTTGCTTTGGGAAACAGCAAGAAACATACAATGCACATTCAGTGCTTGTCACTTCTTCCTCTCTGTTGTTATCTTCACAAGAAAAAGTGGATGCAGAAGAGATGCAATGATTGTTTCCACGCCTCTTTGTACCACATACACTTCTCTGCACTCACCTAGCTGGTGTTTTTTGGATAACGTCCCCTTTCCAGTTGATTCGGGAGATTGAGACTTCGTCCTGTCTCTGCAAAGGGGAGCAATGCCTGGGCTGCACGAGTCAAAATGGCATCCAGCACGGGCAGGCGAAGCCAGATTGCTGTTGCAGGCGCCGTTATTTCCTTTTGTTGTATAACAAGGCATGAGTGATATTGGTCGGGGTGCTCACAAGCCAAGAAAAAAGAAGGCCAATTTTTCATGAGGAAATTGAAGTGCTGATGCAGAACTAACCCTCACGGTTTGTTGTTATTTAATGAAGAAGCAGTGAGTGGGCGATTTTGGCAAAACTTGGTGTGTAAGCATAACAATTGTAATGACATTATTTAACACACAATGGAGTAACAAAGGCACTTAAACGCTACGATTAAGAACTGTGCTAAGATTCTTGAATAGCAACTGAAAGCAAAAAATGTGGCTATCCTATTGTCAAACCTCATATAGAAATATATTCATTTTATCCTTCATTCTATTATTCTGAACCTACAGTAGAATCCTAGAATGGCTCCAGCAAAATATCTGGAATTAGCTCCTTTTGATGATATTCTGCATTAGAATCTTTGGACATTGTTATCAGCTTCAGATTTTTACTTTTTTTTTTTTTTTTTTTTTTAACGTTAGGCAATGGCAAATGTATATGTTACAGTAAAAATGCTTATGTTCATTTCCCATCCCATTTATTTTTCTGAGAACAGTGTCAGACTCTGAAGGCCTGTAGAATGTACAGGAGAGATATACGTCTCTGAACTAGCAGGATAATATTAGGAAAACTGAGACTTGAGAGTAATTTACCATAAATTATTTTACCTGGTGTTATAATAGCTTCTTAATCTAAGGGATTTTCTGGACTTGCAGTATTTTTACAAAAAAAAAGAAAAAGAAAATGGGTGGGGGGGATCAAAAGTACTACATTGTAGCTCTCCTTTAATTTTCCATACATTTTCAAATAAGATTCTAAATATTCTGCAATTACTGTTATGCTGGATGAGCCCAAACCAGCTCAGCTTTGGGAGAGGAGAGGTGTACCACCTTTACGCTAAACCCATCACCAGGTCGTTTCCTGACTGCCAGGAGAGCAGTGCTTTGCTTCTGCAGACCATGCAGAGAATGGGAGACCCAAGAAAGCTCCAAAACACTGTGGGATTTTACCAGTCTAGGCAGTAAGCCACGGTGCCAAGGGTGTAATGTAATATTATAACCATCTGTTGTCAAAGGCCATTATCCCAGTGGCACCTGGACACCACTCACCCTCCTCATCATGGCAGCAGCGTGTCACCATGGTATCTGGATGACTACCAGGAGATGGAGCACAAGGGGGAGGTGGCAAAAGTGCAAGCAGCACAGAAAGGTCCTTGAATTGTGGAGACCTTCTCCACTGCTATGCTGTTTGATGCTTAGTACAGAAAGGGTTGCCATTATAGCCTCCATACAATCGAGGCTAGCAGAGCTGTTCCAAGTCTAAGCTCCCTGGACTGCCTGAGACTGGTAACAATTGGCCAACTCTCACAGTTTAATGTGAAATTCACCTTATTTGGTGACTGAAAGGTTTTTTTACAGTCACCATTATCAATCTTTTTTTAGGTTTTGTGTTTATCCAGAATAGTCATAATGTTGTGGTTTTGGTTCGGGTTTTTTTCTGTGTTTTTTTTGTTGGTGTTTGTATTTTTTTTTTCCCCTAGGACTGAAGTTGGTAGAGCTACAATTTTTCTTTAACCCCTAAGTGCAGAAATATGAGTTTGATCCTTGTTGAGATGTCCTCCATCTGCCCCTTTTCACATTGCAAATAATGGATGGAAATGATAGTACTTTCAGGAAAGAAAGCTATTCTAATTGCTAAGGAAGAGGACAGAAATCAATCAAAGGAATATGGAACGTAAGATTGAAATAAAATTTGACAAGGAAGTCTGAAGAAAAAAGTGTGGTGGAACTGAGAGCAAATAGTATCATATGGACTGTGAGGAACAGGAGAAGGAAAAATTGATTCAAGATGCCGAAAAGGAGTGAGAGGACAGGAATTGAACACGAGTGATAGGAAACCATGGTGACAAGGTGGACCCACGGCTGTGGCACAGAGAGGGGTCTGCAGCAGAAGGCCGGTAGGAATGATAGCTCACAGCATCCCATGGGACAGCACAAGTAAATAGAGACTTGCAACACTAGGCAATAGGGATGAAATTTAGACTTGAAATAAAAATGCACAGATCAGATTTGTTAAAAGATAGCAACTAATGATTTTTCAAGTTATATATGAATTCATTTTCTAGAGGAGGGAAGACTTTTAAAGGGTAAAATAGTTTCAAACACTGACTAGATCAATAAATACGGATACTTCAAATACTGGTAATATCTTAATATCTGAGTATTTCTCCATCTGAAGATCTTTTGACTTTATGCTGGTAAATAACATGGATTCCAGCCACGCTGACCACTTTCAGTGGGGATAATCTGAAGGTCAATAAAGAGATAAAATTAGGGTCTACTTGGTTCCTTATTATGCAGAATTAAAGATTAAGCTTGGCTGAATATTTGGTGAGGCCAGGAGTAAGCAAGGCCACAACCAGCCAATGTCATTCCTGTATTACAGGAGTACAACACTTACCAAGACTGGAAACGGGGGTGGGTGGGTTGCCTTTCCTTTTTTCCCTCCTCCTCCTCTTTGTTGCTACCAATATCAACTTTGTTGTAGCCCACGTGAGCTTCTACATGTCTTCTCTGTTTACCTTGTTTGTGACTGGGAGAAATGCTGAGAGAAATGACCTGAAATGAGGAAAGAACTGACAAATCTTGTAATAACACCAGTCCTGCCATGTTGTGAATGTGAGGACTGACATGCTTGGGTTTGATGTTACTTTTTATATATTCATATTAAAAAACCCCAAAACAAAAAACCCAACAAAATAATTTACTGTAGACTGGCAGCAGATAGGAAGTAGTAGTATGGTGGATAATCTCATTTAGGACTGAAATGACCATTGGAGCAGTTGGGATAACAATAACCCAAAATTTGCTGAATAAGTCACTGCCAGCTATGATTTTATGCAGGATTAGGAGATATCAATAAGGCTTGGGTACACCAAACCCATCTAGAAGGAGAGTCGCCTTACAAGGTAGGACAAGCAGAGCATTTGGGAAGTGAGATTTTGTTGGGTGGGCTACTGGGGTTGAAGAAATAGAGGAGACCATACAGAAAACAGATATATTGAGCCATCCAAAGACAATTGAGCTGAGAAAATTAAAATTTCCAGAACTATTTGGGGGGACAATGCATATAAACTTCAGAGGAGACAGAGAAGGGAGAAGTCTGCAGAAAGGACTTGGAAGAGGAGTGACAAAAAGCCAGAGAGAAGAAAGAACAAAGGAGGGTCTCGGAAAGGGGTTAGATGTGGGGAAAGATCCAAGAGAAGAGGCTCATGAGAAATTCAGTAGAGAAAGTTATAGGAAAATGTCAATATCCAGTAGAAAAAAATCTTGTTACTAAAACATTAGGTTTAGATTCATTTAATGCCATTAAATGAGATATTAAATGGTTGTCACATAACATACATTGAAGTGGTTGCATTTGTCGTGTCTGCTCAGAAAATCTTTCTCACCAAAACAGATTCCAGCCTTTCTTTTCCTCCTTTTACCGGTGCTACTGAATTCCCTGGGACAAAGGTATTGTTATCTGTGATTAGGGAAGAGGCTATGCCTGTAGTCCTTGCAACACTTATCTGCTTTGACATCTCCACGATGAATAAGTTGTCCCTTTGACAGTTCTTATCAGTTGGGGCTACTTTTGAAGGCCACTTTGAAACTCCAGCTATGGAGTATCAAGCTGTTGCCGAGGGCAAGGTGCTGTGAATACGCAAAATCTGAGATGTTGCATTCAAGTCTTCGCTTTCTTAAAGGTGTCACTTCAACGTGATGATTATGGTTTTTAAAAGGGGAATATTTCTGAAAACTAGTTATTTTAGAGATATTCTGTCATGTCAGCTAACCTTAGCAAAGAGCAGTCTGCTGTCTCCAGGACAGCTTGAAAGGCTCTCTCATGAGTAGTCAGAATTCATGTTCCTTGTCAACCACCAGAGCTGACACCTCCAAGGCATGCAGAAAGATATATTTAATCATCTTCCCTTTCATTTGATCTTTGGTTCTTTTTTGGTATTTATAATCCTGAAACACTCTCTTGAGAAGCTCTGACAGGTCTTGAACAAAATTAAGAAATTTTGCCTCTCGAATTCTCATTCTAACAAACACCTGTTAAAGGAAAATAAATCTAGCTGTATGTCAATGCTCTCCATTTTATTTTTTTTTCTTATGTTCAGTTTCAGGTAATCTAAGTGGATCTTTTCTTCCACCTGCTTCCAGGCCTTATATCTCAGCATTTTAACATTTCCCTCACTTCCCATTCTAGAATCATCCTCTCCCTCTCCCTCCCCCTCCATAAAAAATGCAAACAAGAAACTGTTGAGTAGAATTGAGATGTAAAGAACAAAAAAAAGCTGCTTTCATTCTCTTTTTGGTATACCTCCCATTTCCTAAAGGCTCTAGATTTCCTTTGGCATATAGGCTTTCAGGATTTCTTTTCTATTCAGTATATTAACTTTGTTTTTTGCATGTTACCATTATTTTTACCAGCATGTATAACACACATTTCCCACTTTATGATGGCAGTAAATATAAATGCAGAAATTATACACTCAGACGAATTAAGAGAAATAAACCCTAGCAGGTCCTGAACCAGCCAGTAATCATTCCTACATATCGTCGATTATAGCCCCGTGTACCCGCAGTACATTTCCACATCACACAGGTGGAAGTGTGAAGCTGAGGCTCATTTAACAGTATGAATTTTCCCAATGTATCACAATTACAGGAACACCTGCGCTTCATAACTTTCTGCTGATCCGCTGTGAAAATTCACAGTGTGTTTAGTAACCGAACCATCAATATGCTTTGTCTCCTACAGCGTGTGGATTGGGATGGCCGTTTTAGTTCCTCCTTTTAAAAAAAAAAAAAAAAAAAAAAAAAAAAAAAAAAAATCAACAGAAAACTTAGCTGATGCTTTTGGTGTGGGCTGTATTCACTCTTTCCTACTGTGGCAGATCTTTATTGTGGAAGATCTTCAGGCTGCCCTCACTGAAGCTTGGCAGTCCTCAGTCTGGGAAATGCAATACCTTTCTTTTTTTACTTCCTTTTACTGCCTGAGTAAGGCCCCAAGACCAGTTCGTGTTCATGACTCATTGCTTTCTTGAATGCGTGTCAAATTCACGTCATGTAAGTCAGGCACCTTTAACAGACACTCCACACGGCTCTGCTAGACTGTCCTGCAGAGCTGCCCCAGCCCAGTGCCAAGGGATTGTCTTGCCCCATTCTTGGCATGGTTTGTGCCCACTCGGTCTGTTTGGCTTGGCTAATTTCTACCAGCCTACCTAAGTTTCCTCTTTTGATGGGGAAAAAATAATAAATGACTATCATTTTACCCTATCTACCAAGCTACCACGAAGATACAACAGTATTTGAGGCATTGCTTGAGTAGAAGAGCTTTTGGTAAAAAGTTTTATATGGATCTCTACCCAATATAATCCCAACTACTGTCCTAATTTCTCTTTTATTCTGTTTTAAAAAAGATTATAATTTGCTCTGTGTGTTGCGTTGTTACCCAGAAGAGAGCCTGAGGCTTGAGAGGTAGGTTTCCACCACGACTATGACCGAGCGCTGGAGGAAAGTGTCTTTGGTGATTCAGAGATGCTGCTGAATGGTTTGAACTGTTGTGGTGACATGCAGGCAAAAGGATAACATGCCGGCAATAGCAGGTATAATGAGGGGTGGAAGTTGGCTATGATTGGTTAAAATCATAAATTTGAGAGGTGGAGGTGAAAAAATTCTGCTCAATGCTCTGAGTTTAGGAGGAGAATGGGCTTTGTGGCCCTGTTTAACTGATCTTTGCATTTTCTGGACAGTGTGGCCCAAAGTCCTTGTCCTTCAGTTACCACACCAAGAGGTTAGCTGAACATGCCTGTGTCTTCTGTCTCGCCTACATAGCTGGATTTTCCATCCATGGTAAACAGACTCTCCTGAGAAGGAACAAAAATTCCTGTCTGGCTCTTGTCCCATGAGTTAGGACGTGTATAGGACACTGAACTCTTGGGCGTGTTCTCAAGCCTCCCCAGTTTAAAGATAACCTAGATTAATCTCCTCATCTTTCAATAAGAATTGGGCTTTTGTGTCTTCTCTGATGTGCCACTCTTGAAAACGAGTATTAGGTTTATGCATCTCTTGAAAGTTTGTGATATTGGGTAAAAACCTTAAGAGTTGTCACGTTTATATTTCCATGCTTTTTGTGAATTGTTACTAGTCTTTGTGTTATATCTCCACTTTTTTGCTGTTTCTTCCAAATAGGAGCCTAGGTCTTCATTTAGCCCATTTGTAAATTCCTGTGATACACGTGTTCCGATGAGCCAAAGTCTCTGCCTGTCCTTCCCTAGTCTCAGTGAGGTTTCTATTGTGACCAAGACTGTGGACTCCTGAGTTATTTTTCTGGATCCTTTCTAGATAGTCCATGTATAGTTCTGTCCTTGAATGAACTCAGGGAGGTAGGTGCCCCTATTTTCCCTTCTTTGTGAGGTAGAATAATACATATACAGTGTCACAGGTATGGAGATGGGTCTGCAAATTAATGTGCTTTGAGGTCTTTGGATTAAATGCTATGTAAGTAAAAAATAGTTGAAAGAAATTTTAGTGTCCCAGTGGGTCTGACGTTCTTTTCTGCTCCCAGAAAGAGATTTGTTGTCTGTAAATCTCATGTTTCTAGAATTAGGAGTGTCAGATGTGCATTCTTGGGGCCTTCTGACCCAGATTAACCCTGGAGCACAAAAATTTGATCATATAGTTGCAGTACCAGAACAAAAATATGCTCACTATGGTCTACCAGTGAATATAGGAGGCTTTTATATAGCATATTGAATGGGGTGTGCTGAATGTAGCTATAAGTTAAATGCAGAGAGACTGTGTGCTGCAAGGATAGACACTGTGGTCAGGGTCAAGAGAGAGAACTGGAATTCAGGGTAAATTCACTGATCTGGAGATCAGGGAGATTTGTAGGGAAAAATGAATTTTTATTTTTTTATATTATTTTTTTTAGGACCTTTCTGATTATGGCGGTACAAGAAGATGATGGGAAACTAGTAAGAAGGAGATGGACCAAATGTATAAAAGGTACTTTATGACATGAGTGTCCATTTACTAAATTGCTAGTGGAAGATGTGGAAACTTAAAAATGAGGATGAGGACATGGCCTATGTCTTGATAAAGTCTCCCAACCATGAAGAAATATTTGTCCTCCTTCTTGTCTGTGCTTGGTCCAGTGGTTACAGAGAAGCCAAGGCAGTGGTTGAAGGCACATTGCTGAAAGAAATAATTTGTGATGAGACGTTCAAGAGCAAATATAGTAACAAATGTCTAGTAGGTACATACTTGCTATGTTCTTACCATCTGGAAATAATAATACGTATCTGCACAAGAGAGGTTTGGAGATATAGCTTTTGGTGATTTCTCACTTAGCAAGGTTGGAGCCATTTCTGAGAAGGGACACTATGTCACTGCTGCAAAATATCTACTTCTGTAAATAAATTTACAGTGCTAAATAATCAGAACTGGATTTCCAGCAATAAATCACTGTTCTAATGTAACAAGTGCATTGAAATTCTGTTTATAAAGTCTTGTAGCTGAAGCTACAGCTTAATACTCAGTCGGGATGGTGAACAGTTGATTTCAGCAGTGATTTAATTCATGTCAAAGGAAGCTGAACCCGAGCATGATGTGGAAATTGGCTGCTGTTTGGACTGGCTGCTTGTTCATGAGTGCACTCGTGTTACTACATGTACAAAAAAAAAAGAAGGAAAGAAAGAAAAACAGGAGAACACTTAACGTTCCTAAAGTAGTTTCCTCAAATTTCTCTGCAAACAATGTAAAATAACAACCTAATAATTTTGTATCTTAATCATGTTCAGTAAAGAAGTCCTTTAGATAATTGGCATTGCCTCTGTACTAGGCCAAACTTTCTTTTAAGTTACAAATACTCACAAAAGGTTTACATTATAAGGAGCTGCTTTGGAGATGTGCAGATTTAGTTTGTAAGTACAAAGTGAACATGCAAATTGCCTTATCTTGTGGGATTCACAAACAACCATCATTCAGATTGATTTAATACATAGCTTTTTATCTTTAAAAGTGTTAATTAGAAAATAGGGACAGTTCTCTGAACACTTAAGAGTAATAAATAGATCAAAACAGCATCCATGCTTCTGTGATGGAACTTCTGAAGACTTTATAAAGGGATTAATACAATTGTCAAAAAGACCACAGTATACATATTTAATAGTGCTACCAAGCTACAATTACATTTTTAGGACTCTATTTGCTAAGCTTTTAAACANGTTTTTTATAGTAGTCTTTCTTAAGCCTTGTGTAAATTACAGGCTAAGTTTAAAAAAAAAAAGAGGAAAAAAAAAGGGATTTTCAGAACTTTACCACATAACTTGGGATTGCTATGCCAGCAAGCTCTGCTCCAGGTCCAGAGTCACACAGCTGTGTTCAAGACACCCTGGTTTTCATTTAGCACCAGAAGTTGCTCAACTGTGCGAGGGGAAAAAAAGACCTTGTGTAGTTTGGTCCTCTGCTTTTCTTCTACCGCAGCAGCATGCGTGGGGAGATGCTCGCTGTGGGCAGCCCGCCTGGCTGCTGGGGCTCCTGGTGCTCTAATGCACATCCTTGACCTAGCGTATGAGTAAAATCTTGCTCGCTCTAAGACTTAGAGATCCGCATGTATTTAGTCACATCAATAGTGTTCACGTAACTGATGTTTTCCTCTAATTCCAATAATATGTTTGTTCTGTGTATTTATTTCTATATATTCCTACCATTGCCCATCAAATTCACACTGAGTGAGATCAGAACCATCAGCTATAATCAGTTGCAAGCTGATTATTTATCAACAAGTAAAATGGGGGGAAAGGCAACTTGTCAAGCACAGAATAAATAAACCCAGATCTCGTTAAGAAGCGAGAGAAACAGGTAAGGTCTTGAAATGTACTCGGGAGGTGAGCAGTGTGAAGGACTAGGGGAAGAATTAATTTCAGCACCTGAGGTCATCTACTTCTGAGAGTCTCACCTAAAATATGGGCCCCAAGGGCTTTTCTGGATTCAGTGGGGCCAGACTTTCACCCCACAAGAGAACAGCTTTAATGCTCCTTTTCCTACTGCAATTTCCAAGTCATACCTGTCAGCAGCATATAAAGTGCATTACAGCAGTGAGATAGAAAAATCTCTTTTGTGTCTCTAGCCTAAGTAATGGTTTTGAATGTCCAGAATTTTTTTTTTCTGCTTAGTTCAATATAAGTGCATGCAAATAACCATGAGCAGTGGTTTCAACAAGTTGCTATTATTTGCATAAACCACATAATAATACGCTTATAAGAGCTGCATGTTTATGTGGACAGCTTCAGAGAGGGGAAAGTCCTGTGAATAACTGGTTCTGTGCTGCAAATGGAAGGAGAGTTTCTCCATCTCCTATTTGCCATTTTGCTGTCGGAGCACAGGAAGGCACCAGCTGCAGGAGCTGAGTCCGTCTGGGCTGATGAACCCAGCACTAGGGACTGCAAGGAAAAGGACTGAGGTTCTCCCAGAGCAATGATGAAAGGGGCGAAGCAAGCTGAGAAAAGAAGTCTACAGACTTTCACCTACATTTGCTCAGCCCACTTCACAAGAGATATGTATCCTTCCCTGCAGCCTATTTGGTAAAGCTTCGTTTAGTTCAAATTAGAACTAATAAATTAAGTCTTACTCTGTGCTTAGTCACTACTTTGCTTTTAAATTTGTAATATACTAATGCTACCTCAAGGAAATAGATATGACCCTTTTATATTTTAATGCATATATATATAATTTTGAGAGATGCTGCAAATATATGCTGAGAGCAATTAGGAGAATAGCTTATTTCCCAGATTTTAAAGGGTATCTGACGTTTTTCATGGAAAGCTGCATGTGTTTGAAGATCGTTGTTGCATTTAAAGCATTTCATGTTTTATCAGGATGAAACACGCATTTAACTTCTGTTGCTTGGGAAGTGGTAGAAACAGAAATGTTGGTTGGCGGTGCTTAGTTGAGCCTTGGATATGTTCTGGGAAGAAAACTTCACGGCCTCTCTGGGCTCCTGTTCCAGGACTGCGTCACCCTCCTCTTGACAAAGTTTTTCTTAATCTGAACCTTCCAAGTTACAATTTGTAGCCCGTGCCTCTTGTTTGATTTATTGCCTCTACAAAGAGTTTGTTCCATCATCTTTGGAAGCAGTAGTTTGAGCTTCTATTGGATTTTTGCCTAGTGTCCTCTTCAATATATGAAACAGGCCTAGCTTTGCCAAGATTTCCTTGTTGGTTATGTTCTCCAGGCATTTGATGACCTCAGTCACCATTTCTGGATCTTCTCCCATTTCTCTATGTCCTTCTTGCCCTGAGGGTCCAGCCTGGGTGGCACATACCAGAGTGGCCTCACCATCCAGTGCAGAGGGGGATGATAACCTCCCTCCATCTGCTGCCATGCTCCTTCCCACATAGATCACTGTGTGGTTTGCCCATGGGCTCCTCCTACAAAGTCAGGAAGAAAGTGAGCAAGTAGGGTGGGATTTCTTCATTAACTTTATTAATTTTCTGTGTCATTATGGCCCTGGGGGACGCTGTAGTGGATAAGCACGGGTTGTGCTAGGTGCTGTACAAGCACAGAAGAAAAAGTCAGTTGCTGCTGTGAAGAGCTCAGTCTGCACATATCAGAGGAGGCAACAGATGGTACAGGCTGATGAGATAGTATGAGAAGAAATGAGGCAATATTTATAAACGTGATAGACAGCAGTCTCAGAACACAAGTAGCCAAGACATTGTCAAGGTTTTTGCAGGCATCACAGGAGGGGTTTTGGAGCTGAGCAGAGAAGTGGTTTTGCAGCTGCTTGCAGGAAGCTGCTCCCAGATAAGAGAGAGCGAGCATGAAGGTGCTTGAGAGAGAGCAGAATTTTCATTCACATTTCAGTAATAAAGGATATTCATCAAGGTGGAGCTTGATAAAGTTCTGACTGGGATTAGAGAATTGCTTGGGGGTAGTGGGAGGCTGGGTTCCACTTCCCAACAGGTCCCTCCCAGTTCCATTTCAGGCTTTTTTCAAGAGGCTTTTGGTAGGTGTTTTTGAGAATGTGAACAAAAGGGATAAGTAGAGAGAAAGCATCGTGGGGCAGTAGCTCCTCATTCAGCGTTAGCTGCAGGCCCAGGTCATGTGGCAGCACGTGTGTCCTGGGTTTTCTTGCGTACTAGAGCAGGGTCCAGCCCTTCTGGGCAGAGTCATTATCATAATGTCTGTCTTGTCAACTGAATAGCACGGCGGTGCTTTTAGCCATGTAAAAATGCAATGTCTCTTGTACAGTGCTGTAAGTTGTTGTGTTAAATGGGGTGGATTAGCTTGTGAGAATCCTGCATCCTAATTCTGATGTACATGTAAATGCGAATTGGGTATTGTGTAACTCTGGCTTTGGAGCTCTCTAATGTTTATTTCAAAGTAATAATAGCCTCAATGATGTTCAAAGAGCTGTTTGCTTTGGATGTAAAATATATATATTATGTAAACTAGTTTTGCAGTCATCAGTATACCTAACTTTTTTCAACTGCTATGTCTGGAGTTAATTTTCTTGAGCTTTCTTTATCTCAGCTCCTGATCATTACTTTCTTTGCCAACCTGGAGCTTTGCTTTCTTTCAGATTTGTTGTCTCCATTCATTCTACTGAAATGGGAGTAAGGTTTCTACCCTAACCATTTTGTTATTTTTTTTTTTTTCTTAAGCCCTTGGATAAAGAAAAATAGGAAAATGCAAATAGCAGAAAGAGGGGGGGAAAATAGGGTCTTTTTCAGGTATGAGTTAGTTTTCCTGACTTAGCACGTTAAGTTTCTATCATATCAATCTGAAATAATGTGACCTGAGATGGTGTATCAGGAGCTGAAAACAACTCATGAAAGTAGAAATGCTAGTAGAGAACTTGCTATCTGCACATTCATAACATTAACCTTTGTAGCACAAATTCCAACTTACATGAGGTCTGTTTTTAATAAGATGAATCAATTCCATCCCACTTCTAAGGGAAGAAGTTGCTTGTTCGTATTACTAGTCAACAACTCAACACCATTTTTACTAACACTGCAGAAAGAGAGAAACCTAGCACATTTTAATGAAAAGCGAACAATTGTTTGGAAACTTGATAATGTGCTACAATACATTAACTGAAGAGTGGGCAGAAGCTGTGTTAAGAGAATTGACCTTTATGTGCAATACCTTTTGAGAGATAGGGAGGAAGAAATACATCACTAAGTAAGTAGAACAAGAAACAGAACAGAAAAATGTGGGATAAGAATTTTGACAAAAAGAAAAGATTAAATTATTTTTGGTAAGTTTTCCGAAGAGAAACACCTACCTCTAGAAGCATTTTATAACCAGAACATTAAGTGATTCTCCCATGATAGCTACTTCATATAATAGTGTTTTATTGCTTTGCATTTGTCTGAGTATCACAGTAACAGTAATGTTTCACAATTACATAATGCTTTTTTGCTTTTAATCTCACAATAAATAAAAGGGGGGGTGAATATTATGGGACTTTCTGCTGACTTCAAAGGGCTTTGCGTTTCCTTTCACTCCTTTTCACAAATCTCATTTATTCCTTTGCCCTTGTCTTCAGATGCTTTGTCCACCCTTAAAACAGTTGGAACAAATGACGTCATAGTTAGCAAAGACCAGTGAATAACACTAAGTGATAGCTACATTTGTCAAGAAACCTTTTTATGCTCTTTGTCACCCAGGAAACCAAACTGGAAACTGGGCAGTAGGTGACTCAGGTAATTTCAGAACTGGAAATTTGTTTAATTGACGTAACTGGAGAAATGAGTAATACAATCATTACCCATGCCTTGTTAACTTTTATATTTAATGCCATTTATTTTATAGCATCCTCTTATTTTTGGTTTCCAGCTTATCATGTTTTTGCATTATAAATGCATTTCCTGCATTGTTGCCATTGCTGGGGGAAGCTGATGGTGTTGCTGGTCAGGTGGTTCACACTAGGAATGGAGCGGTCTGTTTGACCTTGGCTTGATCTTCCTTCCTTAGTGTCACGTGTGTGGTCTTGCACTGCATTGTTGTACCCAAAAGTGGAGTAGAGGGAAGAGGGCTCATGGGGACCAGTCGAGTCGCAACTCAAGAGCTCATAGCTGAGATGCAGTCAGAAGTAGCTCCGCAAACGCGCTGGAGTAGCGGGACGGGTCTCTGCTTATTCTTAAGTCTACTGGGAATGTAAAGACGTAACTGGGATGTATCGTTGCCTCAGTTAAGGCTTTAGCAATGTGTGGTTGGAAAAGTCAACATTCAGCCAAGCACTTCAATCATACAGTCAAAAGGCAAATAGTTGGGAATGTTGATATCCGCTTTATTGTTACTAGGTTTCAGAGTTAATATCAAGAAAGATAAATATGCTATTTCACCCTACAATCTGTTTTTTTAGCAAGATGAAGTCAGCCCTTTTCATATCTCGATATACCGTTGGCAGGGTCTGCAGTTTAATGCCTTTAAGAGAAGTGAAGTTTTTAACTTACAATCCTCCTGCAAACTTCTGCAGCAAATTCCAGGGTTACAGAATTGCAGAATTCACAGGGGCCCACACAGTTTTAGGTCACTTAGTTCAGGAAGCATTTAAATCTCCACTGACTGTGGACAGCCATATCTAGTTATATTTCATGATACCTCTGAGTCTGATTTTTAGTTCCGTGAGTTCTTCCTGCACTGGTGAATATGATATTTTTGGGTGCATTCAAAACCTGAAACTCAGGCAATGTGAACTCAAAAGCTAAAGAAATTTTGTACAATCCTCCCTAAAGTGAAACTGCTGCTGAGTGCCTGTGGCCAAAACAGCCTTCTCCTTCCAGTTCATCAAGGACAACCTGTCCTAGTGCCATGCCAACATTTCTTGCTTTCCATCGCATCTCTTGGGTAAGCCCCATAAGCAGTGACCTTGTGACTAAATGCCTGCCAGATCTTCTTTCTGGCAAAAACAGCTGCTACTCTTGGCACATTCGAATGCCTGTTCAAATTTTAGGAACTCCTCTATGAGGTGTTCATTTTATTTTTCTTTAACTGTGGAGAAGTGTTTCTCTAGTAAGGAGAAAGGCTATGGAATTACAAAATATAACTGGAGACACTGGTGGGAATTAGCTGCTCTTGCAGCGTGGGATATCACTCTGCATGCCTTCCTCGTCTGTGATATTTTCTTTTAAAATATAAATGTCATTATTCATGTCATAATGAATTAATTCATTATAATTAAAAATGCAATTGGAAATTGAAGTCAGTATATCTGTAACACTTTGGCCTTTTGGGTACCAGCTTATGTCTTCAAGGTCTGGAAGTATTAAGGGCCAAATCTTAAAATATATATTTAGACTACTTAATATTGTGCATAGACAATTAGTGGGATTTTCAAAAGGGTAATGTGATATTCTGGAATGATGTAAGTACAATTTTCACTTTAGAGGTGTTTTAAAGTAGTTTATGGGGTTTTGGATAGTTCCCAACACTAGCCAAAGCTTGTTAGCCCCTACCCAGAACAGGCTGTTTGGATTTATCTTATTTGTTTCCTGGCAATGAGAGATTTGAAAAATCACACTTGGAGCCTTTCTGGCTCCTAAATGTACTGAAAAATATGGCCCTAGTTTCTTAAAATTTTATTTGGGAGTTGGCACCAAGTCACTTTTAGGACAGATACTTTTGAGTGTCTGCACACACACCTCTGACCCCTGCCTTGCCCCTGGCTATCCGGTATTTGGGAGTGAACAAGAGATCACCAACCCGTTTCTGTGAAACAGGAGCAGTGGGCAGCCAACACCAGGATATTTACAGCATGAATTATGATAAGGAATGGATGGTCAGGTTGGGGTTTAGAGGGATGAATCTCTCCAATCCAGATACAGGTGCTTGCAGCTGACAGGCTTTTTATCTATGTATTGCCATAGAGATTCCCTACACAGAGCCTTTAATATGATGCATAGACAATTTCTTTCTTGTATCTGCAGATGTAAAAATTGAATTTGACTTTCTGGAACACAATCTATACAATGCATAACTGATTTAAAATTAACTCTCTGGCAAAAAAAGCAATTTCACAGATGATACTTTTTTTTTTTTTCTTTCTAGGTGGGTGTTTAAAAAGCAGAGACAGTTGTTGAGGAACGTTATGACTTTGGTGCAGGCCAGCAATGGACATGCCTTTGGTTTTAATATTGTTTAACATAATGTAATTGCATTAATGCTGGCTAAGTGTATTCCTGTTGAAAACTTGTATTGATTGTTAATAGTAAAGCTGCAGCCTTTTAACACCAACTGTTGATTCATTGTCTGTGGAAGCTAGGAGTCTTAAGGGCAAGGAAAATTTATACTTGCCAAATCACTTAGAGAAAATTCCAAGTACGTTGAAATTTGCATATTCAGAAATATAGGGAGTAATTAGCAATAGGCTAAATATTTGCCCATTTCTCCGTTTTAAATCACAACCTCGGAATGAACTGGCTGGCTCAGGATTTTCTGATTGGAAGCAAATTATAAAAAGAAACTCAGTCCCCCTCAAGTCACGGTAAAATATTTTATGGTCTCATAACATCTCAAGTTTGAGGGTTAAAAAAAACCCAACCCAAACACAAAAATACCCTAACTCTAAGTCTCGTACTGGTTCACAACCTCGCAAAAGGTTCTCCAACTGTGTTTTGAAGTCAATAAAGGGAAAGTTGCTTATGAAGAAGTGCTATCAAATTTAGCAGAATGAAACCTATAGTATTCTGTTGATATTAATGAGGTTCTCTTATTCTAAATTACGCAAGGATCTCACAGTATAAAAGTTAACTGAGTTTGAATGGTTTATAGAACAAAAACCTAAATATTCACTCAGATGCCTCAGCACCTGAGTAGCCCTATGTACCTGTGTTGCCTCACTGAAATAATTAGAAAGTGCAGTTCATCAATGCCCTGACTTGGATCTTGTAGTCTGTAAGATTTTTTATTTTTTTTTTCCATTAAAAACAGAGTGGCTGAAAAAAAAAAATATTGCTGTAATGTCATTGTGTTACATGCTATGGTGCTGTTGTTTCTCTCATCTTTATCTGGTTTATGCCGGATGACCACTGTAAGATTCACCTTTGAATGTGTAGAATAATGGTTTATTTTTTTCTTTGTTCTGGTTTCATTAATTTGTGGATTAGCCGAGGAGAAGAAGCAATTGCACTCATACCCCCTTGAAGTGACATTTGGTTCCTTCTATTTTTCTTCATTTCCCTAATATTTGCTGTTCTTTATGCGTTCCTTCTCTTGCCTTTTCTTTTCTCATTTCTCAGCCTCCTCTTCTCTCCCAGGACTGCATTTTGACACCCTTAAGCAGTGAATTGGTCTTTGCTTACTGTAGTACTCACATCAATCTTGTGGTTGTGGCTCTTGCCCTTATTCCTCATTCCATAGTAGTTTCCCTTCCTCCCCCACCTCTTCTCTTTTATCTGTCTTTTAGGAGAGTAATGTCTTTCAAAACTTTAGTGAGTGGGAATAGCAGTGTCTGTGAATATTTATTTGCTGTATAAATACTCCAAAGCTTTTTCTTCATGCTGGCCACCCACGTTGCTGCGTGTTCTCAGAACATCTTATTTTCTTGTGCAGTGAAACCTCACGTATTTTCTGAATTCTGTTGAGTAAAGATATGATCCAGTTGCTGACATTTTCATTCTTATTTGGTAAAAAAAGAAAAATTAAGTGGTCTTCTATGTCACCTAAAAGTAAAGGAGAGAACTTCACTTCTTGAACGTTGCACTCTAATTTCTCTTGCCCAAATTGTACAAATCCTGTGCAACCTCTAGGTTGACTACTCTTTGCGTAAGGATGGAAGATGTATATCATACAACCCAGGACGTTCTAGGATTCTAAGGGACTTTAAAGATCATCTAGTTCCAGCCCCCTGCCATGGGCAGGGACACCCTCCACTAGCCCAGGTTGCCCAAAGCCCCATCCAACCTGGCCTTGAACACTGCCAGGGAGCCAGGGGCAGCCACAGCTTCTCTGGGCACCCTGGGCCAGGGCCTCAGCACCCTCTCAGGGAAGAATGTTTTCCTGATATCTAATCTAAATCTACCCGCTTCTAGTTTAAAACCATTTATTCCCCATAGCAGCTCTGGGCTGCCGTATATTTTGAGTGAACACTTGAGAAGTCCTTCTGAGAGGATTTCCAGGAGGTAACCTTGCTGATGGGCTGCGCTTCCCACTTAGGGACGTGGCTTTTTTAGCTTTTCACTGTGTAGTTTTTGGTCTTTCCATGTGGTGTAAGTCCTTTGGGGTGAGACTGAGAAATCTGCCAGTAACTTTATCTTCCTTGGCCCTACTCTGCAGAAATGCATAGGCACAAACTCCTCTTTAAGCACATGAGGATTGGTAAATTCAGTGGGACGATTCATATGCTTAAAATTAAGCTCTCTATACTTAAGGGCTACAGTGATGCCTTACACCTGGCTTTCAGCCAGCATCCTGAATATTGTTCATTGATCCCATCGTTGGAATCTAGCCACAGAAATGGTTCCAGTTGTTTTTAATGGATTTCCTACAAAGACACTGGGAAACCCATTCAAAATAACATTCAGTCATTTGACACTTCAGTGTCTGCTTTGTGCTAATGAACTCCTATGTTTGATTCGGTCTTGTTAGGACACAGTGCCTCCTGAAACCTGAAGTTTAATAGACATGAAGCAATTTTATTGGTGTAACCATGAGCAGGAAGTTATCATCAATCTCAGCTTCTTCAAGCATAACTTACAAGGTCTTTCTAATCTGATCAGCTTTCTTGAACACAGTATGCTGATGACTTGCTCGAAGTCATTCATGTGGAGATATTATACCTACTACATACGATAAAACAATATAAGGCAGATCAACTGCTTATAATCTAATTAGTTTGGTCTTTTCATTTACAGTTATGCCCTGAGTACAGCTGTGCAAAATTCACATAATTTGTTTCACAGAATTTTACACATTTTTCTTTTTGTTCTGTTTAGCTTTATAACTCCAAGTTTTCAGCTTTATTTGCAGCTTCAGTGAAATAGCTAGTCCCACCTCCAAAGCATGCAAAACCAGACTTTTCTTCTCAAGTCTCAACTGTTTTCGGGGAGTAAATGAATCCATTTAAATTCAAGTAAATTCTTTTGCTACGAGTTTTAATGAAAAAAAAAAAAAAAAAAGCCAAGTGGATCCAGTTTCACTGCAGATGTTACAGGTACTTTCAGTTATGAATGGATCTGATTCAAATCTGTGGGATCAGTGTTTTTCATGAACTATTATGTGTTCAGTAATAGCAGTACGTGACAGATTAGCAGACCTTTCTCAATTCAACTATTCCAGCCTGTGATCAGTTCATCTGTGGCACACCAGAGCAAAAGTAGGTTGTGTCCTTTTTTCCCTTTGGATTTAGGGATTTGAAAACATAAAAAATATTCATATATAATTTGTAATTCTTTTTACTTGTATAGATCTTAGTACAAAGTCCTATCAATGCATGAGCATGTCTTCAGCTTGAAATATGCAGAGTACCTATGGGGGGGACTCCAAGACAGACACTCAGCTTTCTGCTGTGGACAGCCCTGGCAAAACACTTTGGATAAATTAAAAAAACTACCTGTTACAAAGATATTCCTTCTTGGTGAGCTCCAAATGCACAAACCCTTCTCAGCTGCTTTTGGGTTTCCACAAGCAAGTGGGTCTGGAAGAGAGAAGTACCAAATTCTATCTGTTTGCACAGAGGACAATGTTGAAGTGCACTTTTTGCATCATTTCTATCATGAGCTAAATCTAATTCACTTCAGTTGATTTGTTTAGCTTTTACATTGATAGAAATAGAAAATATTATCAATTTTTAGTAGAACTCTCTATATGTAAATGAATAACTGGAAGATAGGGCCTGAATTTCTTTCTAGAGCACATGAAGGATGTATTTGTTCATCATGTTTCCATGTATCTTTGGCAGGGAATACTTTGGCTAAATTTAAAGGGTAATAAGAGGGTTGTAGCAGAATAAATTGTTTTATTTAGACTTCAGATCTAAAAGTGGGTATTTTACAGTCCATGTATTTATATCTGATGCTTGAATAACATAGCTTGCATTACTCTTACCCTTCCTTGAAGTGAAAGCTTTGAAAATAATATGTTGGCAAATAGTTTCCTTGGTTTTGTTTTTTTTTTTCCCCCTTCCTTTTTACCTTGTGCTCCCTGTACTCTATAGCTGCTTAGCATGTAACAAGCAGAACTAGAGTATTGCCAAGGCTTACATAAACAATGTCTATTGCTTTTGGTTTAATATCTTAGGAAAGTGGGAACTAATTTTTTAAATAGATATTGCAGTCAGAGGATGACACTGCTATTAAGATACACACATTTGAGACCCCTAAATTATAACACTTTTACTATTTTTTTAAAATATATTAATATCTACTGGTAGTAGATTGTATTAACGTTGTCAATATCTTTTATTTAAGATTCGTCAAATGTTTGCTTTAGCTGTTAACATCAGAATAGGAATGTGTAAATTTTATTTACATTAACAATACATTCAACCTGGTTGTTATTGCAATGTATTGATTTGGTTTCTGGAGCTTGGATTGCTGAAAGGGCTCTGCTTTTTTTTCTTTTCCATGGTCTTAGCTATGTTCACAGTTTTATGGTGACTCCTAGTCCAACAGTGGCCTGAACGAGTACCCACTTATTCATTTATTCAAGTTTTATATCCTACTTGCTGTCTTTTCTTGCGGTAATTTGTCGAAAGCTTGCAGTTAGGTTGTACATAACCTTTAATTCAGCTATTGTTAGCACTTTTGTTTGCCAGTAACGGGTTCTGAAATTTTCAGTAGGATGTGTACTCCTAATAGGGAAACTTAATTATTCCCGCAGTACTTCAGCGCTCTCATTGACATCTGAGTTATACAGACTTCATACGTACTGCATCACCTTCAGCTCCCAGTCAACAGGCTACGGTGTGCTTCACAGGCTGGAAAGAGCAGGGGTTTGGGATATTATTAGCATTATTACGACTACAAGGAGATGTTTAAGAGAACTGTTATATGCTAAACTTGCTTTTCTCTCTCTCCCTTTTGCTCTTTCTCTGCATTTCAACTGCGTGTGTTATTCATGCCATTGAATCACATCAGGGTAAATTAATCATGTCGCTTTTAGTTTAAATAATAAAGGGCAGCTACTTCTCCTCCTCCTCGTACATTTGATGGTGGACTAATTTTAATCCTGTGGTTGCATTCAGTAAACGCTTTTGTTTTCCAGATTGAAGTGGGGTGTGTGTATGAGAATAATAATCCCAGAAGTTTTGGGATGCCCGGATCAGGACACAGCTGACTGATGGAAAGGTATCTGCTGTACAGATGCATGCTCCTGTATATCAGTCTATAATGCAGTGAGGTTTGCTCTGCCCGCTCAGTATTGGCAAATGCTTTTACAGTTATGGGGAAGTATTTCCAGCGTGCATGGGTCCTTGTTTGAAATGGGTAGGCTGCGGATTTCTTTTATCTGACCCTTTTTCAGATTGCAGATGCTTTTTGTTTCATTTTGCAAGTGACTGCTCCAAATCCCTTTGAACTTTTGTACTGCCACAGACCAGGATGGGCCAAGGCTGGAACAACATTCAACAACTGAAAAACTGCGAATTAATGTAAAGTTTTTTTAGGAAAAAAAAAAATTAAAAAATGTGCAGGCAGCCAGTGGGATTTTGCTGCACACGTTGGGACCACTTTATTTGGACTGAAGTACAGTATGAATTGAAAGCAAAATTATTGTCCTTTTGATTAACTCCCATATAGACTGTCTTATTTTGAAATCAAACTACCACAGAGATGAGCCTTTAGACAAATGTTGACCCATTGTGTGGCTATTTAACCCCCTCCCCTAAATTCACTGTAGCTTCATAGCTTCAATTCAGCAAATGGCTAATGAGATTGATAAAATGTTGAAGCAAAGCTGTGGTATTTTAAGCAGTCTCCAAAGCTGTTTATTGGGAGTGTGCACTAGAACTGGAGAGACTGTTGATATTTTTAGAGCCAGTCAAAAACTGCAAGAAAAATGTCATGTCTATTTGCTCAGATTTTTAAATGAATTTATTTTGGCTGTACTTTCACTTCTTTTATATGCCATGGAGAGTCACAGATTCTGGTTGGCTCTGCAGCAAGTTAACCTATTCGGTAATTGTCATCTTGCCATAGGAACCCATAAAGCCAAGTAACAAGCCTTCATGTCTGCAATTTATAAAGCTGCCTGGAAGGTGCAGAGTGTTAAAATAAACTCCCATGCCAAAGTTCACAGCCTGTAACACTCGCTGTGCACCAGCCACATACCTGTACCTGCTGCGTGAAGGGGATCCCTTTGCTTTTCCCACCGGAAATCCAGCAGCATGCATCCTAAGTATCTGCTTGGGTGGAGGGTTACAACATAAATGGGTTGATTTCTGGTTTGTGCTTTCACTGGCTTGAATAAATATGTGATTGAAGGTGCTGAACTTTATCCCATGACCATATGTTTGGAAACCTGAAGTTGGTATTTGGTCTCTTTCCTTCTTTACCATATGTGCCCGTTGCAAAAATGAGTTAAGGGAAAGTTGTTTCATGCTGTACCTCTTGTCTCAAGGTATCGATGAATCTGTGTTTCACCTAATCTCAAAATGTGGCCAACTCTAAGGAAAAAGAATATACTTTAGAAACCTGTAGTTTAATTCAATTTTGTTTGATTAACATTGGAGCCACTAAATAAGTCACCTTTTG
>VXBL01009093.1:1164622-1207122 GCA_013400195.1 Aramus guarauna | reverse complement strand
TTTTTTTTTTCTGGTGTATGCATCTTTGACTTGAAATAATTGTCAGATAATACTGTTAGAACAATCTACTTGGTTCCTACAGACATAATTGTGGAAAAAAAAACCCCAAACCTTGCACTTATCAAAATAGGTACTATACACTGCAGATGTGCTTGATACCTCCTTCTACAGATGCCCATGATCTTTAAAAGAAGCATTTAGATCTTGAGGTTATTTAAAGATTCCTAATTTTTTTACTTGTCTTTTAGACTTTATTTAGCTATGCAAGATATCACCATATTCAGTATTTTTTATAATAAACATGTCTAGTCAAAGAAAGCATTAATGAAGCAATTCCCCAAATAAAACAGCCCATCATATCTGAGTTGCAGCAGAGAGAAAGTGTGGTCTTTGTAGTTTAATCAAGATCACAAGACTTGTTTTGAGCGTCTGTCATCTTTAATTTTACGGCACTTCATTTCAGAGTGGGACTGCCAGGGTCACATGCAATTAAAACACAGGCAAGATTTGTCTTGTGAAATCTTAACATAAAAAGTAATGTGTTACTCTATTTTAACTTTTCTACTGAACTCTGTGAACTCACTAATTACTTTTCCCCCTCTTGTCACCTTTTTGATATGACATGTATTTTATAAAGGAGATAGAAGTTTGGACTTTTTTTTTCTATCATGCATATGATTGAGGATAACAAAATTAAACCGGAGAAAAAAGGAAATGTATTTTTCAGAAATACATTTTTAGAAATATCTGAGCATTACTGCTTCAATTACAAAGGGACTGGAGGATCAAATTCTAGGAAATAACTATTAATCTGCTTAACTAGGGCAGGTAGAAGCGTAATAGCAGAGCAGGGATTTTAGTGAGGCCAATCACACAGACTGGAGTTTATTCTCTTGAGTGGGGTGACAGGGGAAGGGTAAAGGGACTTTAATGTGGTGGGCCATGAGAAGCACTAAAAGCTGGTATCTATGTAGCTTCTTTATAGCTTTAGCCCAGTTGTTGCATCGTAGTGATCAGTAAATTGCATGGACCCTTATTAACCTTATTGATAAGGAGCTTAGGGAAGTCCCATTCAGTCCAGAATATATTCTTCTTTTTGTTCTCCTGTCTGTCTCGGTTTGCAATCCCAGTCTCTTTGTACAGAAATCCTTTATGTCGCACCTCAAAATTCTGTGCGAGTACTCTGCTCATTTAACTTGGAGCAAGGGAACTGTAGAGCAGAAAGGGTTGGAGTACACATGGGGCCATGGGTCTATTTAAATATAGCTGGGACACCTGGAGAATGTTTGAAAAATTTCTTTTAAAGAATCTTTTATATTGCTCTTTTTTTCAGTGCAGCTGGGGTCTGTGGGGATCAAGGGATTATTTTTGATACCTGTCTAAAAGAGTTATGTCTACACTGATTTCCATCCCTTGCTACTAATTAACCTTATTGTATACAGGAAACAGTCTATTTAATACCTGCATTCTTTCTGTAATGCCAAGTAAAAAGAAATCTAGTGTGAAATCTAGTTAGCATTTGCCTTTTTGAAGTCATTTTTGAGTTTCCAGTCCAAGTGACTGTGACCTCAAAACTGAAAGCTATAAAAATGGTCCCAATTTCAGCTCAATGGGAGTTTCTTGAAGATTCCCCATTCACCTGGACTTGCACATGTAGCCAATTGCCCATCTTGGCTCTTAAACAGTGTTTTTCCAGGAACCATCTATTTCTGGGTCACTCATAGCCCTGCAAAACACATATGTTCCTGCAGTTCCTCCTAAGTAAAGGAAGCTTCTCCTTTCTGCTGGGAAGATCACGCTTCGACTATTTCAGTGTACAGAGACTTATAAAAATTTAAATAGGAATGGTAAAACCAGATACGTTAAGGAGAACAGGGAAAAATGTTTTATAAATGTCACCAAAAACTGTGGAGAATGGTGAGGGCTAGCTAGGTGACTGAGGTGAACTTAATCTGGAAAATGGAGGGCAAAATGTGGATGATGTGCCATATTTTAAAGGACCTTTAAAGCCTGCTGAACAACACTGATTTTGATTGTGTCTGCTCCAACATGCAGATACAAGAGTCATTGCCATACAGCGTGATGTCTGAAAAGAACGTTCACTAAAATGAATTTTCTCGTGTATTTGACGAGGAAGTGTTCCCCTGGACGTCGTAAGGCTGAACCAAGCCCTGTGGCCCTGCTTTCTCCACAGGTCCCTGACTGCATCCCTGATGAAGCGGGGAGCAAAGGCAGGGTTTGAATTTTACGGGAGATTGGTTCAGTTTCTGAAAGAGGACTCAGGTCAGGTGGCCAAGTCGTTCTCTGGGGACAGGCCAGCTGCATGAGCTTGGGAGCCTTTAATAACAAAATCCTGAAGAAAGGGCCATCGTTTAGCACTAAATTTGCTTCATTTAGTATGAAATGATGGTATCAAGAACAAAGCTAGTCAAAACAAAGGACAAGAAAAAAAACAACCTTTTTTAAACTGACTGTGCACCACTATTGACAGCAGATACTAAACAAAGGTTGGAATTGCTCGTTTGATTTATTTGTTAGTATTAAAGCTCGGTGGAAACACCAAAGGAATAAGATGTCAATATCATTAGTTATAATCTATTTGGGAAGAATGAGAGGTATTGTTTTCATTCCTGCTGGGGCTTGTCAGATAGCTTGGCTATTGGAAATTGAGCTTGATAGCAGAAATATAGTCCTATGGGCTTGAAGTACTGCGTGTACGTAGGTGTCTGTCCCTGTGGCTAAGCGGCCACAATTGCAGCAGTGAGGATCCAAGATTTCGGTTTAAGGAGCCTGGAAGGTGCTCCTGGATCCCTCTGTATGACTAATCCTCAAGGAAAGAGAGAAATGTTTTCATTTGCTGTTTTCCTTCCACTTCCTATATCTTATACTTATTTTGGTCAATAAAGCAATGTTCGTGTATGTTTTGCACCATTCTTGAGAAAACACATTTCTTGCAGTGCAGCCTTTCCAAAAACAACAGAAATAATCTGGCTTAACTATAAAAGATTTTATTATTATTATTATATTTTTCTTCTGCCTTTCCTACTAAGCTCCTCTGCAAAACAGCTAGAAATTTTCATTTTCGAAACATTAGTACAGCAAATTGCCATCTTTCTGTGCACGGCATTCTCTATGTACTCATCATCTGAATGATTCCGGATCACTCTCTGGCAGCGTGAGTCACAGCATGCCCTCATGCCTGCCTCTTTTTCAATTATATCTAAGAGGAAGACTGCTGGAGACCCATTTTTTCATCTTGCACAGGACCCCAAAAGTGCCAGATCTCATTTCAATATAATATTATGACAGTATGATAAAATGGATGTTAACAGGACACTGACTAATATGATCCATAGAGAAATGATAGAACAATACAATATCAGGCAGATTGTATTACTAATGTGCATTTTATGGACACAAAATTCCCTTTATAAACAGGGTCCTAAGATGTAATCCTTATATCCTATGTTCCTAGTCAGTCTTCTAAGATATTCTGCAGCAGTACTGAAATTTTTGCATTCTTAAATGAAATACATGTATTTTATTTTATCATAGAGCCACCTATATCACTCCCAATTTACTAATGAAACTTGGCATTCAAATGACTCATCAGCATGTACTGCAAAGCATAAAAATAGATTAATGTGGCATACGTTTCTTTACCCATAAAAACGCACCTTCTTATAATCTCAGTGCTGTCTTATTCAACAAAAAGTATGTCATTTCCTTCCTCTAGCAGGTTGAGTTAAAAATGAGCTAAATGTGTGAGAAAGCCATTACTGCACTAATGAAAAGCTCGATACTGTTTGAATTTTTCATCATGGGATATTTGTTCTGTAGCACACAGCACTAATATTTACTGTCACTGGTACAGTATGCACAGTAATTAAGTTACAGTCATCAGTGTGGTGGATGTTAAGCAAAGATGTTCCTGTGCAAGCTTGGACCTCTTTCACAGATATTTCACATGAAACAGCCCTTCAAGCATTTGTAGGTTTGACTGATGAAGTGGTGGGGAGAGAAAAAGGGTTAAAAGGATTTTAGTGTCTCATATAGTCTCTGTATCTGCCTCTCTATGTGCCTCTATAACCAGAAGGATGGTAAAAGCCATCTCAGGTCCTTACTGACTAATGGGTGACTTTGTAAGGGAAATCAGAACCGCTGTGACTGCTCTTGCTCTAGACGACAGACTGAGGTTACAAAATGACGCCTTAGCCAGAATCGTTATCCTCATTCAGAAGGTGGACGGTGGTCTCCCCTGCTGCATCCATGGTGGCAGGATGGTGGTGAGGGTGCTGCTGTTTGTTCAACACGCAGCTCAGCAAGAGGCCGATTTAGCAACAGAGGATGGCTGGCTACCTCCCTCTCTTCCTCCTCTTCCCTCGTTAATATCTTCAACAGGGTCTTATGTGAAATTAATAAAATAAACTTAGGAATGGAAGCAATTCTGGCTACAGTAACGCATTCCCCTCCGTTGTCCGTACAGGAGATGTGCTAGGGCCAGAATGTGAGCTTCAAGGGCAAGACTAGGTTTTTCATCAAACTCCAGTCTAGTGTTTTCAGGAGACTCCTTTCCATAAGACAGTGTCTTTGGAGGGCATCAGAAAATCTGGAATGTGCCCAATATCCCGAGTGATCCAGCTTTTTCCTGCCAAACTGTCTATCCATTTTGACAGTGTCCTCCCAGGCTCCCTTTCCCCCCACCACTTAGTGACACAGGCCACATCTGGGCTCTTTTTGACACAACCTGGACATGGGTTCTTGGAGATAATTGTCAGACGCATCTCTTATTTTGTACGTGTACCTGTGTTTGGACAACTAGGCATGGTATTAGTTTAAGTAAGTAAATCAGAGATGTGTTCAGAGCTGTCTAAACCTCGGAAACCTCTGGCATGTTTATGGTCAGATGAACCTCTGACAAATCCCACAACTTCCTCATCATTAGGTGAGCACAGAAAGTCCCAAGACCTGACTGTGAGGCGTCTGTCACCCGTGCTACTGGAGTCAATGAATCCAAAAGGAGCAGTTTCTAATAGCAGAAGATTTGCCCCCCCCCCCCCCCCCCCCCCCCCNTTTGGTTTTTTTTTTTTCTTTCTATGCAATAAGTTCTCCTGGTCCCTTCTACAGCAGAGCGGCCATAGGGAAGGCAAGAAGCACAACTTGTGACCCCGGTAGCCTTGCAAAGTGCGCTTGAATTAAGGCAGAAAGAGGCAATCCAACCTGATATGCGAGTGATAGATTCCTTCTGCACTCGGGCATGTTTGGGGTCAAATGCTCAAAATCTTTTATGAATGAAACCCCAACTGTACAGATAAGAAGGGATTAAAAAAAGTTTTGGCCTTCACAAGGTAAAATCTAAAGTCTGGTTTTGTAGAAACTATTTGGGATATAAAGCAATGAAAGCCTTATGCAAGTCAATAGGAAATTCTGTATCCTGGAAAGGACCTTTTAGGTAGTTTCTTGTAATGCTGGCTATTGCAGGGTGCCTGATCAGAATGTACAGCACTGTCCTGGCTTGGTCTGCAGGCCCTTGGGCCATGGATCTCAAGGTTCACCTCTCTTCATTACTTATTTCAAAGCAATGTTTGCCTAGCAAGTGCCTGCTGATGATCTTAGGGGAAAATGGCATTGCTTCTGAGGTGAAGCCTTCATCTGTCTTTGCTTTTAACAGGATCACAGATTTCTCCAGCAGCACCTGCTTCTGTAGGAAAGACCCTATTTATACAGGTAGAGTATCCAAAAAACTTAAGTGTTTTTCCATAATAACACGGGTCATGTACATTGTCAGAAAACAGAAGAGGAAATTTCCTTTAAGCTCTTTCTGCCTTAATACAACCCCTGTCCCTGATCCTCACTGACCCCCTCAATATTTGTCTAGCTTCTTTAAAGCCGTGTGGGTTGTTATTTGAGAAACTGGTTTACTGGGGACCTGTGCTCTAGAAACAGTAGGGTCAAAGGGGTTCAGATTATCTGGAATATAGGCTATGTGCAAGGAGAAATGATATAATGGTAGAGAGAGTGAAAAATAAGTGTAAACTGCCTCAGGAGGATTATCCTTCCCTGGACCTAGTCACTTCATATGGACTGAGCCTAAAGGTCTGGACATGCGCTTAGGTGGAAGGTATCTAGAGGAGCAGAGACACATCTCTGTTCTTTATCCATTACCGGAACTTCTACTTGACAGAGAAAAGATGACTTAGATTAGGAAAAAGCAATAGTTTGCTGTGGCAGTAGCTGCTCTGTTTCTTCCAGAAAGTGGAAGAAGAGGGGTCTGTCCTCTCGTTCTTTCTTACACTCTGTCCAGCAATCACGGACAATGAGTAACTCGTAACATCCCATGTCTTTTCCATCAATGCTCGTGCTCAGTCTGCCTAAGCCACTTAAAAGGTCCAAATTTTAATCTTTTAGGTGGAGCTAATGTGCTCCATGACTGACTCTTGAGAACTGGCGAGTCTTTGTCCCTGTGCCAGGGGTTTCCCGAGGGTAGAAGAGCACCTGGGGCAGGAGAATGCGAACCCAGAAAATGCACCACGTTTCAGTTCATCTTCTTGTGTTTCAGGGAGGATGTTAAATTGTCCCATCAAGGACATGTTTTGATTTCCAAACCCATTCTTCTTTTTTTCTTTTTTCTTTTTCTCCTCCCCCCGTTGTTTTGGGAAATCAGAAAAATATATAAAAGCAAGTTATTAATAAAACATCTATTATGCCCATGGGACAGAGGTCCTTCCGTGTTGTTCAGATGGCATGTTTATTGTTGACATCTCTCTTTTCTCTGAGTATGCACAGAACCCTGAAATCCTTTTACATTTTTAATAAGATTATTTCTTTTTTCAATCTAGTGCAAGAAAACCGCATCTGCAATATGCATAATACTCTCAAAAACTGCAGCATCAGAGGGAAAGCATTGCCAATGTTTTTGGCTATCTACACTTCAAAGAGACATGACGTGAAAAAGAATAGTACTAGAGTTCTCAAGAAGGTGCTTGTATTTTGCATCTTAGGGCATGTTTGTTTAAGGTATCTGACTTATCTTTTCAATTCTCACATTTGAAGTGAAGCATGTCATAAGCACAAAAGGAAATTTGGTTTGCTTTCCAACAAACAGCACTCAGGAAACCCGGACTAACCAATATTATTGTGTTGCTTTGTCTGAACTTGAGTGTCTTATGGAGCAGGGTAATCGTCAGCTCTGCATTGCTGCAGCACCGCGTGTCCTGGGTCTGTGTGGTATCTGTGAAATTGCTTTTGACTCACAGCTAAATGTGGATCTCAAATTAAAAAATAAGTGTCTGTAAAGTATCACCTGTGTGCTTCATCTTCAGCCTATGATAATGCAACCCGAGAGTGCAGCTGTCTGGAGGGAGCTGACTCACAGTGTAGGGTCCTAGCTCATCTTGCTGTAGATCCCAGGTCCACGTCCCCACACTGACATAGGCTTCATTTTAATTTTGAAAATCAAAAGGCAAAAGTAGTCCTTCTCACTGGAGTCCTGTGGGCAAGCCAAAATCACGAAGACTGCAAGGGGCTCAGAAACTAAGATGAAAGTGTTCAGACAGTAACAGATACCTTTAACCCGATCCATGCAGCACTTCTTTTCTTCCCAGGCTGAATACATACTTTCCCAACAGAAAATCTGTGACAATCTAGAACTTTCTAGCTGTTGCCAAGTGGCAAAATGAGTTAGATTTGGATTGGGTTTTGGGGTTAGAAGAGAGGCTCATGCCATCCCAACGGTCAGGAGATTGCCATTAACTATCAGCCCTGCAGAACTGCGTCCATCGGTAAGATCCGGGGTGCACACGCATAGACGGCTTTGCTTTGCTAGGCGTATACATTGGATCTACCAGAGGGAGCTGCAGAGCGTATGTCACGTGTGTTGCTGCTGTTATTATGCATACAAATATATTATTATTGGTCCTATGGGAAGGCTGAGGCCTCCCTCAGTCCCTCCTGCTCCCGGTGCTTTGGGTCGCAGCGCAGAAGCAGACCTACTGCTGGGCAGTCTCTTCCTGACTGCCAAGGTTGTGTGGCTGAAGCTGCTGATGCAAATTTGTTTAGCTGCAAGGTGAGATAGCCACAAGGTAGCAACCAGCAGCGCTGATATGTTCTCCGTATGGACCAGAAATAGCATTTAATTCCCTAAATTCCCTTGTGAGTCTGGTCCGTGGGGAGCACTAAGGACAGTTCAGTTCTTCAGTGCGGAGGAGCAATCACATGCAAACAAGCTACTTGATTCTTTTAAGAGCTGAGAAGAGATCAATAATGAAAATATTGAGGATCCTTTCACCTTTAATACGTAGGGTTTTGTTCAAAAGGGCAGAACAGATACACAGAGTATCTAGTGAAAGACAGAGCAAGTTATAAGAGGTGTGGCAGATCTTCCATGCAAGGGAAGGTTAAATTGATTAAGAGACAAATGAGAGGTGATATGCTAGTGGTATATAGGAAAGTGAATTGCCAGGAGAGGTCAGTCAGAGGATCCTATTTAGCCTTTCACATAAATCAAGAGCAAGTGGAGTGCTATACAATAATACTAAAAGCTAATGAATTTAAAAGTGATACAAGTAAAATATTTTCTTACATGGTGCATAATTAACCTGGGAAATTCATCAGACACCATTAAGACAAAGAGCCTAGCAGGATTAAAAATGGATAATAAGTGACAGAAACTACATAAAGATAGAACTGTATACAGGGTGTTCAGCCATTTACTTAAAACCATTTGCTGCCTGGGGCTGCAAAGAAACATCCCCTGTGGGAAAGCAAGACGTAACATTTGGACTCCTTGTACCTGTTTCACTGCAGAGGCATCAGTCGAACCGCTTTCAATATGGTCACTCTCATTTTCCAGCAGGCACAGGTCCACCTGCCCAAAATCACAGCCAGAAAATATTCGAAAAAGCTTTGTGAGCTGCTTGTTTGAAAGCTTCTGAGCTTTAAGACAGTATAGAAATCACTAGTGGGGAGATAGTCTCTCCTTTGGCATCCCACACCCACAGCCAGGAAACTTATGGGTAGGAGCTGAGCGTAGGAATTGTATTTTGACACAGGCAGAGGAGAATCATGTGAAATTTATGAGTCTGCCTTTTATTAACTGAGATGTGCTCTAAAATGGTGGCGTTTTGTGGGGAATTAATTGGCATGCATTCTGAACGTGCAGTGTTTTATGGTCCCTCTTAAACTTGTTACACAAAGCTGTCAGCTTCTTCTGAAGGTGTAAGATATCGCCCCAGGTTTTACAGCGTGCACAAAGTTTTTTGGAGGTGTGCGGACAGGCTGCTTTGCCATGTGATGGAGCGTTCCCTGCACTTCTGAAGTATTTCTGAGGGTTTAAGAGTAAACTTCAGAAAGCCAGCAAACTTCACCAGGGTTAAGAATTTGGAAGGCAAACTTCTACCTATTCCTGTTTCCTTTCTGAGGCTACCCTGCCCTTGGGTTGCAGGGATGAGCAGGGCTGAGTGCCTGCAACAACCCAAATACCAGATTATAAAGGTGAATTCAGAGGAAGTAAGGGCATAGAATATAAAGTTTCTATTAAAAAAAAAAAATAAAAAAAAATGGGGCTGAATAAAACGAGCACTAAAATGCTGTGTCCTCTTGTGACATGGGTGGCTCTGTGCCTCAGTTTCTGCCACAGCAGTGGTATTGCATCCCCAGTTCTCATGTCTTGAGTTTTGAACGCAAGTCTTTTTAACTTCAGTATATGTCTTGAGCGAAAAACCGAAGCGAAGGCTCATGTTTTGTATCCAGTGTGCAACCAGATCTTTGTAACGGGGATCTATAAGGAAAAATGGGCATTAATTCTCACAGTATTTCAGGTATATTTGGAAGTACTCAATTGCTGTGTGTAAAAATAGCATGCAGTATATAAGTAATGGTAGAGTATATTCATTTGCTGTGATAACACATGGTGAGTTGGTACAAGGATGAGATTGCTGCTTTAGTAGTATCCTGTGGGCATTCCCTCGGTGAAGCCTACTGACCAACAAGGGCTTGAGTGAAGGATTTGGGTATGGCCCAGCCTTAGCAGGCCACTTGCTGGAGATTTTTCTCATGTTGTTGGTCCTCAGGGAAAAGTTGGGGTTTTTTAATCCGAAGTGAGTGCTAGGGAAGGTTCCTATGTTCTGCAAAACAAGCATTGCCCTGGGGCCCATGAATGCATCCTACAAAAATCAGGACTTGTGATTGAGACCTGCATCTGTGATTACGCTCAGCTTCCTTATGCTCGATGTTTCCTTTCTGAAGCAGGAATGCGATGCAGGGGAACCTGCTGTGCTGTGATAATACGTGCATTCCCTGAGGCTTGTCTTTCAGCCTCTTCCGAGAATTAGCCATGTAAAATCTATACACCGCCTGATTACAGTGGTGATTGTGGTCCCAACATACTTTCCAGCTTTCTTCCAAACTCTACCCATGGTCTATATACCAAGTAGGAATTGATTAGCTGAACTTCTTGAGTGCTTTGGGCTGAATAGCAGTCTTTGGCTCTGTTGCAACATGGGGTGCTTAAAAAAACAGGCTGAATGTTACCTGCACTGCAGCTGTCCTAGCAGAGAATTAGAGAGCTATGAAAACACATGTTGCTCTTAAGATATTTATATTTAAGATATTTATGTAAATAAAAAGAAGGATGAAAATTTGTTCAGGGCAGTTTACACGTCCTCTTTTAGCTGTAGCTCAGCAAGTCAGTCTGTCATTCTCATTTTTTGCTCAGAAATTCTATTTTGCAGTTGAATTTCTTGAGTTTAAAACTGACATTTTTTCTTGCAAAAGTTTAAGATTCAATAAATTGATTTTTTATTTTTATTTTAATGAGAAATCTTTCTAGCTGGAAATGCCCTTTTCAGTTCCATTACATATCTCTTTCTGATGTCTCCTTTTACTATAGCAATCCCAGTTACTTTGACAGCTGTCTTTTCACACAAGTTTGAGTAGAAAATACTCTGTATAGGGAGCAGATGTAGATAAACACAGTGATTCCTGGATATATTTGTCTCTGCTGCATTCTCAGCCTTCATTTTTCTGATCGTTTACTATTAATAGCGATAGCTCCTTGCTTAAGGTGTCTGTGGTCTTTCTCAAACTGCAGCTAGCTCCTGAAAAAAAGGTCTCCTGCAAGTCTAATTTTGACTCACTAAAAAATTAGCAACTTTTGAGCAAAACTTGTACCAAGTCATAACAAATATTCTTATAAGTAACAATTGGAGGAGCAATGTGGTGGTGATACAGGCCCAGTGGATTGGTCATGCTGGGCAGAGGCCAAACTTGGACACTTTTGGAATTTAGGAATGTATGTGTCCAGCAACAAGATAGTCTATCGGAGCCCTGGGCTCTGAGTTTGGTTAACAAAGAGTGTTGGTTAACTACCTGAGCAGGAGGAAAAAGAAACCCCACTGCAGTTCAGACTTACAAATAATTTTCTATTTTTCACTCTTACCATCTTTTGTCCGGCTGCTTTCTACCCTGAGGGGTTGATGGCAGGAGCTGTGAGGTTCGCTTTTTGACTAATGGTTGCATCAGTATTTTTTCCCACTGATTTCATGTAGATATTAAAGGAAACAGTGAGAAGACTAGTCTCTTGGGGAAGGGAGCAGGCATGGTTATTCCTTCCTGTTGTCGGGATGAAAAAGGATATACATCTGCCATATGCCCCGGATGTATACGCTCCTCTGATGAGACCCACTTGTGCCCTCCCAGAACTGGCTACCCACGTATCAGGCTTCTATCTTTAACAAAGCATTTTGTAGAGAAGTCGACACTTTTGCACAGAATTCATCTTAAAGCACCCTTCAAAAATGAAGAAAGGCTTATGCGTCCAAAAGTTTGCTTGATTTCCCCCCATCCCCTCACCCAGTCAGACCCAGATGATCTTAGAAAGATATGGGTTCACTTCATAAGCCTTGTCTTGCTTATAAAAACAAGAAAAGAGGAGTCCACATGCTCCAAAGAAAGCTTACAAGAAGATTAATTAATTAATTAAGAATCTTTTCTTCTGAGTGCAACAGGATCCAAGTAACAAGTGAACTTTTCATTTCCAGTAATAGCAGAAATTACTTCAATAGCATGATTGTGAGCACCCGTGGGGCCATAATGTGAATGGTCTTTATTAAGGAATAGACTGAACTTCTGACTATCTTTCTTCCAGTCATTTCCACAGGCTATAAACAGCGCCTGGTTTGTTGCTATTAAAAGAGTCTAAAGACGACGATGCTGAAAAGCATTACTGTTTAAGTACTCATGGCTTGACATTAATATGAAAAATATTTTCTTGAAAGTAAAGTGGATTTGGGTTCTCCAGAACATTATAGTTTTGTTCAGAAATTATTATATTGAATATTTGTGATATGGGGTAGATGTGATTTTGGTTTTGTGTTTTTAATTTTAATTACTAGTCTCTACCCCTCTGTTTTACATGATTTTTTTTCAGACATGTATGAAGTCAGAAAATATCTTGGGGCCAATTTTTGTTTTCTTGGTGTTATTTTCTGCCTGTGTTAGTACCTGATGAAAAAGTCTGGTCTTAGCTAGTGACCAGGCCTCATTATATGTTTGTTGCCATAAATGACCGCTCTGAGGAGCAACCTTTCCTGAATAAGATGGTATTTTGCAAAATGATGCTAAGTAAAAACTAAAGTAATCCATGATCTGCTGAGGTGATATTGAAGACATATCTCTCATGCACAGCAGACCTATGCATTAATCCTGTGTTTTGGGGTCTTTAATTGCTTTAAATATTTGCTTCTAGATCTGTGTTTCACACATCTTATTTACATGGTTTATTTTTCATTTTATGAACAAATCGATAACCAGACAGACTCTTTACCACACTGGATTAGTTTTATTTATTCTCTTTGAACTTGATTAAAAAGCTGTCAAACATAAGTCTACATTTTATCAGCAGAATACTTTTACAAAACAGGGTAGGAGATGTGTATAGCTGGAAACATACATTTCAAAATGAAACAATATTTGATATATTCTAGACAGTTACCCTTTTGTTTATCCATGACAACTGAAACTAACCATCAAATGCATAAATTGATTCAAGTCTAGCCAAGTAATCCTAAGGGCATATGAAAAGGCTTTTTTTAAAGTTCTTTCTAGATGAATTTAATGTAGTTCACCAATAAAGCATCCTCAGGAGCACAATACAAATGCTACAGAACATGAGATAGCTGGGGAAAGCGGGCAGATGTACAGGGTGATGAAGAATCAAAATGGATGTTACATTAAAATGAGCAGTCATGCAATGTCTTCATTTCATGTACTGTGTTTAAGTCAAAATGCCAAAGTTCCAATGTTGTTTTTAATTTTTTAGGCACTGTTGTGCAAATAGTGACATTCTGGTTTTGGTTATTTGGTATTTTTTTTGTTTTGTTTTGTTTTGTTTTTAAATTTGTTTAAAATATTAAATGTAATCTTTTTGTGAACTCTTGGGGTAGGCAAATTGATTATTCATCACGTCTTTAACTGTCAATATATATCAAAGAGAAAGGTAAATTATACTCAGATTAGCTACAAATGATCTGGTATCACTGTTTTAATTCATTGCTTTTAATATACATATCTTAATCCATTTTCCACAAATCTCCTCAATTATTATTTATCTTTCTGTGCCATTGCATATGTTGGTAAACAGCATTTTCTATGGTCTTTGGCCATATGCTGTATGCTCAGCTTGTAAAAAAAGTGACACTTGGAGTGCTAGCATAATGAAACTCTCAAAGGGTTAATGCAGAATACATATAGGCAAATGTTGACAATATTTTTTATTCCAATGTTTGAAAATTAAACACAAAATCATCATTAAGTTTTCACAAAATGAGGCATCTGTCACTTGAAAGAAAAAGAAATATTTCAGAAATATGTTTACAGAAATGTAAAAATATTAGACATCAAGACAGATGTGAACGTTTTCAATAACAGGCCCTGTCTGTCAGTCTTCCTCAGAGCCGAAGATCTTGCTGTACTCACTCAACATAAGTTCAACTATCTGATTTTGGTACAGCATGTGGACTGCCATGTTCCCTGTCTCCTTTTCAGGTCTAAGGAGTGTTGGTCCAAACACAATTCCTAAGCTTTGTGTTGACATAAGATTCACGGATTCCTTGGCTGCTATCCTGTTGACGAAAGGAAAGAATTGGTTAAAAAAGAGGGATGTCAAAGGAGTCGCTGTTGCATTTGAAGTACATAGAGGCACTTTTTTACTGATCCTCCTAACAGGGATGTCTGGTTTCGTTATTAAAAAGAAAGAAAAGAGGGAGGAAGGAGACAACTTCTGCCAACCTGACAAATGAGGAAAGGAGAGTCACCCCCAGTCAGCGAGTTGTGAGTGGGATGGAGGTCTAGAGCCCCATTCTCTTATATCTTATATATATATTAGTTAGTGTGTGTGCTATAAAGCAATAATTTCCGATCTCATACTTTCAGATACCAAAAATAGGGATTGCTCTTTGCACTAACTAATTGAGCATTTTGGTGTCAACAGTTTTGGTGGCTCCAAGGAGAAGCTTCCCTGCTTCTCTTAACATGGTCTCCAGCACTGAAAGAGTTGGGAAACCAAAAAGAAAAAGCGCCTTAATATAAAGCTCATATGAAACACGTTCCTTCTGCTAATTTAAATCCAATAAAGTTAGCATGGTCTGAAATGGATTGTGAAATTTATATAACTAAAGACTTTTGCATGCCTTATCCTGACACAAAGTTTCTTGAAAGACACTGAGACCACATACCTTAATGAGATGACTTAGAAAATAATGGTAAGGATTATAACCTTTGATATCTTTATTACCCACAAAATTACAAGAGGAGGACTATTATTATTAAAAGTTGATCTTATGTCTGCATTAAGACTTAATATTCTTGTGGAAATGACATTAAGGATGGAGAAGTCTGGTCTAAGAACAATGTAGGTTTAATGGATGGAGTTTAGGTAGGCAGTTTTGCATAAATCTCTGCAGCGGTGAGTGCAAACTAAGTAGAAATCCATTTCCCTCAACCTTGCAGAACACATAATATTTCCTAGGTTTGAAAGACTATTAATGAAAATACATATTTGCTAAATAAATTGCACAGCTCTACCAAGGAATGTGAACTAAATATAACTTTAATATGTAAATGGTTGAATTTACGGATGCATCCTTAACCTGTTAGTTTTAACTTAAATATTCGAAGTAGACTGTTGAAGCTGGGTTCTTCTTTTTTCCCCTCTCTTATTGTTACTCATTTACTTTTTTTTAAAATTCAGACAATAATTTAAAAATCATCATAGCTGTCTCAGTTTTCTCATACCTGTTGTTGAATTTACAGCAAGCTACACTGTAAGTGAAGAAACTTCATGAGACTTAATGGCTTTAGTCACTAAAAAAAAAGGTTTCTTTCATGTTAGTGGGTGGGTCACACAGCAAAGAGCATTGTCTTGTGGATTTCTGCCAATCTTGTCTTTTACCACATTCCTTGAACATCAACGCTTGGTTTTTTTCCCATATATAAATAGGAAGCATTACTTAGTTCTGCCTCATGCTTGTAACCGTGGTGTCCATTCCACAAAACACTCTCCATATGGCACTAATGAGATTGGCTTAAAATATAGCATCTTTATTATCATTTAAAAAAAAATAATTATATTTCCTCTGTGGTAATATTAACATATAATTTCTTCTCTTAGGAGTTCAGAAAGTCTTCAAAGTTAGTTATTTTGTTGCCAAATGACTGTGTGGACAACTGATGGATGTCACACATCTTTATCACAATTAATTGTTTCACTTAATGCCACTTATGCAGAAGCACATACATCAACCTTGGGGGCTCCCTGTGAGAAAGACCTGATGTCCGTTGAGCTTGTTACATGGCAGAAGCTGGAAACCTTATAAAGCATTTGCAGATGACATCAGCATGGGGAGAGATGATAATTCACCAGGGGTAAAAAACCACGTTCATCAGCTGTATCTTGTGTAACTTTAGAGATTATCAATTTAGCATCAGCCATGGCTTTGCAATGAGGTGGTGTTGATAAAGAACAGCATTAATGAAGCTGGAGGAGAAACACCTTGCAGGGAGAAGGAGGCAGTGGACCGTGCATGAGCAGGGTCAGGAGGAAGAACAGTGGTGGCAGAGTTCAGTTTACTGAAGGGAGGGGCGGGTACTGACTTCCTTTATCTGAAAAATTTGGAGCAAGATGTTGAGATCCTATGTTTCTGATGCGGACGCAAAAAATAGATGGCAAACCCCTCTAACTGGTTTGCCATCTTTCTGAAGCAGAATACTTCCCCTTGTTTTTCCTGGAGATGCCATCCTGCATGCCAAGTCCTGTGTGAGTCCAGGCATTGCCAACACATGGTCTGCAGCCACTCAGCTCTCAGGACGTGAGGCTATGGCAGGAAGCAAAGGGAGGATGCACATGGTGTGGACTGGCGATGGAGAGGAACCCGCGATCTGTTGCGGTTCATCGATATAGAACATGGCACTAAGAGCATCCGCATATCTTTGCGGCCCCTAAGATTAACACTAGACTAATAATTCTTGTAATGATAAAATGTCTTGGAAATTCTTGATATTTTCTATCTATTCATGCAGTCGTACATGTTTTGATGACCATAATAAGAAAAAACTATAAACCAAGCAAACTTGGAAACATGGAAAGACTGAGTAGTTAAATAATCTGTGGTAAAATGCAGCTACTGGAGGGAAAGAAGGAAAGAATTCAATTCAGCTTGAATAAAATAATTGTAAGTTTAGGACCTTCTGCCTTTTTAAATTACAAATTTTTACCAATGAAATTCTATAATATTTTTTTCATCTGTCCATAAGAGAAAGGTCAAAGCAAACCAGAAACAAATATGCACACTTAATGCTATTACTGTACCTTCTAAGTGAAATTGACTTGTTAAAAGAGAAAATCCCTAAAAAATGGGCAAAAATTCTTTTTTTGGCAAGAAAAAGAGCAGAAAGAGTGATACACCATTTACAACATAAAAAGTGAAAGCAAATGCCAGAGCTACTTTTTGTCAAGCCCAAATGAAAGGAGCAATGATCCATCAATTTAAGATTTTTTTTAGAAACAATCTATAATCTGGTGCCACAGATGTTGGAAGCACAACAAGAAATTGCTGGGCGTTACGCTGTGCAAGATTTTTTTTTTTTTCCTCCCCCCAGGTAAGTGAGGTTCAAGAATGATTTCAGTCCTTTAAGATCACAAGTCAGGAGATATACAGAAAATACAGTTCTCATTATTAATAGTAATGAAATTAATCATGTATTAGAACAGCAGAAGTGCCTGATAGGAGGGCTCTAGTGTCAATGGCAGATATATAAGCAAAAATACTGGGAATTTATGCTTTGGCTGTTACCAAGGCAACCGTAAGCTGACAAACGTGTGACTGAGAGCAGGGCAACTCTACAGCTAAGAGGGTCATTGTATGGTGAGTTTGGCTCTCTAGTTCCATTAAACCTACACTTTTCAAACTCTCTAAATAAAATCATTATTAATTTTGGCATTCGGAAAGCACACTGGATTATTACTTCAAACACGCTAGCTGTTAGGAAATGTTCTTCATCCATTTTTGCTCTGTAGTAACTGCTGAGGAGGGGAAAGCATGTCAACAGGGACTGCGATTCCTCACCATTTTAATGTTCCTACTGCACATAAAAAAACTAGACAGAGAAGTCAGTGTACTTCAGGAGGAAAACCCCATTGGAAAGGGCACTGTTTTACTGTCAGCTGGAGAGGGTTTGAGGGTAGAGCTGTCCTCTGCTAGCTGCATTGAGAACTACTCAGTCTTGCTTTCTTAGTCTTTTCCAGCCCATGAGGATTTAAGTTTCCTTAACGTCAGGGGCATTTCTACCCTTGGCAAAACAGGTTTTAACCATGCCTCGTACTCTCTTAGTCTTTTAAATTATATCTAAGGGTAACTTTTCAATAAGACAATCCTGCTGCTCTTCCATGAATTGCTAATACAGACTATGACTGTTGTGCAACACGTACAAAATGAGGGGATCAGAAGAGTAAGAATGGGTCATCTGGTAAAATATTATGGGCCAGAATGGCAGGTGTAGGAAATGCCATCCTCTGATTTCAGTAGAGGACCAAAGGGTAAAAGTAGGTTTTGCTGTTATCAGAATCCTGTCCACTGGCATTATGCACCATATTTTATTTAACTAGGGAAGTCACTACTGTAAGAGACAGAAACCAAGATCTAAACAGAGACCACGAAAAATTAAAGATGCATGGGAATAAAGAAAATCCCAGAAAGGTGAAAAAAAAAGACCTATTTGTGACAGCTGTCCTTGGTACAGCAACTAATGTTACAGAATTAGGAACCGACTCCTTTCTAAGTGGATTATTCCACGGCAGCCCATTTGGATGGGTTTTGTGCTTTTGCTGAACTGTGCTAGTGACCACTGTCATGGCCAGAGCTGCTCACCCCGACGGACAACGGGGCTGATTTGATGTGTAAACTCCTATGAACTGCCTTAATGGGTCAAAGGCTGCACATCCCATTGATTCCCTTTACCGATAATTATCCTCAAATTAGCTAATATCTGTTTCCTATACATACTGAGGCATATGCAAATGTAATGTTTTAGCTTAAGTACTTGGCCCTGGGAATGGCTCAGCTGCCTTCAACACACCTCAACTATAACGCTGTTAACAGACCTTTTCACTGCACCGTTATGGGCCAGGTTTTACGCAGGAGTTTTCTGACTTTTTGCTATTGCAGGGCTCCCAATCAATTTGCACGTGGTAAAACTTGACTGTTATGATGAACAGTTTGTAGCTCAACATTTTATGCTCCTCTCCTTCCCAAATGCTCGTTCACAGGAGTTAAAAAATAACAGGTATTAGATACTTTGCTTTAGTGACAAGACATTTGGGAAGGAATCATCCAACCTTGAAATAAAATCTTTATTGAAAGCAATTCTCCTTCCATGCCAGTCAGATACATTGTATGATCAGAAGAGGTGTCCCAGGGGAAAGCTCGGCGCAGTAGACAGGGTTGATTACTTGGACCTCCTGTCAGTTCTTAACTCATTGACAATGGCTGAGACATTCAGTACAACTTTGTTTCCTTTATTTGGAAGTAAAGTTAATATACTTACCTTAACTGTGCCAAATGTACTGGAAAATAACCTGATAATAAAACGTACCGTCCTACGAAGTGATAATGTCTGTGTGTGTATAAGCGCATTTTGGCAGGGCTTTTGCAGATGGGTTTTTCAGTGTTAGGAAGGAAGCACAAGTACAAAACGATGCACAGATAAACTATCAGGTTTCTTCTGAATGTATTTCCTTTCCGTTTAAGGCCTGTTGCATACTTTCCTGAGATACAGCATATTACTGCAACACCATTTTCTGTTGTAAACTTACTTCAGTTCAGCTGTAGTAGTTGTTCTTCAGGAAGAACTTAGGTGGTTTTGGGTACAAAAAAGATAACTGAACTACAAAGTTTGGCTTTGAGAGTTTTCATAAAACACAAATAGGTGTCTTTCTATAGCAGGTCAAAGCCTTGCAGAGATACCCATATCCAGCTGGATATACCAGCATCAAAATGCGCCCACTGTGGAGGAGGGGTGCAGGGCATGTGCACTGCTTAACCCCATCTTGAGAGACTAATGGAAATAATTGGTGGTAAGTGAACCCCTGATACCATATGCTCTATTTGTGTAAACTGTTCAATTCATTGCAGTGCAACATAGATAAATTTAAAATTTAGTAATAATTTGGGATTCTTGATATTTTATGAATGCAAACTAAACCTCATTATTATTTATGTACTGGCTTTATGGATGATTTGCTCAGTTGCATTACAGTGGTATTCACCAGCTGATGAAGCTAAGCAAATGCAAACATTATCAGTTGAATCCCCAGCTTGTTGTTTGTGAAATCTGTATACCGTGTTGGCGGGGGGAGCTTTGTGCGTATGTAGCTATAACCCAAGGTTTATGCTTATAGAGGAGCTCCTAAACACTACAGTGTCTGTCCTTTTCAAGATGTGATCACAGTGGACTCATACAGTTCTAAGCTACTTTCTTTTGCCCGTGCAAAATGTGAAGGTCCTTTAAATTCCTCTTTGCTCCGTAGGTTGAATTCGAAACAACAGCTATCCAAGACTGATAATAGAGCAAGCAGGTCATGGCGTATGATACGTTATGAGAGGGGTCAGAAATAGTTCAGACATACTTAAGAGCTTGCTTCTGCTGAAAATAGCCTCTGTGGCTCCTGGCCTACAGAAACTCCATAGGCTTCCTGTGCTCTGCAGCTGTGGGTTCATATTACAGCTCTTTGGGAAAAATCCCTTCTCTTCAGTTGCTCTGGGACACAAGAACAAGCACTTGATGCTGTCGTCTTCTGCAGACTAACCTTTAAATCTGACTGTTGGATGGCTATATATAGTACCTGGACAGCTGACAGGGACCTGGTGGAGAATGGGCTTCCTCAGGGGATCCTCCACATATCTAGCAGCACGAGCCCTTCCCTGGATGAACTGCCTTGGAGTCTAGCCCTAAATGAAAATAATAACTAAACTAACGCTGAACGTTGTTTCACATTTGGCTGAATAGACTCCGAAAGGCCGAAGAAAGGCATTTATTCTGGCTTAACCTGCTTTAATAAGAGAAATAAGTTCAAAATAAAATCTTCTCACCACTGGGTAAACTTTGCTACCTGTATGACCATCCTTTCTGAAGAGCACGAGTGCTCTTGCATTTGCACACACCTCACGTAGTGACTGTCTTGTAGGAAAAGTCTTCATTTTCCAGGTGACTGAGACCAAGATGTAAAAGCACATTTAGATATCTAAGGGGACTCAGACATCTACAGGGGTTTCATTCAGGAATATGCTTTGGAGAAGTACTGCTTGCTCTTTTGCACAACAGGAGTTGTGCTCCTGCCTCCACCCTCAGCTGTGGCTATATGAAAAGAGCAGGGTAACCAGGTACCTGCTCCTCAGCCTTGTGGTCCTGTCTTTTTTCTGGCCATCTCCTTTGTTAGAGGAGCTCCAAAGGCAGAGGGTGCACACCGGTGTCCCAGCATGGCATGGACAGCAAGGGCAGAAGTTCATCTCCACACTGTGCTGGCTCCGCTGAAGAGCCCAGTGTGGGCAGAGGCTCAGGTCCTGCTCCTCCAAACCATGTTGTGTCAAAGAAGTTGATCCAAAGTCTTTTCATAAAATCTTCTCTATTACTGCAAAAGTTCCAGGTCTCCCTTTTGGAAAAGTGACCCAACTGGGTGATCTGCTAAGTTCTTCCATTTACTGACAACCAGCACTCTGTCCTCCCAGTTTGGCTTGTTTTGTAATTTTTTTTGGTGTCTGAATGCAAACTGGTTCTCACTAATATTCATAAGAGCGATGCATTGGGTTTGCGTGGCAAGGTTTTGGTAGTGGGAGGGCTACAGAGATGGCTACTGTGAGAAGCTGCCAGAAGCTTCCCCCATGTCTGATAGAGCCAATGTCAGCTGGCTCCAAGATGGACACGCCGCTGGCCAAGACCAAGTCAATCAGCAACGGTAGTAGTGTCTCTGAGATAACACAGTTAAGAAGGAAAAAAAAAACAACACAAAAACAAACCACCAGGAGCAACTGCAGCTGGAGAGAGGAGTGAGAAGATGTGAGAGGAACAACTCTGCAGACACCAAGGTCAGTGCAGGAGGGGTAGGAGGTGCTCCAGGCGCCGGAGCAGAGATTCCCTTGCAGCCTGTGGAGAAGACCATCATGAGGTAGGTTGTCCCCCTCCAGCCCATGGAGGATGATGGGGAGCAGAGATTCCACCTGCAGCCCATGGAGGGACCCCGAAGGTGGCTGTGACCCCATGGGAAGCCCATAGCAGAGCAGGTTTGCTAGGAGGACGAAGGTCTGCACCCCATGGAAGGGACCCATGCTGGAGCAGTTGGTGAAGAACTGCAGCCCGTGGGAAGGACTCCCCTTGGAGAAGTTGGTGGAAGACTGTCTCCTGTGGGAGAGACCCCACACTGGAGCAGGGGAAGAGTATGAGGAGTCCTCGGTCTGAGGAGGAAGGAGAGGCAGAGACAACGTGTGATGAGCTGACCACAACCCCTGTTGGCCCCCTGTGCCACTGGCAGGGAGGAAGGAGAAAATAGGGAGTGAAGTTGAGCCTGGGAAGAAGGGAGGGGTGGGGGGACGTGTTTTAAGATTTGGTTTTATTTCGCATTACTCTGTTTTGCTTGGTAATAAATTAAATTAATTTTTTCTGAGTCCGTTTTGCCCATGGTGGTAATGGGTGAGTGATCTCCCCCTGTCCCTATCTCGACCCACGAGCCTTTTGTTGCATTTTCTCTCCCCTGTACAGCTGAGGAGGGCAGTGATGGAGTGGCTTTTGGGGGCACCCGGCACCCGGCCTGGGTCAGCCCACCACAACCGGAGGGAGGAGGAGATCTGGCTGGTCCATATTATCACAGTGCGAGTTGCTATCGAGCCTCAAGTTTGCCTGTTTGGGGACAGCCAGTTGGTAAGAGTCAGCTGAAGACCACAAACTTCCTTCAGGAGCATCTCAGACTCCTCTGGCTGCGGCTCTGTGCACAAGGCATTCACTTTTGTCTTCTCTAACAGCCCTGTAACAGCATATATATCTCAAACAGCAGCGAACCCCTCTTCAAAAGCCACACTCCCACTGCAAGCACAAGTCTTTCCTTTGGGAGAGGATGGGAGAGAACAAAACCACCCGTGACAGATGTTAGGCAGATGCTAATGCACTTCTTAGAGGTGTTTGGATAGTAGAGTGATAAAGGTAGTGTGAGACTACATAGAATAATGTATGTTCAGACAGAGATATAACACATAGACCCCCTTAACTCTATTTTTGGCTGGTGGTGTAACTTTTTTTTTTTTTTAAATTCTATTTCTGATTTTCTTTTTTTTTTTTTTTTTTTTTTTTTTTCTCAGCAGAACAACCAGCTTATTGTCAAAACCAACCTGTCAGAGCTCCTGGATCTGTATGCCTTTGTGGCCTGTGTGGCTCAGAAGGCAACAGATAGTTTTACATGAATAAAGCTTTAACTTTTAAAATTGCTTAAATATTTTCATTCAAGAATGCCTGAAGCTACATTTCCTTGTAACATTAAAAATAAAAAGCAGTTAGTAACAATCTCTCTTAAATCAAGAATTGTAAATATAGAACCTTTATCATCAGCACAGCACATCCAAAAATGTCTTTGTAAAATAAATCAAATTATATGAGTTAATTGATTCCAGGCAACATCAGCAACTGCAGGTGGAAACTGAATAACAGGATGCTTATTAATGAAGGACTATTAATCAAAATTGACAATATAAATTCCTGTTTCTTTTATTTGAATTCTACCTGCAAAATCTATGGACATACTTGCTGAATTTTTAAATAAAAATTCAAAAGTAAAGAAAACGCTAACACTTGGGATTTTTAGCTTTATATGTAGGGCTATTTGTTTAAACAGCAAAAGGATATCCTAAATCCAATTTGACAGGCAATGCCAAAGATGCCAGTGGTAATTAATTAGCACTTAATTTAGACCACAGAACAACAGGATGTGGAATTGGTGCTCAGTGCCATTTCCCCTTAGGCTTCATCTCATGAGGGTCAGGAGTATGGCTGTTGCATTGAAGGTCAGTAAATAAATTGGGGGAACACATTGACACTGGACTTTTCATGATAGATATCCTTCACCCTTATTACTGCCTCTGGCTATCGCTGATGAGAAAAGGACTGAATTGTTCTGTGAAGAATGCTGTACACAGGCTTGGTTTGAGCAAGGTAGCGTCTGAACTCACGCGTCGTACAGTAGCGGTGCCGGGTGCTTCCTACGGGTAGAGAGCTGCCTCTACTGAGTATCTGGGCTGGAAGTAAGCTTCCAGCTGTAGCCTAGAAAGCTTGAGGAACTCTGACGGGAGGAAATTCACTTAAAAGAAGTCCTTAAGTTTGCTAGATTTGTGAGCTTAGCTTTAGATTAAGCACAATTAAAATCAATGGAAGATTTTAAAGTGAGGTTAGAAACTAGGTCAGCAGGGGAAAAAAACACATTTCCTTATTATCCTCTTGTATATTTGGTATTCCTCCATAAAGCTAAAGGTTCTTAATAAAGGTGGATTAATGTTATTAACAGCATTGTTGTCTGGTGGGGATGCTGAGGCTTTGACACGCTTAGTGATGGACAAACAAAAAGTATGTGACAAAAAAGCCACCCGTTCTGCCGGTAACCCGGCTGGTTTTTAACTCAGAGAAAGAAACCACCCTCCTACCACACACCCAAAGCAGCGGGTGCACAGAAAGCGCACAGGAGACCCTACGGGACCTTATTCATGGGTGCACACAAAAGGCATGCTTTGGTTCCGATTTACTGGTAAGAAAAACAGGAAGATGATGCGACTCAGTGTTATAACATACCCCCCCTCCTCCCCGAAAACTTAGTGTCTCTGCCAGCCACTACTACGCTCTTTCCTCCAGTAATCTCTGCCCATCTTTCAAAAGAACGGCTCAGGTGGAAGGATGTCAGCCCCGGCACCGACACGCAGCGAGGTTACAGCTTTCTGAAATCGCTTTTTACAAACCATACCCCACTATGCTTAAGTAGTCCAGTTCCACCGTGGCTCGCAGGACGACGAACAATGTGAACTTCAGCAGTTACAGCAGGGAAATTCTTATTGCAAATCCTAGATGTACTCCACTAGCACAGTTTTATCCCCTTGGTCCCCAGAAGGGCTGTCTGCATTGCTACGTCAGGAAAACACTGAGTTAGACAGCAGTCCGTGCTCAGAAAATGTATTTTGGAAGCCCCAGGTTAACAGTTATTTTAACTTTCACTTCATCACACCCTTGGCAGCATCCGTCTGCACACTGAGTGAAATTTTGATTACTGTTAAAGTCACTGACAAAACTCCCAGCGACTGGGAGCCAGAATGGAGTCAGAATTTCACCTTATATAGGCTTAACTTTTCTCATTTTGGATGATATCTACTTTTACTAAGTGGAATTACTGCTTTTGACTATGTTCAATCTGTAACCTCTTGCAGCCTTCAATTATAGCCCTTTTGTGCTACAGTAATCCAGCTGACAGCAAATAACTCAGCTCTGGATAGGACAGGTTTACTTTCTGACTTAAAGCCCCAAAGTGGCAATTGGCTGGGATGGATTTCAACCTGGGATGCTGAACTGTAGACAACCTGCTCAGAAATGCATCTTTGCTGGTCAGTCTAGAGCTTCTCGTGAAAAACTTAAGTTTCACTAACAACGCATTGTTTTTGTCCAGAATCACAAATAAATTTTTCAGTTTTGTGAGACGACCAGTAATTTTTGGTGTTGAAATCAGAGTATGTAGCAAAGAATTCCACAAAAGCCAGGGAACAAACTCTTGCCAAAGTTTTCCTTCTCTGTGAGCTCCTAAATATATATATATATGTATAATTACTTCATAAATTGTTTTGTTTCAAATCTTTTGAAATGATGAAAAATTTCTGAATATTGGCCTATTGATTGCCCCCAATATAAAATCTCCCTTTTTTTAACCTATATTATCAGCGTCTTGTTTAAAATGAAAATCTTTTCACAGTGGTTTGCCCAAGAGAGATGATTTTATATGGGATCTGACCTCAACCAGGATTCCTACTCTTTCAGGTTCAGTTCTGAGCTCTCCACAAGCTACTATTGCAATATATATGCACTGCATTTGTATCGGATTTGAAAGATGCTTTAACATGCCTCCCAGCATCACGATTGTTTCAGCCCTGATATTGAACATGAGTAGGATGAATGTATCTCTTAAATGCACTAGTGAGTATGTGCCATGAGTCTTTGATTTCTTTAAACTTATTTACATTTTGCTTGCCCTTGAGCAACGAATTTACTATGTCAGCATTGTCTTTTCTACTTACACTTTGTCTGTCTTGTCCGCTCACCTTAGCTTGATGTTTATTTTTTGTGCACGTGTATAGTCCATTGCACTAAATGCACGAACTGCCTGGAGTGGAGGATTTGCCATATATTGTGTCATCATTCTAAGATGCACCCTTTGTAGTACTGCAAGTTCTGCAATATTTTTCCCAGCTATAAACTAGCTTTGGATTTTCTCGTTAGTTCCTTTTAAAGTCAAATACCCATTCACACAGGTACTGGTCTCAGATGACTGTGTTCTAACTGCCTTAGACATTTTACAAAAGTCTTTATTCTCTATAGAAGCAGCTCTAACTCTCTCAGTAGTTGTGTTTCTTTGAAGCTTCAGGTGACCAGACTTGCCAGTATTTGCTCTTGTCTGACCCTGATCAACAGCCACAGTTAGAAAAACTGGTGAGAAAATATACGCAAGTCTCTCAGACCTCCCAACCAAAACCATCTTCAACAGATATTGAAGGACCAACTGGTACAACCTTGCTGTTGATGTCAAGGCATACTCATCAGTCCTGGGACAGCTCATTGAGTAAGTGGCTTCCAGGATACAGAATTGCTCAGTCATAGCGTAATTGAGTAAAATACCTCAATGCACCTAACAGAGACCCCAGGAAGTATTTCTGATAGCGCCCACCTGCCAAATGGGTCTGTCCCTGTATGGTCTTCCTTGTTGACTTTTTCTGTAGACATGCTGACCTTGGAGATGAAGATGAAATGCCTCGTATATGAATTTTTTCATTGCCTTGAGCTCCAGAAGACCACTGACACTGTGCAGTCTGGGCCTCAGATAAGACTAAATTCAGGACATTGTTTTGTAGGTGCTGCATGGATCTTCCCCTACAGCAGAAAATGTCTAAACTTAAGTGAATGGATGTAAATGGATTTACAAGCTGACAAAGTGCCTCCTTAGGAAGCAAATACTGTAGTTTCACGATGCAAAGCTGTATAAACTTAATTTAAAAGGAAGAGTAACATGGAAACCTATTAGGATGTTACCCAGAAAGGTAACAGTTCCTCAGAAAGGTTCAGTTCCTCACCATAGTGGTCAAGTGAGATTCAAAACATATTCATCAAGGTTTGAAATTGGCCCTGAGATAGAAGTCTCGAGGCTGACACTGAGTCCATAGCAGCTGCAATGACTTCCATGGGGTAGATGCTCTGAAGGAATGGAAAACTCATTCTTTTGATGACGTTTTTTATGAGACAGTTATCCATATATGGAAACATATCTGGGTTGTCCTAGGATGTGGTCTTACGTTGCGTGCTACTACTACTGCCACAGCCCTGCTGAAAAACCCTCTCTGGTCTGAAAGTTTGAATACAGACAAACTGATGTTCACAGTAAACTTTACCTACTAGAAAGCTTCCATATGCTATAGGGTTGTCCTATACGCTATACACTATGGGGTATTACTCCAAGATTGCTGATAGTGTTTGGGGAAGGTCTGGAGTTGGCAGTGTGGACAGCAGTGATCAGGGAGTGGGAGCAGTTTGAAGGCAGATGAAGTGCTATCCTGAGGTGGTTTGGTGAGGCTGAGTCTAGTGCTGACACAGAGAACAGGGTGTGAAAAGTTTGCACTTTGTCCATGAAGGTGCTAGGAGAGCTACAGGAGAGGGATTGGTGGGATCTGTAAAAAAATACAGAGCTCTGAATTCCCTTTTCTTGGCTCATCTCCATGGAAAGAGGTTTTCTTTTAGAAGACCACAGCAAAGCTCTGGAGAGGATGTGGCAGTGCTGTCTAACAGCAGGGCTGAGAAGGGTGTAGAAACCCTTGACTTAAAGGAGGTAACCAGTTGCATCTTGTGGACCAGAGGAGGAGGCTCCACAGATTTATGATTTTACATTGCACCATAATGCGTAATGTACGAAGAGATAAATATTTTCCGTTCAGCAACATCTTGCTGTATTTTCATCTAGCTCTATAATTTTAATTATAAAGTGAACATAACCTGTATCAAATTATGATTTTGTTAACATATTGAATGAGGACAAGAAAAATAAATACCAGATTTTATACTGTACAGGCACATGAAGGTATAGTAAAAAAATCTGGTTTCCTTGACCACATTGTCATAATATGCATATATAACTGCTTATTGAATCCAGGCTGTGTAGACAACAGAAAGAACACTGGCTCCATACCATCACAATGCATGCCCACAACAAAGAGGAGGAAAGAACAGGCTCTTTCATTGTGTGTTTCTAAGTATTACCAACATAAGGGCTAAAAACATTACCTCGGTCTGAAGTGTATCTATATATCCATGCATAAGTTATTAACTGGGCTCCCTGAGCACAGTTGCTGAAAATATTAATATATTCAAATTATATTCTAGCTACTGCAAAAACAGTAGATCAGACAAATGTATTAAAATCTCTTCAGACAAAAGGAGTCATGTTATTTATAAAGTTCCTCCCCCCTCCCTTACTGGAACACAAACCTTCATTGTATATAATATACGAGAATGCAAGATGATCCTTAGATGTCAAAATGTGGCTTAAAGTTTGAATGTAATCATAAAACAGTGACTCTAATGCTTGCCATAAACAAATTGTCACTGGCATTATGTAACTTAGACTATTCACAAAATATAAAAGACGGGAAGAATAAAAGGTGGCTGCCAAGCACCACGGGCCAAATCCGAAGGTTGTGCCAAATTGTGCTAGCGCACTGGGAACGCAGACCCAGCGTGCAGTTCGGATTTGCACTCCCTGAAGCTCAGGCTGCTCCTATGGCTTAAACTAGAGTAAGATAAAGGTTTGGGTTTTTTTTTAGTCAGTTTAGACTGTAAGGCAAGAAAGCAGCAACCAGTGGCTTTTGCAGCCCCCCCGCTCATTCTTTCTGGGAGACGGGAAAGTGGGATAAAAGTTGCCTTATTGCCGCAGGACCAGTTTTGGTATGGACTGGCCTTCTAGGACACAACAGGCATAGTCAGATTGCACCAGCAATGCAGCCCAAAGGGAAACATCACTCTTAAACCTGGTCATCCTGAATTTTTCATGTTATCCAACATGTAGGGTACCACCTCATTGGGCTGAGACCCTGCTCTTTACTCGTTAAGAAAGCCAGCAGAGTGGGTTAACAACAGAAGACCATACATCAAGGCAGAAGTACTTGTCTGTGAGCAACAACTAATCATTCATAGATACTGCCCTTTAGTCTGGGCTTCAGGAGTAATGTATATCTGATAATACACGCACTGCAAAGATTTAAATTGCAGGTAATGGTTGCATTAAGGCCCTTGATCAGAGACAACAACCAAACTAGGTGGCTGTCTACTCCCCCTTTCCTCCTCTCCTTCCTTTTAAAAGTAAAATGACATTTTTTTCACAGCCTGAAATAATTGTTCGAGCAGAGATACTGGTTTAACTCATTCTGAATTATTAGTGGAAAAGTGGGTCTCAGAAGTATGTTACATCTGAAATATTTTTCGTCACTTGAACATGTGCCGTCCAGAACTGGCCCTATTCTACCAGTCACTGGGAACAAACACTTTGCATTCACAGATGCTCCTAATTTGGTGTGGTTTGGAGTGTAATTTAGATCAAACGTATCCATGTAAATGAGTCAGGGTTTCTTAATTAGGTGCATCTAAAGAAAAAACTTAGACCACATGAGTAGGTGTGGGTGTGGTGCCCAGAGTACTGGAATCTTTCCTATAGATGAAGCTGAGTTTTGTTCAGGCATACTGTAGGTTTTTCTTTCATTTTTTTTTTTTTTTTTTTTTTTTTTTCTTTTTTTTTTCTAAAGCACAATAATAAATCTGCAGATGGCATAGACATAAAGACGCTACTTCAGAGGAGCTGTCTAAAACACTGTCTCTTTGGCAAATGCCTTAAAGTAGGTCATTCTGCTGTGATTTAGGTTTATATTTCATTGCCAGCTTTTTGTTCCCATTACAAGTAGGGTACATTCCAGTCCACAGATTTGCTCTTCATTTTTTTTCCAGATTGGTTTTTATTTACAAGAATTTCTAGATCTTCATAAGGAAATGGCCAATACCCTGTCAGAAGTACTAATCATGCACTTGACCGCAAAAAGAGATGTATGAAGGTGATAACCTGCAAATGTTGGAATGTAAAATGCCATTCTCTGGAAGCAAAAAATGTATTGATTCTCTTAACGTGGTGATTGAAATGATTGTTGCATCTTTTGCAATGTGTGAAAAATGATTTGATCTAATGTCATTTCAGAAGTCTCACAGAGCAGGGCCATCCATTGCCCTAATTGTTCAGGTATTTGCTTTTTCTTTTCACATATTTGCCACTGAAGGGCATGTATTTTATAGGTTTTTAAAAAAAAAAAAATAGAAAATCATCAAGGGCTTTTTTCCCCATCAAAGTGCTGGGGGATTTACATGCCAAACTCCCACTAGCCTTAATGAATTACCTGCATAAATTCCCTTTCAATCGATAGTAGAATAGATCCTATTGTGTTATATTAATTATTTTGCGCAGAACACTGACATTTTGGCATTGAAGTCTTTTTTGTTTTGTTTTGTTTTTAAATTCCAATGAATATCTTAAGAAACTTCAAGCCTATTATTTATTTTACAACCTCATTCTGAGAAAAATCCCATATCTTTAGTCAGAAAAATGAAAAGCATTGCAATTTACCCTTTGATGACCTAGTCCTGGACATTAATGCGTTAGGGCCCAATCTCCCAAAATAGTAAAAAAACAAAAAACAAAAGGGAGAAGAAAAGCTGTTTTGTAATGAATTGAGCATTCTTAATTTTCACCAACAAAAAACAGTTGAGCTGAAACGAACACTAACCCCAAGCAATATTAAGAGGTTACAAAATCACATAAATTAACTCCGCCAGTGATATTTTACTAAAGCTTACGCGAGCGCAAACCAGAAGCAGGACTCTCACATGGTCTTGATTAACCGAAGAGTACTTAGCAGTAACCGGCCTTCCCCGGGACGCGCTGGCCGTACGCACACGTCCGCCCACATTGCCGATACGCACATGGACGAGCCTTCAAAGGCGTGGGGGGCTCGGGGTGGGGGACTGGGAAGTGAGCGCAGAACAGAAGTGAGAAGTGTTCGCTGTTGTGGTGGGCAAGTGCCTTACCCTCTTCATTCCTCACTTTCTGCATCTACACAGCTAGGATAATAAAACTTACTGACCTGAAAAGGATGTTATGAGATTTAATTAATGTTTGAAAAGCTTTTTTGAGATAATTTGATATTGAGTAACGTGGGATGAACAATAGGAGCTCTTTGAAACAGGGGCTCTATCTAGCTGTATTTGTGTACTGCACCTAGCACAATGGTGCCGTACAGCCACAGAGTCAACCGTATCATAAATATTTAAATTAAAACTATGTTAATTATTTTTATCGTTCTGTTATTTGCTGATACACCAGTTCAGTACATTTTGAAGCTTGGTAGCATTGAAAAGTACCAAGTGTAATTATTTGCCTGATTGTTATGAAAATCAGGGTTTATATTTTTAAATACGGTTGTGGAAATAGGAAGTATATGGAAACACAGGTAAAAATGTGTTTTTAATTACTCCTTATTCTTCTCTTTAAAAACACTAAGCTGTAAGGTATTCTTCAGGGAAGAGGTGAACTTTGCAAACTCTCTTATTCCGCAAAAACAAGGACCAGGCATGACTGCAAAAACCTCAGTAGCAGGTCAGCCCTGCCCCAGAGTGAATAAAATAAAAATGCATAAAGGTGCTTTAGAAAGAGTAGACTTCTTTTTGTACCTTTAATCCAAACTCTACCATTACTCCAGTCCCGTGCACACTTGTGCCTGGTGCACATTTTCTTGTGCCCACTTATTTACCAGGGGAGAGTTTAGCAGACCGATGTGTACTTAGCAGAGAGAAAGAGATGTAACTCTTCTCCTTCCCCCAAATTGAGCCCCGGGAAGCTATGGTAAACGGGAGAAGTGTTGGCACTGCTCCAGCTCCTTTCTAAAACTCTTCTGTAGCTGAAACAGAGAAAAGCACGTGTGCAAGAGCATGTCTCGATATACATTTGCCCTTCTGAAGCTAGAAAGTGAATAATTCATTTCATGCAAATCTTAAAATGCTACTCAGGGATGCCTGAGTCTCTTACGTCCCTGGCCAGTCACCTACTCGCTCTTCTGGTGCAAGAGGAGGTTTCTCCTCCTCACATTCCCAGTAGCTGCTCTCTGAGCTTGTAGGAGTAAGGCTAAACTTTTCTCCCTGCTGCGGTCCCGTGGTTGAAGAGCAAGAGCTCCTCATGAGTTCCCCGATTATGAAGAAAGGTCTTGATTCAGGAAATGATTTCAACAAATAGTCTTTCTTGTGCCTTCAGGTAAGGGCTTTTCTGCTTCTGCACATTCCTCAGTCTGGGCATTTTTCCTGAAGCAAAATTTAAATGCCCATCCCACACTTTGGATTGTAGGTCTCCCACAGGTTCTCTGAGATTTTCCAAACAGAAATTTCTTGTATAGTCTTTCCATTCTGGGGATTGTTTTTTCTTTTAAATAACTTTTACCTTTTTTTTTTCCCCTACTTCTTTTTCTTAATAAAAAGCTTGTACAGTTCTTAATGTAATCTGTTTTTCTGCTGTGTGAAAAAAGGTTTCTCCTGAGCCTAGATTTAATATGTAAGCCTGCCCGAAACTGCTGATATGACACATAGTTTAGTAAGTGAAAATCACATATGTTTGCTACATCTTTTCTCCACCAACTTATAAAAAAAAGTTTACAGACATCCCCTGCTTAGTATTATTAGATGCCATACTTTAACTTTATTTTCTGATTTTCCCTCAGAATTCTGGGTACTGCTGCTGGACTTGTCATCACATTGTCATCGTGTCCTGGTGTGCGGGCTACTGTGGGCTTCTGTCTATGTATGGCTTTTTCTTCCTTTAAAAATCCTTAATAGGTAGAAATAAGTCTGTTTAGTGGCACGTAGTTTGCAAAACCCTTTGCTCTTCAGAATGTAGCTGCCGCGTTGCGAGCTGTGGGGCGTGTGTTTCGTTTGTCAAGGTTGGATGCTTCGCTCTGCTCAGAGAGCTATGGACATGGGGGAAGGTCATTTTTCAGAACAACTAAAGCATGAATCTTGCAATACTCGTGACTTTTGTTAGATAATATATTAATATTAGTGGATTTGTCTTAGATAAAAAGTTCTACTTTTGATGAGCTTATTTCCAGTGATATCGATGCAAACGATTACTAGTAAGAATGAACAATTTGGGCGTGGGGAAGGTAGTCAGAAAGAAAATCATCATTCTCTCTGTGAAAGAGCACAAAGCCTGGGTGGCATCTGAAAAAGTCTTGCCGTGCTACGTACAGCATGGAAAAATGGAGCAAAAAAATTGGAGTTTCTTAGATTCAAAGGTGAATCAAAAGGAATTGGCTTCTGCCCGGACAAGGCAGCCAGATAGGCCACAGTAAGAGATCCACGTGATAAACCAAGAGGCAACTGCAGAGCTCCCCAGACAACTTGCCTGAAGTGCCTGCCAAGGAGGCAGATGCTGCTGCTGGAAGAATATCTTCCACAGTTGGGCATCTGGGTTCAGTGCTTCCCACGTAAGGGAGAGGGATGGTAGCGTCAGGCTGGCCCCTGTCTTCCCATTTAATTATTTCAACATCCATTTTATACTTTTGTAAATAACACGTATTATCCTGCCTTTGTGCGGGCAAATAATAAGCAAGGAGAGGGGGTTTGTCTGTAATATATCCTTTTGCAGGGGTGTCTACGTGGATGGGTAAAGATGGACTCAAGCTTGGCCGCCCTGTGCTCCAGCCTGGTCAGATGTGAGACAGCTCGGGTCTGGGAGTTGCAGAGCTGCCTTGCGGTGGCACGGAGCTCAACCTAATAAGCAGAGCAGGCTGAGATTCATTAATTTAACATTAATAAGCACAGCTTATTAGCTCAGGCACAGCGCTGTATAATGCAGGCACACAGCTTCTGGAGCAGAGCTGTGTCCGCCCTCGCCAGATCAGAGCGTGGTGTGGAGGACCCAGCCAGGGTGCTCCTCTCCCCTACCGCGTTTTGCATTAGGGAGGAAAGAGAATTTTGCAGTTGCTGCAGGAGCCTCTGTGCCAAAAATACCCCTCCAGGTTTTTAGATTGTATTGATGGCTTAGGCTGAGTCTTTAAGCCATTTAAACTTCTCGTGCCTCGGTTTCTCAATGGGTGTGTAATAGCTACCTCAAAGATGCTGCTGTGAAAGAAGGTTAGGTACCGATCATAAAATACTGTGGGATCCTTAAACAGTGAAATGCTCCTTCTGCCTTGCTTGAATTATAGTTTTGTGAGTAAATTAGTGGGTAAAAATAGTGATTTATTAGATAGGGATTGGTTGCTCTCAGTTCACATTTGTGCAGAGAGCCAATACAAGGTTTCTGCATCATTTGATGTCCTGCGTATGCCTGCAAAATAGGACAAGAAATGTATATCAATTTTATCTGGTACCTGCGATTAGCTCACTCTGGGAGTAAAATTCACTTGTAGATAAGCAACAGGAATGAGTGGAGTCCTAGGGAAGTGGGATGCTGTTTTCACAACTGAATGGCACAGCAGTGATTGGGCTATATATAGCAAGCAAATATTGTCTAAACATGTTCAGGTAGAACAGGGGGGGGGTTTTAGCCCTTTATTTGGGAAAAATCCCTACTCAGGTTGGGTTTTGTCATTTCTTTCATGTGTAAAGTGTATTTTCTTGGTTTGCTCTTCTTCAGGAAGAAGTATGAATAAGCTAATAGTAGTTGTGCTCAATTATTTTCAGTATGAGTTCTAATAAAACCATTTCTTATAGTATGAGACTGACAAGAGCTATGTGATATGTCTGTTCAGCCCCATATTTTGTCTCTTCTGCTTATGACTAGAATAAAATTCATGCAAAGATGAACAGGGGACATTGGTGGGTTGATTTTTTTTCCCCATCAAATACAAAAATATTTAAAAGAACAGGTACTGCAACCCCAAGCTTTGCTTTTAATCCCCTCCTGTGGGCTTCATACGCTGCACTGTGACTTCTTGCAACTTCAGAGGGTTTGGTTTAAGAAAGATATATGGCACTGGTGTTAATCCCTGCTGCCAGGCCTTTCTCACAGCCTCTCTCATCAGCTGCTTTGTCTGGGTTCCTAAAGGAGGACCCTTCTGAAGTGCATTTCACATTGTTATTTGTGCTTGATCTGGACCTACTCCTGCAGACTGGATCGCCGCAGAGTGAAACCATAGTGCAGCCTCGCTGCTGTCAGTGATTTAGGATAAGCGTAGCCTTCTGGGCAAAGGTTGGATTCTCGTGCTGAGCTCCCGCGTGTCAATGAGACATATGCTCTACGCGCTGTACAGAAGTCACAGAAAAGGAAGGGGTAGGAGAAAGAGAGGAATGCCATAGAAGCAGCATAACTGCAGGTCCTTCAGCTTCTCCCCATCAGAAACCCCTTGAAGTTCAGTTCAGTACTGGGCAAGAACAGCCAACTCCATCAGCAAATACAAAATTGCAATACTATGCCTCAGGTCAAACCAGTTTGCTTATTGTTTTTTTTTTCAACTAATTCAAAACTTGTGAACCTCCTGTGATTTACACTGAGCAAACCCTGTGATTGAAGAGGATGGCACAAGGTGCAAGTCAGCGGTGAAGCAGGCACATCATGCATTTAGGCACCCCTTTTCTGAAGAGTATACCGAAAAGTGAGAGTTCTACGATTGGTAACCTCTGCAAACTAGTCTTTTTTCCTAGGTTAAACAAACATGCATTGCCTGTATTGGCATAATATAAACATCTTGACATTACTAGCAACGTATGTAAGCTTCTTTATTTTCATTCATGGAGCCCCAAGGTTATTCAGACTGGTCCCTGTCTTTCGCATTGACAAATTCAAGAGAACATACCAGTTTTTATCTGGTTTTTGGTGTTTTCAGTATCTATTCTACTCCTGCTTCCACACCAATGGAGCAAAGCTTATGGACTAGCCCTATCCTTCCCTGAGAACGTGTTTGTGTGGCAGAGAAGGCTGACCTTCTTCAGAGAGACTCAGGCTGGCCTCCATAATGCTCAGACCCCCAAATGACTCAAATATCACATCTTCCTGCCTTCCATCGCTCTGTGCCGCTGTATTGTGCCAGAATACCTCTAGCTTCCCCATGCTTTCTGCAGTGACACCTGGGTAAGAGCATGTGCTTCTTTAGGTAGTACTACAATTACAGAGTTGTAGTGAAGCCCAGCCTTGGGTACATACGCATTGCAAAGTATTAGTATTTTATTGTCTGTATTTTAGTACAGGTTTCTTTCTCCCCTTTTATTTTCTTTTCTCCAAAAACCACCAGCCTTGGTCCAGTTTTGCCAGTTATTCTACATATACACAGCAGGAAACAATTGCTGTCCTGAACAGATTATGCTCTAAAAAGCCAAGGCAGACAAAGGAAGTATTATCATCATTTTGTAAACAAGGAACCAAGGCACAGAGAGATTAAATGATTTACCCAAGGTCACCCAGAACATCCGGTCAAAGCCAAGAGCTGAACCCATGTCTCCTGCGTCTCAATCAAGTGATTTAACTATGAGATCAAAGACTTATTGTGTATACCTGATATCTCTCCCCTAAGACATGGTAACAAAACTTTTTTCAGGTTAGGATCAATGCCACATATGGTGCAGTAAATTTTGTATATGGCATATCTGTGCTGACAGCGTGTACCCACTTCTTGCACTCAGGTTCTTCCCAAGAAATAATTTCCGTTATTATTCTTCCATTGACAGTAATAAATTATCATCCTTCTCTAGATAACCCGCTGAAGGAGAGAATGTGTGCACACAGTACGGCAGATGAATACATAGAAAAGTGTTTTTCTGCAAGGCCAAACTCAGTCATTTTATGGACTGTTTAAAATCCTTCCATGCTTAATGAAATGGGGACATTCCCACGACTATATAGACTTCATTTTGCGATTTCAGCTGGAAGCTGCAAAACAAGATACAGGATCTACATCTCTTATAGGCAAATGGCAGGAGAATGCAGCACAAATGATCAGTGTAAAGGCATCACTCATTAAAAGCTCAGAGTAATCTTTTGAGTCTTTATTACTCACTCACTGGAGTCATTATATCGTTCCTGGGATGAAATACTCCTCTGTGCCCAGGGCTTGCGTGGAGCCCTACATCCTACTTAGGCACTTCAATTTTAAGGGTAGTTTGGCTGAGAAGTGACTGCTCAAAATGGTACTAGTTAATCCCAACAGCAGGACAGCCACAAAGGGAGGAACAGGATCCTGCCTTTCATGTGCCCCTATCTTGAGGTCTGATACTTCTGCCCAGTCATTCTGCAAGTCAAACAGTGGCAGGTTGGTTTCCGAGTGAGCACGTGGTCTATGTACATTTTCACTGTTAATGCCTAGAAACATGAGAAGAAAACCCAAGGTGAACATGAGAACCTGGGTTGACTTTGTGGGCTGACGTCTCTTGCAAACAGAGCTCAATGAGTGCGGAAACCACAGAGGAACGATAAGGTGGAGCCTCACAGCGTCATTTTTTTGCCTCTGTGGTATCTCAGCAATGTTAGGAGAACAAAGATGCACTTCCAAATCTCTCCTCAGCATTTCTTAGATGTTCTGTGTTGTCATGAGCTTCCTCGTGAGGTACAAGAGCTCATAATGTGTTTTCTTGGGTGAGGTTATTTCTATCAGTATGTGCCTCGATAAAGAAGTCTGAGTGGCAGGGATCTCAATGGTGAAAATAGAGTGATCAGAAGGTCTGTCGTTGGAGAAAGTCAAAGCAAACTGAACAAATGCAATCTTGGAAGATGTGGCATTTGCCCAATTCAATATACCTGTAGCACAGTAATCCTTGTGTGTCTGACTTTTTTCTAGCGGAGGAAAAATTTGTACTTTTGCTTAGACATAGTGATTTCTTGAGCAGGAATAGGATATACATAGCTACCATAAATCATGCTTTGTTTTGCCAAAGAATGTAATTATCTTCGGTATTTTGGATGACATTTCCAATACGATTTGGACACCACACACCGATTCCTTTTAAAACTATCGATCTGTTAGTACCAGAGTTCTACTTACTTCTTTAGATGTTCAAAGAGAATTTTCATTGTGTCATAGTTTGGTCTAGGGAGCTTTTTCACCAGGGTCCTTATGGATTTTATGCGAGTGGCGTTGTCCTGGATTTCTGGAGGGGAGGGGAAAGAGAAAACAACCACTTGAATGCCATATTAGGACATTGCTTTGCCCACTACTGTATCTGGTACCTTAACAAGAAAAGCTATCATTAATATATGGTTAAAACCACAAGATATCATACCTTCTGTCACCTTAATAGACAGCAAAAGTAATTTACAAGGATTGAAGGTTCTCTCTTAAAGATGCATTTTCTGGGTCACAGAATTATATTCTTATGCTTTTCATTTATTTTCTTAGACCATCATCCTAAGCTAAAATACCTCCAAACAGTAAGAGACTCATGTCTTAAGTGGAATTCCACTTTGGAATTTCATTTGTCCAATGGTGCAACTTCTGTGGTGGATGCACTTCCCAGGTAGTCCTTGCTGTCCTTTTTTTCTCATCATAATTCAAATCAGTTGTATTTATGAATCTCTATATTTAACATTATACCCAACCATGTTTGAAGATATAAAATGATTTGCTATTCTTTTAAGTCATACTTTCTGGTGATCAATTATTTTGAGAAACTCTTTCAGTGTAGCTGTTTTCTAATACCTGTAGCATCTCACAACTGTAATTTCTGTAGGAAACACTTTGTATTTCAAACTCACATACAGTAATAAAGAATGCAGTACTAAGAGCTTTAATCTCTCTTTCGAGGTGATAAGAACATTACTGTCCTTTTTGTTAAGTTATACCTTCCTGTTGATGATACATGATTCATAGCTTCGTGGGAAAGGTTTGACTGATATTTTCATCGATTTGTATAAGATGTTGCAACTAAAGCAAAGTCATGTACAACTGTGCTTTCGTTTAGGAACAGATTAGATAAGGTGCCAGTAGGTCTGACGTAGGGAAAACATCTTGCATGTTACATGCCCTAGATAACCTGAGAATACTTTTCTGATCTTATCATCTATGATTTAATTATCACCTATCATTCTTTGTATATGTTCCTTTTTAATATTCATATTACCCTAGCACCCAGAGATCTCAATCAGGATTGAATCCCAGTTGCAGAAGGTGCTGCATAAGCATACATAGTGATTAGTGCCTTGATGCAAAGATTTCACCAAAAAAAAAAGTTTCAAGCAAAAATTTCCTGCAATCGAACTGAATTTAAAAATGAAAATTACTAGGAGAACATTCTTTCCTCATATTCCTAATTGCTGTTGAGATTAATATTTCACACACCCAGATATAGATGTATATATATCTATGTTGTTTACGGTTTGAACATTTATATACATATATGAAAGACAAAAGCTCAAAGTAGTCAATGCATAGGTACTATTTTCCAGTAAACCCCCCCCCAAAACTTTCCTATGGGTTTGTTCTGTAGGAAGTCATGCAGTTGACGATAGTGATAATGAAGTTACAGACAAATGAAGAATATGCTTTCTGTTTAGTTTACTCTTGTTCTGGTTTGACCAATACAGAACCTTAACTTCTGCAAGCACAAAGTCCCCCCGTCTTGCAACCCCGTCGCCCCTTGATGCTTTCTACCACATTAGTACTGTTTAGTTTTGTCCCGCGGATGATCTGTCCAGTGGAAATTTGACTGAAGCTACAGATGAAAATGATATGAAATCTGCAGAAATGAATTTATTGTAGTAAGGGGGTACAAATTCTGTGGACTTTTTATTTGTGCTGCTTGGTGTGAGTACATGCTACGGTCTTACTAGATGAGTTATATTTACATTGGGCTTGCCCTGGCTGTACTGTAACTTCTGAAATAAAGCTTCTCAACTAGTTTATTTTTTAATTCTGTTTCCTCCTGAGAATTCAATGGGCTTGAGTAGAACTGAGTAGAACTGAGATAGGGAAGGACTCAATGGAGGGAAAGAGTCACCGTCTGTTGCAGAATATTTGCAAGGAAGTGTCGTACAGTAAAACTTTATCGTGCTCTCTTGAAGGAAGAGTCTCTGCTCTGTGTTGATTAACACAGATACCAGCCTGGTAATCACCTTCCCTACAGAAACAGCTGCCTTACAGAGGCTGCACTTCTGCAGAAGGAGTATTTGTAAAAGAAATAAACTAAAAAAAGCAGTATTAATTTAGGAATAAAGTATTTATTGAGAGAATGGCAATGTTAGAAAGCTTTGTTTTAGGGCTTACTGTACCAGAGTCATAGTACTAATATACAGGAAAAGAGATATTTAGGTAGGCACTAAAGCAGAAAACCCGTAGAAATTTTGCATAAAATTATTTTATGAATTGGTCTCTTTCTTAATGGTTAGCCTATTGTAAAAGAAGAAAAAACAGGCAACATGTGGTAACTTTAGTCAGCATTTCTGAACTGGGAATGATAAACACCTCTGCCTGGCTCTGGCATTTATCAGTACTGAGATATTATTACCACATAGAGTCACAGCATGGTTACTGTTATCATCAAAAAAAAAGAGCCAGCTAATCTTAATGGTTTGTAAAGCCGTTACCTGCACTGGTCTGACATTTATCATGATCATTTTACCACATGAGTCCTACATTGCAAAGGTATTTTATCTGGAAGGGACATCACTATGAATTATTATTTGCAGCTAGGTAGAAAATTGTATGTTGTAGATACCTTTTCTCATTATAAATCACAGTCACATTTCACCATTTCCCACACAAAGCTGCTGAGCCCAGGCTTTTTGCCATAACACTTAGTCTCGCTCCCTTTTATAGTTCCATGAAAATATTGGGTACTCTTTCATTAAAATGGTTGATATTGGTGCTTTTTTTAAATGCTATATACACGCTTGATTTTTCTCTAGTATAAAAGAATTTGTTTTTCCACTTGAGAAGCTGAAGAGGATAAACTGTTCATTTTTTTTATTAAAGCTTACTCTCGCTTCAGTTTTTGTGGCTGGGCTTGTCTTTACTCTTGACCTTGTTGATGGAATATTTAACAGATCAGATGCAAGATCTTATGTTTCATTTGCAATACCTATGTATTTGCTTGCTTTCTGCAAAGACTTGAGTTCCACTTTCCTAGCACTTTTCTCCTTTCAGATTCTGAAGAAGGAAGATTTTTTTAACTTTTTTTTTTTTTTTTTATTTTTTTGAGGTTTTGTCTTTACCATGCTCAAATGGAAGGAGGAAATCTTTAAACGTGAGTTTGTATAAATAGCTGTGGAGAAGGTTTCCCCAGTTGTACTGTATTATGAAGCCTTGCAGTACAGGGAGCAAAGGAAGGAAAACACTCTCAACAGCTGTTAAATTCTCCAGCTAAGTCTAGAAAATGAAGCAGACCAGTTTTGTTAAAAGGAAATAATATCATTTTTCATTATACCCTTTTTATTGTGAAAAATGGGCAAAAGCTGGGGCAAAGGTTTCCAGTTTTGAAAGTTAGGCTCTCTTTTTCCCTCTGAAGATTTCTGAGGGAAAAGAGTTGCCATAATCACACACATTGAAGAAAGAAGGAGAGGACAGTTAATCCTTTTTGCAGTTTTTGGGCAAAATATGGAAGATGTAGGTGATAATTTCAGCAGATCAAGATACTCTGAAGTGAATCGCAGATGGTTTTCCATGTAATATTTTCATAGAACATACATTTACAATTTGGGTTACTGTCTTTTAAAATAAGGCTGGCTCCCTTTAACAGAGCAAAACTGCGGAGATGCTCTGTTGTTTATATTTAAATGAAGAATGCATTGAAAAAACCCCCACCACTTAATATTATATAAGCTCTTTTGTAAATGAGCTTTGGATAAACATTTGAGCGCAGAAGAAAACATGATGTGTCTGTAACATTAACAGTGGCTGGGTAAAAATGAATGAAGAAAGTAACCTTTAGAACTCGTGTCCATAAAGAATACTTAAGCAAATCCCACCGAATCTTTCTTTTAATCATTAATTTTAAATGGACATAGATGTTTACAACAAGCCACTTTGTTTCAGAACAGGAAGTCCAAGGTTTATCTCCAATAACTCACGTTTGCTAGGAAGGGATGTATGTCTCTAACCTGACATGCATTCATTATTTTGTAAGGTACTGGAGTCTGACCCGTGACCCTCCTCAGACCTGCTGCATTATTCATGTCCGACTCACTTTGTATAGTTTTACTATAGCACCCATTTCCCTTTACCAGGCATTTCAGTGGCTTGTGCATGTTTAATGTTAAATGGCATTTATAGCTCACATTAATGCCTAATTTTATCACGAGCCATGGTTTCTTTTTATGCTCTCGAGCCTCACAGCCGAACTGCTGAAGAAAACAGTGATTTATGACTCTGCATAAAATATCAAACTATTGATCTGCCACCTAATCTATGTTTTCTTGTTGTTGCTGTTGGTTTTTAAGTACGGTTTTCTCTGATTTTCTTACATGGCTCTTCTCACCTTGTTTTGTTTTTTTTGGATAAGATTTCTGCTGTGGTTAAAACGTCACACACTGTTGCTACAGCAAAATCTGTCTGCCAAGAGTTTTTCCAACAATTTGTGACTGATTCAGCTGCCGAGAGAAAGACAGGTCTTGTCTGGGGCTTTTTTGGTTTATTTATTTTGTGTTTTGTTGGTGGTTTGGGTTT
>VXBL01009093.1:1130064-1148505 GCA_013400195.1 Aramus guarauna | reverse complement strand
AAACGCGGTGCGGCAGCCTCGTACCGGACAGGCTACGCAGTCCCCTAGCACGCGATATAGCTCTCAGTGAAACCTCTAAGCTTCCGCACAAAGCATTCCTACGGTGTTTCTCCAGCATGTTGTCACCAAGTGAGCACCTCCTTTACCTCCTGATGTAGGCAAATATATCACGGGCCCACAGCTGGGGTAAGGGAGTCTGCGGTCACAAACTAGAAAAGAGCTGCCGCTCCCAGGTCACAGTCCCTAAAATTACTCCTACGCTATTTGGAGGTTTGAGATGGCCTTAGCCTTATCTGAATAGTTCTTTTTTTTTTTTCAATGGAAAATTTTTATGTGTTGTGTGTACACATATACACACATATATTATAATAGCTGACATGAATAAAAGTACAAAGGGAAACTTATTTCTTCACTAAATATGCAATTTAGTTCCTCAGATATTAAAACCCCAAAGCTAAACTAAAATACCAGCCCTCCTTCCCCCACCAAGACCCAGCGGTTTGGCATTTTTTTAAGGAAAGTTCCTAAGTACCCCAAGCTGTTTTCTCTGTTTAGTGGAGACGCCTGAGCGCACCAGTACGTCTATAACTCCACTTGAACTGTTGCACTAAACATAGAGATGGCCCTTTCTTCCCTAAAACATTCTGGGCCACAAGCTGGATGTGTCAGCAATATAGCAGATGGGGAAAATGTATACAAGTATATTAATTTTGTGGCCCAGATTTATGCAGAACACATATTTGCACAGATTTCATATAGGAGTTTAAATCTTGTTTTAACCCTTACTGGATAGACGTGAAGCTTGGAAAGAGCACGAACGTCTCGCAAAAATATCTGTAGAGTGGGGGAATGGGAACAAAAGGGCTACGGGGGCTGCTGCTGCTGTCACTGCTTGCTTGGGTACCTGATTTACACAAGTTAATCTGCATGCCTCAGTTTACTCACTGTGAAATATTTATACTAATGCTAGTGATCTCACATTGACTTTGCAAAGCTTAGTTAATTAGTTCATAATTAATTAGGTTCTTAAAGCTTCCTGGATGAAGGCAGAGCTGGGTGAATAAAGCCAAAAAAAAAAAAAAAAAAAAATTGTGTGTGGGTTTTTCTTCTCTTTTTTTTTTTTTTTCTTTTCTTTTTTTTTGCAAGGAAGATCTGCTGATGTGCCTGCATGTTCACAAATATTCAGGTGAGCATTTCTATTCCCTCAAAAATCTCCCAAAGACAAAAGGACCGTGCATGCCAGCGGGGAGAAGTATTTCTGAGAACATTCATACCAGATGTGTGCTCATGACCATCCTGAAAAACTCTTTTCATTGTTTGCACAATGATTTGTCAACGAGTTATAACTGTTCATGAATTATTTGCCAAAGGAAAAAAATAAATTCCCTAATGGCTTTACAGGCTGGTCTATGCACACTTTTCAAACCGCTTTGACTAGAGCCATTTAGAAACGACTGCAGCCACTTTGGTGCGACACCCTGCTGCGGCCAGAGATGTACCCGGATCTAGGATGGGGCAACTCAATTAATTTTTACTGTAGTCTACTGAGAAGTTCCAATGAGGGATGCAATTTTTTTTTTTTTTTTTTTCCTGAGGTTTACTGGGTAAACTTAGAGGTGTCGTCTGCTCTGGCAGCATCGCGGCAGCCCCAGCTGGGCTGGCCGGCACAGGCATCGCGGGCTGCCGGCACAGCTGGGCTCTGCCACGGCACGGCGGGGCCGGCGGGAGGGAACGCGGCTCCTGCAGGACCGGGGAACGGCACGGACGGGCAGCCGTGGGAAAACCCACTGGCAGCGCGGCTCTGCGGCAGGGTTTTCTGGTGGAGGAAGCCTGGGGTAGGGGTAAGCCTCTGAAGGATTTATTTTTTAATTGTTTTTTGAATAGACCAAAATAGGTTTTGCGCTATTTACTACGTGGTTGAGTGTTACGGCGCTTAAGTTTTCTGTTCCTGGCAACCATGATGGGACCCTCAACCCTCAGTGAGAGTGTTGAGAGAGACTCAACAGCTTCAGCACGCGTGCAGCCAGCAGCCTGACCTGACCCAAGGCCGTAAATACACACACAGAGCCCCCAGCACAGAGAAACCAGGAAGAAAGTGCTCTCCCAGATTCTGCTGGAGATGTAAACCTCTATCTCTGAGCTTCCTTCCCAGCCTCTGCCTCTCTCCTGGGCTCAGGTGGTCGTGTCCTGTTCTGCAGGACATGGCAGCACCCACACCTCAACCCACCCGTTGCTCTCCAGCAAGGAAAGCTCGCATTCACCACGGCACTAATGCACAGTCCCTAAAGAGACTTGAGTTATAAATGTCACTTTAATGCTATTACAAAGTAAATACTGATAATACCGAGTATTGTATGTAAAAACTAAGTATTGCAAAGCTTCCTGACGTGCTCTACAACCAACCTCAGGTACCTTCCTTGTTAAAATTGAGGCAACGTTAGGATTAACACCTGCCTAATCTTCATCTATTTCTGAAGTTTATGCACATAAATTTTATAACGAAACATCCTAGAGACAGGTAAGACTTACAGAAAGAAATAATTTTATGAGGCTGGTCCTGATTGTCTATTTTGTGTGCTAATTAATCTTTAGGTCACTACACATGCCCACTCTATGGGTCTGTACTTTTTGTTCAAACCAACATAGCCAGAGAAGGATAAAGACTGTAAATCATCCCTTAAATTTAACTCGTGGGACTTAATGACTGATAGACAGTGGAAGTGACAGACAGGAAAACCTTGTTAACCCTCAGGTCCAGAAGATAAGCTAAAACATTTTCAAAGAATTCACCGTGTCTGGCATCATAAAAGCGGCTCAGCTCATTTGGTGAATAATTTCCAGTGAATTTTTAACACAACTTCCATGTAAGTAATGTGCAAAAGGAGACCAGTCTAAACCATCCATTAGAGTATTCTCCACAGTAAATTTGACCAGCTTAAGAAAAAAAAATAAAAAAAAAAATTGTATCAGCTAAAAAAACCTGCATTTATGTAGTACCTTATTCAATAACTCAGGAGAACATACAGTATGTTATCTGCAGGATAGCATTTTTTTTTTTCCTCCAGATGTCTCTTTTTCCTTCCAGAAGTTGCAGAGCATTGGACAAGCAGTAACAGATGATGAACACATGCATAACTACAAATGGGCAAGCTGATTGTTTTCAGAATTGGTATAAACATTTGCTCTTGGATTGAGATTTAGCCCATAGCAAATCTTTACATTCTCGTTATAAACCTCTGACAAAAAGAGCTTCTAATGAAAATGCTGACAGTGTGAAAACGTGGTTATGGTCAGGAAAACAAATGGATAAAAAGTGGCATTTTGTAGTTCCATATGTATACTTCATCAGGGAAGTCTTTGCTAAGTTTACATTTCAAAGCAAAAGCTTGATGATAACTGCTTCTCCTACCCTTTCTATTTAGGGCCCCCAAACTTACTACTATTACTGCTATCTCCTACACTAGCATTAAAAAAAAACCAAAACCAAACAACAACAACAACAACAACAAAAACCCCAACCAAAACCAAAACAGAGGCTGGGGTATGAACTTCTGTGAGAGCTCAGTGAGAGAGCCAGCAGCTGGATTTTTAGCATCTCTTTTATTTTTGATTATATAGATAATAGTAGAGCCCAACAGCCTGCATCAGGACATGGCCTCGCTGCGGTAGGGTGTTAAAGACTGAAAGAAAAGGGGAAAAAAAGGCATGCGTGGAGAAGAGAACTGCGTTGTGTGTGTTTGCGCAGGGGGCACGGCAGGAGGTGGAAGAGGAGGAAGGTCCCAGCAGGACAGGAGAGGCGAGGTAGGCGCTCTGGGATGGCTTTCCTAAGGGCCACTGCTGCTCCTTGGGAGGGGTAAGATGGTCCCTGTCCTTCTCCTGCCTGCAAGTGGGGTGTCTGGAGGGCTGTGGCACTTCTCCTAAACTTAGACTTGGTGTTCTTTTGGGCTACTTTGATATAAGAACCAATACAGGAAATGAGGAGGATTGCAGTGCTGGGGAGTGCTTCAGCCCCACATTGTGAGGGAAAAAAAAAACGAAACAAAAGGAAAGGATGATTTAGGGCATCTAAGACATGTATGGACTGACGGTTATAACACAGGACAAGGGAAGGGCTGTATGCTTTTGCACCCACAGTGGCACCCTGGTTTGAGTGGCTAAAGCAGCCCCAGACACCCCGTGCCCACAGCCTCGCTGGCCATTTCGTGGTCCACAGGGCTGCACGTGAGGAGAGGCAGGTGCCTATAAAGTCTGTTGAATATTCTTACTCATCAAAGCACAAGCGAAGTGCAGATCAGTGGGTGATAATGGAACAGAAATGTGGGTTTACAGACACAGACCACCTGAATAGTTTTTTGGGACAAGCCATTGAATTAGGTGTTATCTGATAGGGCACTTTTGTCTTTCTTCAGTACCATCAGGGTTTACTAGGCTTGCTTTAAACTGGTAACTATGGAATAAAAGAAAAAGATAAGAAAACATAAGATAGAAAAAGAAAAAAAATAATTAAAATCCCTAACCCCAGTTCTTAAGAACCAGGAGCGTCAAACAAACGTGGGACTGATAACCAGGAGGAAATCAGACAATGCGATGGGGCAATAGGGGGTGCAGGGCGGTAAAATCTGGCACGATATTTACAGTGGCATCCCTCTTTATGGCGGGGAGGGAAGCAGGGTCACCTCGCCTTGACTGCTGGGTCCTATCCAGTTCTGGAGCCCATTATTGTGAGAAAGACACTAAAAATTGTCAGGATACTTACACAACCAAAAACCTAAAACTAAGCAAAAAAAACCCCAACCTTGACTAGCGTGTTAGAAGCAACAAAGTATGTGGTGAGATGAAAAGGAGCTTGGTTAAATCACGAGTGAGGATGCCAGAGGAATGGCAATGAACTGCTAACACCTGAAGGAAGCAAACACGAGGGGTAAGATGGTGTCTCCTCTGGAGCCAGCACGAGTTTTGTTAGTGACTTCATTGTGACCCAGATTGTACTGCAAGGAGACAGAGGAAATGTGCAGCACAATGAAGAGGATGTTGGAAGTAACGCTTTTGCATAAAGCAAATTAAAATGTAGCTGAGTTTCAGAAAGACCTCCTGACAGCAGGATTGCCTGTGGAACTGCAAAATCCTCGCGCTGCCACAGACAGTAAACAAATACACTGCTCAGAAAGATTTCGCTGGCTTGTGCTATAATGAACATGGAGTGATATCATTGCAACAATATACACCCGCTGAATTTGACTCCACTTGAAGAGATGAGAGCTCTTAAGTTGCTACGTTGAAAACAATTTAATTGAACCTGGCTAATTAGAATATAACAAGTAGTTAAAAATTATGCAATGCTTTAAAAATCTTTTAATTAATTTGAAATTCTGATGGCAAATTAGTAAATGTACATCAGTAACTTCCCGTGCTTGACTCAATACATCACAGGAAAAAAAAAAAAGAGAGAGATATTTTGTCAATAGGGAGACTTTGAGAAAACATACACAAGTAGAAAATAATAATGTAGAGTAAGGAATAATTAATTAATTCAAGCTTCGAGATAAGATCACTGCGTCCTGCTGACCCTACATGTTAATCAGTTGATTGATTAATTGCTACAATCATAATAATTATAGAGTGTAAATCTAAATACACTTAATGATAGTTTACACTTAGAATAAAAACGTCTTTTATGTCTGCTTATCTTCGTCATTTCTTGAAGCCTAGTCATAATTTTTGTCTGCCATAAATAAACCTGAAGCATTTTTAGATGTTATCTTTGTGATGAGGTAGGTTTATACTTTGTTCATCTGATCAGCAATAATTTTTTCTGTGGTCTCTACCTCCTGTCTAAAGAAAATATGTTTCTAGATGACAAACAATTGATTATGTGCAGTAACCAATACAGCTTCAGCAAAAGCTCATCCTTAAATGAAAGACAAGGGGACATCCCAATAAGGTTATTGTATAGTTATAGACTGCCTTTGGCCAGAAAAGTTTTAGATATTGAGTGCTTCTTCCACCACATAAACTCAAGTCTGAGGTGAAATGGTAAAGCAGATCAGCAGCATAGAAAAATATTAAAGAAAAAACATCCAAAGATAATCAAGAATCCTGCTGATTTGTGATTTATAGGGAATGTAGAAGATTTTGACATCTACATCATCTTTGAATTTGTGCTGTTTCTCATTAAACCAAATCATGCTTTACGAGTGCACTAAAAGAAAGGTACGGGTCCTTGTATCTCAACCGGCATAGCTGAAATCCAGTTTTCTGCTAAAAAGTCCATGAAAAGAAGGAACAAGGGTTACTCAGTTAAATCTGTTGAACATTGTTAAAATGCACTCTTAAAGAGTAGACCTGAAGTAACTAAGGACCCACTAAGTCCGTAATGAGGTGTTTCAGGAGGAGTGACAGGTAGAAGTTGTAGTTGTTTGTACCCTGCATGTCCCATGGATAAAAACTCCTGTTTCCATCATTGTTGACCTGCTTAACAAGTTCTACATGTCTGGTCCTGACTTCTACTGAGATTATAACTCCTTTGTGTTTCTCTTGAAGTCAAAAGTGGCCTGAAGTGGGAATTTCATTTGCTTCCATTTAAACTGAGAAAGCACAGCAAAACCACTTTGATAAATCCAGGATGAAATTTCTGGCTTTAACATTTAAAAAAAAAAAAGAAAAAAATTCTTAATTTTCATTTCATTCTTGCCATGGCAAAACATTAGGAAGTCTTAAGTAAGTGTGTGCCTTAAATATTTTAAAAAGGAAAGTATGACTTTCTGTTAAAATACAGACCTTAACACCAGATTTCAAGACCACTTTCAATTGTGCAGTTCTAGAAATTTTGGATTCTTCATTTATAGAGTTGGTATCGATATGCTGCTTTGCAACTCTCATTTTGCAGTGATATTTCTTAAATAAATAATGCTAGGTTAGGAATTATAGAATAAATATTTTAAGGAGCCACTAAAACATTTTCAAAAAAACCCTAACCAGGCAGATTCCAAGAGAATGAACTTTCAGAGCCTTCAAAGGGTTACCTGACCTTCCACTTTTGCAGCTTGCTTGCCTCAAAGTTACAGCAATGGAGGAGATAACAGTGAAACTGTACTATAAAAATAAATTACTATCATGAATATTAAGCAACAAAGATATAATAAACATGACTGCTTACATGATTCTGATTTATTGATACTGATTTGCTAGTAAATTATCACACAAAGTACTCGTTTTAGTTGTTCAGGAACATGTGCAAAATAAAGCTTGGTGGACACTTCCCAAAGACCTTGACATCTGTCACTGAATTCAGACTTGGAGATTCTTGAGGCCTGTTTTTCTGGTATGTGATAAAGTAGTATATTTACTTTACATTTCCACAGATTTTTTTTAATTGTGTTATTTTGGTTTGTTTTTTTGTTGTTGTTGGATTTTGTGTGGGTTTTTTTTTTGTTTTGTTTGTTTGTTTTTTAATTTTTGCTGCCTGGCTTCCTTAAACTCTGTTTTTTCAGCCATGTACAGTTTTTAAAACTGCTATCATGGAGGTTCAGCTCTGACACAGTGGAACAAATCCAGCTGCAAAATCTCCTAAAGGCTGTTCATGCTTGTTCTGTTAAATAGTGCTCACTCTGAGTCAAGAGCTTTCATTACTATATTTATGAACCTCTTTGCACCAGGAGTTGGGATTTCCCAGTGCTAAGCATTAATGCATTTTGCATCAGTCTTTAGCATCAGGAACTCTAGCTCACTAGTGCTGAGGGGTTAAAGACAGTAAAAAACCCAGATCTTTATTTCCAGATAGAAATCTTTAGTGCATGTGTGCATGATCTGTGGGTGTGGAGAGTCTGAGCCACTATCAGATAGCAGAGGTAGAAAGCAGCTACCACCGTCACTAACTACCAGGAACTGCAGGTTTTAAGAGATCTCGGCATTAACAGCCGACTGCCTATATTCTGCATCAGATATTTGTTATCCAAATTGATGGAAAGTATCCTATCTGAAAATAGGATTATTCTTCTTTAAATTTAAAGCCTGCTTTGTGCTTATGTGGCTTATATCACTTCATGGCATGGTGTGTTATGTCAAACCTAAGATTATTTTTGGAGATTTCTGAGACAGAATCTACTTCATTTTGCCTGTCATCAGCCTAAAGCATGTGCCAAAAGACCCCTTTTTTGAGGCAGTGATTCACAAATACCATCTGAACTAAAGGACAGCTACCGCTTCAAAGCAAAAACACATATCTTGGATCAAATTCTACTAACATCTCCTAAAGTGGTTACTCTCATCACAGTTTTGATACTTCTCTGCGGAGGATTTATATGCACACAGTGGGCTAATTTAAAAAAAAAATAAAAATGTTAATACACTTCAGCTTGCAAGCAGGAACGTAGCCTCATCAGGTGCCATGATCTGTGGTGTAAAGAAAAACAAGCAACGACCTCAGCTGCAGAGCGTAGGTTAGTTCTGGCTGCATGTGAACATACAGATGCAAATCAAACACGAGCCAAGGAAAAGGCTATTTTAGAAGTGGCACTTGATAGCCCAGGGCTGGAGCTGCAGAAGCGTATATAAACCTGCCTGCCAGGCAACCCTTTCTGCTTCTCCTGTTTTGTTTTTGTTTGAAAAGGAAAAGAAAAGGGGAAGGGAAAGGGGAAGAAAAAAGAGAAAGAGAAAGAAAAAGAAAGAGAGAAAGAAAAAGGAAAAGAGAAAAAAAAGAGGAAAAAAGAGGAAAAAAGAGAAAAAAGAAAGCAGCCGTTGCAGCTGCGCTCACTTGATTTGCCCTCCTGACTGGTAGGCACCCCAGGCAGGTACCGGGGCAATTTCCTCCCGTCCCTCTTCCCTTCAATGGCACCTGTAGGAGCGTGGGGAGCAGAAACTGTGCAGTTTAGGTTGGGGTTTAGTCCCAGTCACTGCTCACCTCGTGCTTTCCCTGTACGTGCAGCTATTGCCCTTTACATGACACTGTAGCAGTGCCAGCTTGGAAAATATTTCCCTTGTTTGCCGGGACTCTCCTGATAATGCCTTACAAACAGCAGGTATTTCATACAAGCTGAAGCAGATCTCCAGATCTCAATTACATTTTAGGTTTCTAAAACCTTCGAGAGTCCCACCTTTCTGGTTGCTTCAGATCTTACTTTTCGTATGAGCGATTAGTACACAGCTTGGTTTTCTAACCATGTAAGCAAACCTAGGTGAAAAGGTTTTGTGCCTGGATTGCATTTTTTCTTTCTTTTTTTCCCCAGTGCAACACTATCGCTCAAAAGTGTTTAACAGTGAATGAGTCAGACCATGAGCTGTCGGTGAATTAGATTGTGCTCCTGATCTTAGCGAGATTATCTGTGTGATATAGTACCTTCCCAGGCAATTAAAGCATTAGTGCTTTGGCCAAAATGTAACAATAGTCAAAGGGGTTAACAGGCTAATGAATTTTATATAGAAGGGAGTCAAGGGGATCAGTTTGACTCTCCGGGAAGGAAGACAAATTGCATTTTATTTTAAAATTGTGGGCATTTCAAATTCAATACCTGTACTACAAGAACAAGGCAGCAGATTGCAGAAATATTTCTGCATCCAAGGAAGCATCCTTAATAGCGAAAGTTTTATTCAATGAGTTTCTTGTGCAATGGGTTGCCTTGGGCTGCACACTCCCTGACACCCGTTTAGGAGGAGGATGTGCAGCACTACTCATTCCTTCCATTCCCACACTATGTCTTACTTTACTTGACTTCCCTTTTTAGCCGTTATCTGGTACAGCTGGTGTAGTACAGCTGCTAAAGATGCTTTTCCGCAGCCACATTACCCCATTTTCCAGCACTACTTTTTCACAATTTGTGTCCCTCAAGAGACATTATAAATCCTATTAACTTTGAACTCTGGCCCAGCCTTGGTAAGAACGCAAGCCTACCCTCACATTCAGACGGCACGACTTTTCCAAAGCATTTCAGTTTGCAATCGCACTTCCCGTGGCAGACCCAGATCCGCTCAAAACGGTGATGTTGGGGAGCCAGGCCTGCGTCAAGCGATGCTACACGGTGATGTTTTCAGGGAAGGGGATCTCAGGCTTCCACCATGGCAAATCCATGCCTGATTTCAACCTGAGACTTAACTTCTCCCTGAAATTCTCTATTATCTATTACTATTCTGCAGATAGTCCCCTTGTTATTATTCTAATTATATTGTGTTTTTTTCATGCTCTTTTGCAACATGGCGTTTTTCTTTTCCAACCCCTATGTGTGCTATTATGGTAAACTCTGAGGATTTTTTTTTTTGACCATTCATGACTTGATTCTGTGCCTGCCTACTTTGTGGAATTTTTAGAACATTTAATTTCTTGTTTCCTTCTCCATGCCATTTTCCAGAAAACATTCTAGAACACTTCCAGAAAAAAAATGAGCTGTTATAACTCCTTTCTGACCGATTACTGCTCTCGGGTGATAAAGGTACAGTTAAAGCAGGGTCTGTATCACTTAATTTTACTTCTACCAGGTTCTCACCCAAAGGTTTGTTATGGTCCTAAGTGTAAAGGCTAAAGTTATACATTTTTCTTTCAGCTCCTTTAATGCATTATTATCAGGCGTCTTGTCTGAAGTTACAAAGACCCTTCCCTGATGTCATGGTGCTATGTGCACTCTTCATCTTTTTATAAAAATGCAAGGTAACGTTCCATATTAAGGCATGTTTTATGGCTGGGTTCACCTGCCAGAACTTGAGGACCCAAAAAGTGGCACAATCCGGTTGAGAAATTTTGAAATGAAGAGTCTGATGTCAGGATTGCTCAGGCAGTGTGGTCAGAGCACACTGGTGCTGGAGAGCCCAAGGGGAGATAATAGTCCCTTGAAGGACTAGTATAAGTGAACTCAGCTTAAATTTACCAGTGGCCAGACCTACCTGAATTATTTAGGATACATAAAAGTACTCCATAAAGTTAGATAGTACTTCAAGTCTTCAAATAGCCATGTGAGAGGACCAGAGAACAACTCAGTTGTCATCTTTTGCCATCATGTCTACTCTCTGTTGGTTCAGATCCAACGTGCCACCATACAGAGAGGTGTGCTATTACTCTTATTTGGGAAAGGTAGCAGCTTTTAGATAGTAGGAAGGTGTACGGAAAGAGGAAGACAGCACAGCTCTGGGTGTGGTGACTCTCAGCATCCCCTTCTCCTGTTCTTGAAGGTTCTCCTTTCCCTCCCTTCCTGGTCTCCTCTTCCCACTTCCCTGCCCCCTCATCTCTTCCATTTTTGCACCTCTGAAATTGTGTAATTGGGCCATTATAGGCTGCTTCTCCTCCTGTTATTACTTTCCGTGAGTGGAAGATTCACTCACAAGCCTGATGAAACGTTTTTCCCCTCAAACCCAGAGTGCCAATTCTCACTTTGTCAAGAGCTCCCGATAACCTTCATGAGAAGTTCCTCTCCCTCTGCCTCCCGCAAACACTCCAGGTTACAGAGATCTTGTCACAGTCACTAAATAGCTCCTTCTCTCTTTTTCTTCCTCCTCTTTTCTGCCCAGTGTTTTTGCTTGGATTTCTCAGTTTCTCTTTTCTTTCACCATTCTCTCCTGCTCAATTTTCTGCGTTTCTCTTAGGCTAACCCACATATGAACTCTCAAGTTGGCTTGCTTCTTGCTTCTGACCTTTCTTTCCCCTACGAAGAGATTCTTTTAACCACAGATGAAATTTAAGTTACAAAAATATGTTTTTTTTCTGTGCCTAAAAAATAAGTAGAAGAGAAGAAAACTGAAACACGGATCTTTTTCCATTTGCAAGTTTTCGGTTCCACACAGTGTCAATCGGCAGTCGGTGTAAAGCCAACAGAGAGTTACTGGAACCTCAGTGATTGATCTGGCTATCAGTTATAAATATAAACAACTGTTTTGCAAACTGAAGGGAGGCACGCTGAGTCCCAGATGACATTTCCACCAAGGATCCAATGACTCCTCCAGCTCCTCATAAACATTAATAATCTGAGCACCTGTGTCCCATGGCAGGTAAAAGCCTTCCCCCCCCAAATTTTAGCCTTTTTAGTGCTTGTGCAGTTGGGGACAAGTCACAGTTTTGACATAATCCTGTCTAGTAAGTGCTATGTGCAAGTCTTGGTTTCAAAGCACTATGCTGGACCTACCGTGTACAGCAAAGTTCTTGAAAAAGGTTCTCACTGAGCAGATTACTGCAGATTTGTATCCAATAATTTATTGTGTAAGCATTAAACCATTCATATCACAAACACCTGTGCAAGCCAGTTGGCCTAGTCAATTCTTGTTTAACATTTAATTATGAATATAATTAGCATGAGTTAAGAGACAGGCCAGGCATCCGCAATAAAATTTCCACTATGCTAAAAAAATTATAACTATAATAACAAAAAAGACTGAGCTGGGGGAGAATATGTCCCTCCTGCCCAAACTTTTGCATGACAGCAAAATCTAAGTACAAATTCTTTTAAAACTTTTTCATTTCCTTTGATGATAATTATAAAGCCTCTACCATATTTGTAAGACCAAATTATACAGTTTTTCTGTTCCTTTAATATTAAGGCAGTTTTTATCACTGGTGCAACCCTTTCAGTGAGGTTCGTCAGATTCTCCTCTTTTCCTTGAAAAGTAGATTAACTGATTCGAAGGTAAATTAACTTATTTGATAGTGCCACTGGAACGCGGAGTTAGATAAAGATCACAGGGGGGGAAAAATAGTTTAAATATTATTTCAGTGCACATCTAAGAGTTTTATGAAGTGCCCTTCATAGCCCAACAGAATTTTGTGATATCAGAAGAAAAGGATTAGTAAATATTACACCACATCTCGTTTTAAAGGCAGATGCTAATGTTTGTTAAAAAAAAAAAGGCAAAGTTATTCTAGAGTCAGGCTCTCTGTGGTCAGGTGTTACCTGGGCTTCCTCCACAAAGCAAAGCCCTGCAGAGGAGCTAAACCTTCATGTGCAGATTTTCTTTTCATTTTCCTTCTAACAACTCAGTTAAAACTTTCTAAGCAAAAAAAGAAAAAAAAAAGGAGAAAAATATGTTACCCACTAATTTTCTTTTCAATGCCCTTTATTTCTGAACACGTTGGGCTATTTTCCATCTCAAAAGCAAAAATCTATTCATAGACATGCCCTCCAATTTTTTTTTTTTTTTTTTTTTTTTTTTTTCCTAAAACAGTTGCTTCCAGGCCTGGAAAGATCTATTTAAAAATGCTGTTGAGCAAAAACTGTTCGCAACTGTGAAGGGAAGGTCATTGCAAGAGAACTAGGAGGTTACTGGGGCATATTGTTCCTTGACACCTCCTGGGAACAAAAAGCCTGGAACGAACCTCTTTAGGTACCAGTTTGCTGCTATTACAAATATGACAGCCTCCATTTACATCTTGAGTGGAGGTATGTGCTCTTACTGCCTCGAATTTGAGTGGAGACTGTGCTAGAACATGGTAGCTTCAATGGTCGGGAATGTCACAGCTTAAATAGGTTTGTAGCCAGTTTCTCCATCTCTCTTGTGAAATATAGTTTTTTACTTTAAACTGCACTTTTTCTCTCTTTTTTTTTTTTTTTTACTTATTGTTTTCACTCAGGATGATCATATATGCTTTTTTGTCTGAATTTCGTTAACACCTATAGATTAGAATCCTTCCCTTCTAGTCTCTCCGTAGCCTATATAATTTTATCATCTCTTCTAAAATGTGAGGTTTTTTCCTTTCTATTCCAATATCAGTTAATCATTATTGAATTGGAATTTCACACAACTTTCCAGGTAAGTTTTCAAAGAGCTTTCCAAAACGGATCTAATAGTTTTCAGTCTCCACTGAAAATACTTCATATCACTTCCTGAATGAGCTGTTGTGATTATTGTTAGTGTTATTGTGCTTGGGAGAATACACACGTCTACAGCTATACCTTACACATATTCATGTAATTACATGGATGGTTACCCTTGAGATTACACTACCCACAAAATCATTCCTTTTTTTAAGAAATCTTTTAAAGGGTTGCCCCTCAACTTTTGAATATTTCTTTTTTCTACACATTTTTGTGTTCTGTTCCTGTTTAGTTTATGGATTTCTACTGCCTTCTGATACTTCAATTTGGCCACAAAGGTATTAATAATGATGTCTTATTTGACTTATATTATGGTGACCTTGGATTTGTTTATAAATCACCATGTTCACATGAAATTGAGGCTTTCTGATGCCATGCCAAGCCCCAAAACTTCGTTGGACAAGTAAATGGAAGATAGGAAAACGATTTCAATAGGAGGCTCGCCAACTGTGAATCTGAAGGCAGTTTGATTAGGACTCGAAGCCCACAGATTGAGATTATGACAGAAATTTGCATAATGCCAGAGACTGATAAGATTTGGTTTCTCAGGAACCTATTACGTGATGATGTTAAGAGACTGTCATGGATTTCTTACAGTGCAATATGCTGACTTGTCTTTCCAAGACGAGTTGGCCTTGAGCCTTGTTCTTTGTAAGCCTCGAGTGAGGTTTCTTTAGATGTCTTTTGAAAATCTCTTTAGACATCTTTTGTAACTTTCCACCAAGATGATACAAGGATGTTATGACTGTCAGAATAAATGAATGTATTTGCTTCCTTTCTGTTTCCCAGCTACTATTTTCATAACACTGCATAGTAGTTCAGAGCAGGTCCTTGCTACGCTATGTTTTCAACCAATGTAGCTCTGTTCTTCGATCATGATTATGTATTGATGACTAGATTTATTTATTGCCTCCTGACACAGTTTTTTGCCTGATTTTGGTGCAGACAGCTTCCGTGCAAACTCCTCAAAAGTTGCATTATTCGGTGCAAAATATGCCATGGCCTGTTGAAGACCGAAGCGTGATCATTGCCCAGATGAACGTGAGTTTCCGCAACATGTTGTCTTGAGGCACACGGGCAGCGAGTTCTTGGGGGACCTTTCTGAAACAGGGCTAGAGCCCAAGCTCAGAGAAAACCTTTTTACTGATGCCAGCCATCCTGGAGATGAAGACAACTGACCAGCACGGAGAGGAATGACAACTACTGATAGCACTGCTAGCTTTTGTGGGTTTAAAAAAAAGTCTATCGTTCTCATGAAAGAAGAGTTTATTGCTTTGCTATGTCATTATCATAGATTTTGTCAGGCAAGACCAGTAAAGACCAGTATCTCATAACAGCAAAACTGTAATAATTTTTTAATCTAACATCTTTTAATAATGAAAAAAGTTATAAAACTCTATCATGTGTAAGATGCTAAATAACCATCTTCAGTTTCCATATAGTAGGGTAACACATAACATGATAGGATTGATAGGAACGACATTGTGAATTCTGCTTAGCATGCACCAGGAGACCCTAATTGATATATCGAAAGGATATGTGTGAAATCAGTTGAAAAAAGTGTTAATGGTCTATCAGAGCAATCAAAAAAAAAAAAAAAAAAAAAAANAAAAAAAAAAAAGAAAAAGAAATCCAGATCTTGAAAAAAGAAAAATTATATGAGTATCTAATGTGGACCTTAGATAGTGTCTAGGCACTTAAATTCACCATTATAATTCCGAAAAACCTTATTCAGCTGCCATCTATCCCTGGAGGTGCATAAGCTAATTAGATGCTGTGATTGTGGCCTTCGAAGAACTTTAGGTGCCTATGGCTCTACCTCTCCCTGTGCAGAGAAATGCTTCCTTTTCTGCCAGGGCTGAAAAGCTTGAGTTCCAGAGATGGGGGACTACTTTGCCTAAGTGTCTGGGGAGGCTTGATCCTGTGGGGGATTGCCAGGACCTGAACCACGTATGCTAACTAGATCTGGTGCCCTACAAACGCTGTCCCTTCTCCAGGGACTTGGTGCCTGATGTGGTCCCATGTTTTCAGTTCTTCATACTGAGGCCTGATGAGATATCTCATGTTAGGTTGTGTGTTTCACTTGAATATTCCACGCTACATTTTTTTTTAATCTCATTCCTGTATTCATCTGCCTTAAGTGGGAAACCCGCAGAAGTAACAGATACCTTCATTCAGAAAACTGCCTGTGGAAGAATCATAATGCTGGCAAAAGGATTTCTATTTAGAGTACATACATACATATGCGTCTGTCTCTCTGTGTGTGCATTTTAAACAATAAATCACCTATTTATCTACAGTACTTATGTGACACCTATTAAATTCATATTAGAGATAAGGAACTGAAATGAAGGCATAATCACTAGATCTCATTGAAAAAGTCTTTCCAATGTAGTAATCTTTCCAACCTGTTTCAGAGAAAATCAAAGACCTGCAGTCAAGCCTTCCAAACCAGAGACAGATGTTGCAGCTTTGGGAACTGGGTGGAATTTTCCTTTGTGGAATATCAGTGGTTGGTTTTTTTTTGTAACTGCAGTTGGACAGATGCGCTGTCTATACGGATGCACAGTCTCTACAGCTTTCTCCAGCTGAAAAGATCTGGAAGGACTGGTCAGTATTTGAATATTTCCTATGCTGTGGATATCAGCCATCGTTGCACAGAAGACTGTACTAGACAAATTTCTTTTTTCCTATGCTTTCTGCCTGAGACCTTTCAAGAAAACTAGTTCAATTAAAATAAAGATTTATAATCAACTAACACATTTACCTGCTAATATTTCTTAACATCTTTTTGTTTCAGTGGCTGAAGTCCTGGCATAACTTTGTATGGCCATGCAGGTTGAATTCTGTAAATAAGGTGATTAAGTGTTTCAGTTATTGGCACTTCTACCACCTTACTCACACGAAGCACAATTTTACTTGCAGACAATCTGTTGAACCACGTCTGTTGATCTTCCAGAAAATCAATAGAACTATTTGCGGTGCTAAGTAATTTAAGTGTGGCTGAACCTGACTTCATAGCAGCATTTGGGCACACTTTAGAAGTGCATATTTCATCCAAAACACCACAAAATGACTGGCCAGTAATATATTAGACAAAGTCCTTGAAAAAAACTGCTTTCCAAATCCTAAGAAACAAAATTAGTATTAGGTTAGAGGTCTTGTGGCCTGCCGCTTATAATTTATAAATTCTCCGATATAAGCTATATGGACAGTAATTATCCAGCTTCAGCCTGGCAAGCAGAATTCTGAGATTCTATAATGACCTGAATTATCTTCTAATGTTCTGGTCATATCTAAATTGTTATAATATTACGGCTATATCTAAAGTTATTTATAGGGGAAATTGAAGGTGGAGAGCAAACACTTTGCCTAATACACAGGACTGTAAAATTTTGTTCCCATGCACATAATAGAGATGTTAATTAAAATGGCATCATCCAGGAAAAGTTATACTAAGCTTGCTATGGATTTTTTTTCACATAATCCTCAAAATAGCATCAGCATAAGGAGTCCGTGGAACCTTTTGGGTACTCATTCCTCCTGAAACTTCAAGCTAAATGACTAAATCCCCAAGGAATATTATTGGTAACTTGTTACTACTTACTACAGGTTGGTTTTTAGACCACTTCGTATTACTTGCCAAATGTATGGCTCTGACTAAGGGGTGCTCAGTGCCGGACCAAGGATATAATCATCATGGCAGTGTGGGAATGTGTCCTAATTACCTTTTACCTAGCCATCGTCAGGTTGGTTTATTCATGACGTTATTAAGCGCTCCTTCTAACTGCACTGCACATCCCTGCCCCGCATGACAATAATTCCCATTTTTGAAGAACAGGCAGAAAAGGCCTGTTTTTCACAACACCCTGAAGAAGAAGGGCAATGTTCTAGCAGCTCAGTACTGACCAGGCAGAGTAATTAGCACAAAGTAGCCAAAGAATCAGCTGCAGTGGAAATGATATTGAAGTAAAGAGATTTTTTACTTTGCCTCAGGATTATTAACATACAGAAGAGCTCCAAAACCACTGAAATACCTAATTGTTGTTTATAGATGTTTTTTAAGTAGAGTTGGTAAGAACACGGATTTGTAGATACTATGGCAGTAAAGGCCAAATAAAGAGAAGATTGATTGGAAATCGTAGATTACTTTAGACTGTTGGATTAGGTAGAAATCACCCTGATGTGCAGTAAAGCAAGCAACAAGAATTAGGGTTTTGAAATAGTGCAAAGCATGTCTTAGAGTGCTAGCATTTTCTTCCTAGGAATAAACTGTCTTAAAATCCCTCTATAAATGACTGTTCATTAGCCTATCAATGTGTATAATGGCTCTCAAAATCATAATAAGAATTAATAATAGTTCAAATAGCAGAAAGGGACATTAATTTCTCACTCATGAATATTAATGCTTTAGCAGACAGTCTCTTCCCGACATGCTTTCAAACTCTTAATTCGCAAGCCTATTACCGGTTACCTGTTATTTTTACTATCAAAAACCTCCCCACTGGGCCACCAAAATATTTCAAATCACCCTGACTTGGACACTAGCAGAGAGGATGAGAGCAGAAGACAGCATGAAAGATGAGATCGTGATGTTCTGATAATGTTCTTCAGAATATAATGACGTTTGCTCAGCCAAAGCATACACCAAAGGGCA
>VXBL01009093.1:1105064-1125064 GCA_013400195.1 Aramus guarauna | reverse complement strand
ATGCCCTGCCTGGTATGTAGACCACTCTCTGGAAGCAAAATGCAGTTATCTGAGAGCACTGCTCGTTCATTTTTCTTTTAAGATAATTTATACAAGCATTTTCCCAGCTATATTCTGTCTTTTGCCCATGCTGCCATTAAATCCCAGAGCATCACGTTCAGAAGTCCTACTTAGGATATTATGTCTTCCTGTAAGTGATCTCATGGATGACCCCAGTCATGTGGAAAGCAATTTCCTGCAAACACAGCTAGCAGCGCCTGGTTTGCTGTGAGGGTTATGCCTCAAAAAACTTTCTAAAGACTGGTGAGTCGTGCTTGATCGGGTCTCAGACTGAGATCCCTTTGCTAACATCGCTGCCTTTTTCATCCTTTCCTTGCTGCCGGCTGCACACGGTGGCATTGGGATGGCAATGCCCTGCACGGCGGGCACTCGGGCACGACAGCCGCCACCTCTGTCCTCCCCTAAAAAACCTTTGGCACTCGGGGTCTGACCAACCCTCGGCTCCAGCGTGTGAAACCTCAGAGCAACAGAGTCTCCATCCCAGAGCCCAGCGCGTATGCCAAGGGAGATCTTCCCTGGAGAAAGCCCTGCACAGCGCCGTTAACCGATGCATACAGTTTCCCTCACATCAAAATCTTTGCAGAAGAGGTGGCTGTGCACAATGCATTCCCAGTTGACTGAAATCTTGGGAAACTTGCTGGATTCACTCTTCCCGATAGGTAGTTTGCTAGTGAGAGCTCTTAAACAGAGTCCTGTGGTTGAAAGAGGAAAAGAAAATTCTTCTTGCACATACTAGAAAAAGACAAATTGTCCAGAGTAATTCCTCTTCTTGCTCAAACTTGAAGGCACCTCTTTTTTTTTTAATTTTTGTCTTTTTTTATGGTTATATTCTTCAGAAATAATTTGCTGGTCATTCATGGTCTTTGATAGGAAAAAACCCCCAAAAAACAGACTCAAGCAGAAGTTCTTCACTCGCGTAAGTTCTCAGCACACTCTTTCACCACTAACTCCCTTTCTGAGGGCTTCTCTCATGGCTGACAGCACAAATATTAATTTTTACACTGAAAGGTATGCGTGTTTGAGAGCTGTACTTCCATTTCACAAGCCACAGCTTCTCTGATCACTAGTGCAGAGACACAGCATCCTTCTTACCACCCCAGAAACGATGTGAGCTCAAAATTAGCACAAAGCATTGCTATATTGGGACAAACAGCTTCTTTCAAAGTGATCACAATCAATTTAGAGCAGTAACAGAGCACAAAGATGTCAGAGTCAACACGGCAATGGGATGCTGTGAGGTGGTGAAGGCTCTTGCTCATCATATGACAAGGAGCTCACCCCTTGGCGATGCGGCACATGATGCTTAGCTTCCTCCCCCTCAGTAAATCCTGTCCTGACATTGCATTTCATATACACACTCCAAAATGCGTACAATCCCTTGAACTTTGATTAAATAATACCGCAGAAGTTTCAACTAATGCAAAGCATTACTTTCCTCATTCAAACAGATTTTTGTGAATTCTCTTTCAGCTAAATAATCCTACTTCCCCTCTCCCTTGCAAGGTTTGGGAGGTCCACTGTCCTGCCTGCACTTGGTGCATGGTACTTCACTTCCAAGAGTGTTTAAACAAAACAAAGAAAAATTCAGCTAAGTCAATCATTAATTTTTGCATACAATGTATAAGCAGCTTCTGCTGAATCCATCCAGTGCTACTGTAGATGAATTATCAAGGCCATAGTCCGCAAAATAAAGCTTGCGTGCATTACTCCTTCTCTGCTAGAGGAACACGGCATGCCCTTTTAACAGAAATTTAAGCCATGAAGTTTTAATGCGTAAGCATTTGTTTATTATTGGAGCGCCCATTTCCACGGAACCCAGGCACAAATTACTGACCAACTTAAGCTAAAAAGCAGAACATCTCTATGTGCATCCAGAGTGCTGTTTATTCCAGTTCTCTGAAATGACAGTTCACTGACCTGGGGGCATTCTGGAACAACCAAGTACTGCTAACTTAAATCTCAATCTGTGCCAGAAAAATAAAAGCTTTCTGTACTTGGGCACACTGGGTCATATTCATCCTCGCATAATTCCACAGAAGTCCACAGAGTAAGAGAGGGATGAACTATCTCATTGTTTCTGTGAAAAAGATCCAGTACATTCGAGAAGTTCAGAAATGGTACATCATGAAAGCATGCAGAGTAGTTCAAAGGTTTAGAAAAGTGGTCAGCTAGCGACGCCATCGCGTCGGAGAAATTTCTGTGCTATCGGTTGCTGTTTGAAACTGCAAGAATAAAAATATACAGTGATACCAAAAGGAGAATAGTTTTGGTGGCCAGAACCAGGTATCGTCACTAAGATACTCTTATGCATCATTTACTGCCAAACCCTGCCTACAGGGTTAGATGGCAGTGATATTAGCTATGACTTACTCTTTTCTATCATTGTGATTTGAAGCAATAATTACTTTAATAGGATTATGATTAAAACTACTTTAAAAATTCATTATATTTAGTTGAATCAACTATTCCGTATGGGAAAAGGAGTGATTTTAAATATAGAATATTTCCCCTCAGAATGCAACTGGAAGCTCCCTAAGAATAAGTAAACCACCAGTCCACAAATGAACATACTTCCATGAGACTCCCTTCGAAGTGGCTTGTCAACTAAGAGTAGAAGCAGGTAGGCACAGCCTGAGCAAGGCATGGCCAAATTATTCCTTCCTTTGGGGCCAAAGGAGTACTCAGATACCCCCAAGGGTTTAAAGAAAGGGACAAGGAAAGAGCATGGAGGAATTCCCACCCAGCTCATACCCTCCCACGGTGTGGAGGTTTCTCAGCTTCAGAGCACCAGGGTTGCCCAAGCACAAGGATGGGGCTGGACAGACTTTCCGCAACTCATAGAAATTAAATTGCTATGCTGAGGGAAAATTACATTTGTCTTACAGTGGTAAGATTCTGCCCTTTATCTAATTCTCTCTACTTACTTATTGAGCAGTAACTTCAGCTTCTTCCTAGTAGTTAAAGCACACTTTATTTTGTTTGTCTTTCTGTTTATTCTTCCCTCTTCATTCTGAACCAGACTAATGACTTTCTCATTTCTCTGTGCCAGCTAATGGATTTTATTCCATTTTCTAGGTGGATGCTAGTATTTCTGTTTCATATACCCCAGACTGCAGAACACAAACATCAAATACTTGTCTAGATCAGGAACTTACTTTTCATGATACATTTTACTATTAAAAGTCCATTCTGAATTCTGCTTTTGACTTGATCTTCCTCTCTTAGTCGTATGTTGTGTATATGTATATTAGTCAAGGTAAATATCCTCCTTCCGACTTCAAATCTGTTATTAACATTTTTTATTGTGTAATTGCTCTACAGTAAGCTTCTCTGCAATCTAATTTTAAAGGTTTCTTTCTTTCTTTTTTTTTTTTTTTTTTTCATTTACAGTCAGGTCTTTTATCAGAATTGTGTGTATCAGTGTCCAGAAATCTACATTTTAAATAAATTGAAGGCTCTCAAGATCTAATACAGAAAGGAATTGGACAATGACTCTCTGTCCCATTTTCATACTTCAAAAATATGTTCATATTCCTATCTTTTTAATTGTACTACTAACTCAGAGTGCTTTAGGATTCTGTCGTATAGCTCTTCTGTTCTTCCCCTTCTTGCTGTTTCTAACACTGCTTCTATTTCCATTCTTGTCAAAAGCCTTTTCATAGTCCAAAAATCTGTACACAATGTTTTGTAATATTTGGCAGACTTATCTGAAACCTAATTCACTGCCTTTTTGTGATTCATGGGTCATAAATTATTTCACATGTAATGTACCCCAAAGGGTAAAAAATTCCTTGTATTAAATTTCAACCAGACAGTTTAAAGAAAAAAAAAAAAAAAGGGAAAAAAAAAAGTATTTTTGAGACACTCTGAAAAGATCTGACCTCAATATATGGTCTAGTGTGTTGTCTCCCACAAATGGTATCACAGTATCATTTAGTAAATATGAGATTTCAACATGCTGCAAGCGAAAACGCTCCTGCCGTAACGTGGGCTCGCTATGGACAAGTTTAAAGGAAAGGAGCAACACAAACTGTGTAGCACTGGATCAGCCTACTGATGCATTAAATCAGTCCTGACTCCAGCGGTTGTTAAACTGAAAGGGTCTGCACAAAAAACAATTCAAAAAATAAGAATACCACCAAATCCTTACTTATTGCGCATAGCCAAATATGTTATTGGGACTGACCCCAGTAACAATAAGCTTGTGCCTCAGTGAGTGAGTTGCAATAATCAAAGGAAATAATTAACAAAACAATAAAGATCATTATGACTTCCTTTATGTAAATGATTTCCAAATGTAAATAGATCAAAGCTTGAGCTAAAATTAAGCAATTCCCCTAGTCCACTTGCAATACTGAAAAGGAACATACATATATGATTTAAGTTGTAAGGATTAATGATGAAGCATTAGTTTATTGTTTTATTAGAAAAATAGAAATTCGAATGATTCTCAAAATGTTTACCTACATTCCTTACATCTGTAATCACTTTTAATTTAATGGCACTATTTACAAGAATAAAGATTACTTGTACACGTAAATCTCTGTTCTTACACACCAGTTTGTAGGACGTCCAAAGACCAAATTCTGGATTTTTTTTTTTTTTTCTATTAATGAAAGGGCTCTTTGAAATAAGCCAGCTGAAAGAAGTGTTCTTACAAGAAATCAGGTATACACAAGCTCTGTAAATGTCAAGGACAAAACATTTTATTTTGTATAGAATTTATCTTTTGGTTCACTAAAGTCAAAACACTTCTGTTCATCAGAACTTTTATAAAGGACTGTTTCATAATATGAATCCATTTGGATTATCTGACCAAAGATAAGACTTCAATGGACTTACTATATCATTCACCACTGTACCAGTGCCACAAAAGGGAATTACAATTAATTGGATTATGTTGGTCTCCACCCGCTGATTGTAGAAGAGAAAGTCTGAAAGTGTAACTATTTCAAACGGACCATATCTCTCATCAACCATGGGATTTGGGCTTTAATTTACCAATAAAGCTTAATTTCTTCTCTATATTCTCTTCTGGTTAGGAAGAGGTCATTCAAACACTTCATTCAAGTTATTCAAAACGAAAGGACAGTTTTGTTAAATACTTTCAAACTAACACTTTAATACTTGCACCTTGCCTTTAGGCATTACTTATTTTCTCTATTAGCAACAAAATGAGTCGTCCCAGAAAACACAAGCCTGAGTTTGGGTCACAGGAACAACTCGCGCTTCGTATCTCCTAGTTCCGTTCATGAAATTTTGGCCGAAATTGTTACCGCAAGTGACAATTTGTTATCATCTATACGATGTGTGACGCTATATAGGACAGAGAATATCATTTCATGCCATGCAGGTTCCTGCACAGACACAAGGCTGTAAGAGTTTTCAGTAGCAAAGTCCCCCGTTAGATGTAGGGTTAACTCCATGGAAATGTTACGCTGGGAAAGACAAAGGTACAAATATAAATTTGATACATGCAAATGACTGATTAGCTTGGAAATAGTTATATTCTGCAATGCAGGTAAATTCATGTGGTTTAGACAATGTGACTTATATGCTAAACAACAACGCTATACTTATTCTAGATGTCCATATATATATATATATAAATATATGTATTTGTCTCTCTATATATCTATATATATTGTATTTCTGCTGATGGCTCTGCCTAAAAGCCATTAGGATTTTTCTTCACTATCCTTACTGGAAGGTTATTTCAGTGCCTAATCCCTTCTAGTTACCAGCCTAAAATATTCAACTTTATATACTTTTAAAATAATTAATAATATCAGTAAGGCTTGCTTTGATTTTTTTTTTTTTTGTCAAACTTTTGCATTCAGTCTAAGAAAAATAAAGTCCTCAGTCAACTTACTTCAAAACCGTGTTGCTTAATTCACATTTGCATTACTTTTTGCTAATATCTGAAGCTCTAATTCCATTCCCTGGATATTAGCGGGACTAGCTATGCTGTTAAAGATAGGAATGCTTCTAAGTGCTTACTGAATCGGGGCATATGAGATGATAATTGTATGTGTTTAAAACAAAACTTTAAACAGGAGGGGATTATATAAGTTGCTAAAACAAATATATCTTCAAGTGCACTGAAGGACTTTCAAATGTTAACGGAACGTCCTTTGATAATAATAGCGCTAATAATAACATGAATTTTCAAATATTTTTATGCATTTTGAGAATCGCGTGTTACCCTGAGTAGGGAAGAGTCTCGGTAAGTGCCCTTTTTTTCATACAAATTCATCAACTTCAGAGCTAGGTCCGCTCTGAAGCCAGCCAGCTGAGAACCAGATACTAAGTACGTCCTGATCCAGGCAGGGGTTAGTCCGCGCATCTTAGCTTCTCTGGTGCAGCGCCTGCTTGCAAACATCAACGGTTTTATGACAATGAAAGTAGCTTTTGTTGGAGGAATACGATGCTTTTAAAAATATGGAAGCCCTAAGTTTGTGATCAGACCTGTGCTCACGAAACGCACGTGGTTGTGTGACCAGGGGAATGAAGAGCTGCGTACCCAGAAATATTTGAGACCTCGCCTAGGTCTTTTTAACCCAAAGGTTGACATTTCAAGGTCAGCGTGGGCTAAAAAACGTAACTCCATCCACCCTGCCACGTGCAGTTCCACGTGCGCAGCTATGCCTCCTCTCAATGAGCCTCGGAAGATGCAGAACTACCCCCGGGCACACGTAAACACCCTTGGCAACGCTTACGGTTCCTCCTTGGCAGAGAAGGGGTGTAACGAACCACGGGTGACTCAGTGGCATGATGCTTTCCGTTTCCCACGCACGCCTCAAAGTCTCACGTGGAAGGAGGAGACACGGCCTCTGGTGCAGCCCCCAAATCGTTTCTAACTTCACACCTTTTCCTCCACCTCACACACACACACACATCCACATTTTGCATTTTCACTTGCTCCGTGGTAGGACGTAATGCAGATTTGCCGCGCTAAGGGTATATTTGTGCCTACCTTGCCATTTTGCAGGGTTTAGCTCGATGTGCGTGCTGATCATAATATTTCCAGTTCCTCTTATGCCACCTAAACTTACAGGCATATATTTCAGGACAGAAAAGGTATGCTTCGAAGCAATTTTTACATGTTATAACACATGCCTTTTTTCCTGTTCTTCAAATTAGCTTTGTGAATGGACTTGTAATAACAGGAGAATTTCCACATAAAATAAGAGATTTTCATGTCTTTGGTTCCTTGAGATACATTCAGGTCCCTCCCACAAGAAATACATTAAAATATTGATTACAATAGGGTAACATTTCAAATAAATGGAGATTTATACTGCCTTTTGGATAGAGAATCTTATAAAAAGTTTCAAGGCAGCGCACAACAAAGCAGTTGACAAGAAAGATAACATCTGCTTTCCTGGCTATTCAAGCTGAAGTTTTTTATTCTAAATGCAAGCAATGTTTCCAAAGTTAACATAATTAACTCACGACAATCCTGAAACATCATAATATAAGATACAGATGGAAATTCAGAGCTTTAAAAATGTCATATTACTGCAAGAGGATTATCATTTTTTAACGGCACAAATCTGAATACTAATTAAAACAGGTGTTTTTATTTCAAACACTTTTGCGCACTGTGACATTACTGGGAGGGTTATTTATGTATTAGTCTGCTAGGAAGGATGTCTGGCTCGAAAAATGTGATGTGCGATAACAACAAACTTACGAGATAAAAGAATGACACTCTGCACTGCTTCCTGAAACAATAAAAGACCAGTAGTTCAATTAGTTAGTAATTTCCGTGTGACTATTTGACAGATTCTACTAATTGTTAAGCTCCTACTAACTATTGCTTTACATAATTAATTATATTCAAACGCAAACAACAAAGACATGTGGGCCAGTTGCCCTTTTGACAATGTTTTTCGCAAACTGATTTGCTTACCAAAAATATTTTTAGAACTAAAAGATACTAATCTTAAGTGGAAATACACATCAAAACGTTAAAGCAGCTTTGCATTTTACCATGGTTATGAGAAAAAAATTTGGATTGTTTAACATATCATTTATGCTGCATGCATAATAGCTGAAGTCTTCTAGCAGAGATCTTTCATATTAATTTAGCATTGCATAAAATTCATAGTAACAGGTCCAAGGGTCAAGCATCATTCATCATTAGTTGAAGTGACATTTTCAACCCTTCATATAGCAGCTGCTTGAAAGGGGAAAAAAGGTATTCTTTGGAAGAATGGGGGGTAGCACACAATCCTCGCTCTATCTGCAGAAGGGAAAACAAGGTGCCACTATGTCAGCATGGTAATGCGCTTAAATTTGGTGATGTCATTCTCCCCTAACCCCCAGGAGTCACAAGGCACAAGGCAGCTGCATTCCTGAACTTAGTAGTTCGGGTGGAGATAAGTAATAACTAGATGTAAATGAATTACATTGCTGTGGTTGTGAACATAGCTCTGTGCATCTAAATTATGATTTATATCAGGATCCTATCTTGTTTTTGAGAGTTTTCTACTTGTTAACAAGGCAGCCCTTGTTCTCATGGCATCCTCCAGGCATAATAGTTTCTGGGAAGCCAAATAAGATCACTTTTGAAACTGCAAGACAGCATTCCAAGACTTTGCAGCAGAACACATTGGCCAAATTAGGACTTCTGAAGACTGTTAACTAACAAATAAAATCTTTTTTTTATTTTTTTTTTTTTCTTTGTGGCATGTCTTGCCTAGTATAAAACATTAAGATCAGAATGGGAAATGTGAGCAATTAAAATGAAAATGTAATCATCTGCAAGAAAAGATAAATTTGTATTAAATGGCTAATACTTCACAGTCCTTTTGATATTACAAGTACTTTTTAAGAAAATATATATTTTATGTCATAGTAATTTTTATTATGTGAAACATGTGATCTCTTTGGAATTATGCACATTTTTAAATCGCAGTCATTAAAACAGCATGCAACACAAAGTAGTTAGATTTTGGAGCTTTGCTAATATTTGGTGATTTTCCTCAACTTTGCTATTGTACCTGAAATGTATTTAATTTATTCACGTCACTAATTATCCACTAGTATTTAAAGCGCTGTGATGATTGCTAACCTAGACTACTATTTCTTCCTTAAAAAGTTTCATGATTTTTAACGAGGAAAACCAACGCTTTTTAAAGAGTCACTTAGAAGCGCATGAAAAACGTTCAAGGACATTGCTTCTTACACACTGCCATTCTATGAGCCGCTATAAATTAAGCTCCCAGTCACAACACTTCTACCAGTGGGAAGTCGGTTTGCCATACTCTACGCGTGCGTTACGGAGGAGCGGGCGCTCTGGTCTGTCCTTGCATTGAGTCAAAATAGGGTGCGGCAGGTATTTCACGGCGAGAGCTCACTATAGCCAACGGCAGCACTGGGTCCTCACCTTGCACGGCAGCTGTGAGCTTCAGACCAATCCCCCAAACGGTTCACAGACCGTGTCGGTCTATCTTATCTAGAATATTAGACAGCCGTTCATCAGGGAGCAAGCTATCCCCAAATCAGACAAAAAGCGTTTCTACAAAGGACCGGTGCTACTGGTCCATTATCCTTATGGTCTCTCACCTTCCCAACGATTTTAATAGCTGTGCAGACATTAAACACGTATGTAAAGATGTTGTAGATACCAGCAAGGCAGGATGGCTGTAAAAGGAATAGAACAGCAGAGGCAAGATGACTGGCAGATAGGGTTGCCACATCCCCCTTAAAGAGACTGCTCCTTTTCCACACCTTATGTCTCTTGTACCATAAAAATATGCATAGATGTATGTGGGAGCATCATAGCAGATTTCTTGGGATGCGTGCCATGCATCTGAGCTTCGAAGCTGGCTCAACGTTGTCACCATTAAGTCGCAGTGTACACAGCAACACTTCAATCTAATTTCAATTAGGGAAAAGTTACACTGAAACTTCTTGGAGAGTACACATGACCCTACACATAAATACCATTTAAATTCAGTATCATCAGTGTCTTTGCAGTGAACATTGATACCACCACCGAGAGGAAGGAATTTTAAATGAGGCAACGCTTGATGACATTACCTCCATCTACAAACTCTGCCTGTGTTAACTAGTACGTCAACGATTAGTAAAACAGTGGGATTCATCTGTGAAGAACTGGGGTGAAAAGAAGTAATTCCATGAAATTTTCATTGCAGGCAGGTTTTATGTGACATAAGGTAGAATATTGCATCATTATGCAACAAAATACTGCCTAGTAAATGAATAAAAGCCTTAATCTACTGAGAAGCTACAGAAACGGGGAGGGTTAAGCAGTTGCAACGGAGATAACAGGAGAACTAACTAAAACTACGTCTCACATCAAGGACACGTCATCTCCTCAGGCGGGCTGGTTTCCGTGCCTAACTACCCCTCTGTCCTGAACTCCGACAAATTTGTGTGTAAAGGGAATTCCAGTGTCATTCAGTGGGACCGGTGAGATCATACCCCTTTTCGTGTGGATATGTGGGGTACAGCAGGCACTTCACTTAGAGTTGTTACATTTCCTTTTGTTTGCTGAGTCTTTTATTGAGAAACAATGGAACAAAAAGTGCAGCGAGTCAGAGCTTTATTCTTGACAACCACTTTTTTTTCATTCAAAACTTAGAAGATGCCCCTAACACGCAGATTACTTAAGGGAGAATTAAATGTGCTCTTTAAGCACAGAACGAAACAACCTCCTCAAAACCCAACACCCCCCAAACCTGCCAGAAGACCAGGAAGAAAAGTCACCCTAAAAGTGTTAAGCCTCCTTGCACACCATCACTCACTGGTGACCGGGGAGTTTTTACAGTCTTTCAAATCTTTCTTTCAATCACAAGATGCCTTAAAGGGACAGGAGGTCTTAAAATGTGCTCTCTATCTCCCCAGTTGAGAAAGATACGTCGAAGGGGGAGGGAGGGGGGAGTCAAGCCACAACACAAAAAGCATTAATGCAAAGAACAGTGGGGTCTCTCCCTAATTTGACTTTCTCTACAGGTGGTCTGCAGCTGCATCCAAACAGGTTACACTACCGCCTTCCCATGGGCATTACAACAAAGTAGGATCTGTATTCACAAGAATACATTTACTAGCATGGGCTGATTCAGGTCTAAAAATAAGAAAAAAGCATTTTTGAGAATAGCCTGAGGTAACTCTGTGCGCCAGCAGAAGACAGTAGCACTCTTGTTTCACTGGCTGTGCGCGATGATAAAGGATATCAGAAACCTACTTCATATGACTCATTGAGGTCCACAGCCAGCTTCCAATTGATTCATTTTATTTGTATTAGTTTGTTCTCCATCGACTACACAACAGGCTAGACCAAATCAATAAGCAATATTCTGTTTTCTATTGACTCGGGGGGTAATTCGCACCGGGCCCTGCAACTGCTCTATCTGATTTTATGGTTCCAGATATCATCATGGAAACGACGGGGCTCAGAGACCGCTCCGCGCAGGAAGAAATGGGAAAAGATTGCAAAGGCAAGGGGAGATATTGGCTTTTAAGCTGTGACACCTGCAGGAGGAGGTATGAGCAGTCTGTGCTGCAGCTGGACAGCTGCAAATGCTGCGTGCCATGCTTACGGTGCTCTTCCAAGGATGCAGAAGGTATTTCACGTCGCACCTAAACAGTTATAAAGTGGAAAACGCACACAGGCACACATTCGTACATGCCTTTGGTAGTATGTAAAAAGGATATGCAAATGGGAGGAGCACAAAACTCTCATGCTTTCCCCCCCAGTGCCCGCAGGAGCTCCTGCAGCCCCAGGACAAGGCTGCGAGGCGGTTACTGCACCCGAGCAGGAGCAGTAACGCATCAGCTCGGCACTGCCAAAATCCCTAATGCGGACACCACCACCAAGTGCTGTCCTTGTGGACGTGTAACACGTCCTTCGTCAAGCTTCCTTAAGTGGACAGTTGGCTCCGCTTAAATGGATTCCAGTGCAATTAAGCTAAAACATGCCACTCCAGAAGTTTTTAGCCATTTTTTCTCTGTTTTGGTCACCTAGCCCACAGTACGTTGGGTGGCGAAATCTAACTGCATGCTTCCAAATACCTTATCTTTGCCCTCTTGACTTTCTTTTTTTTTTTTTTCCTTGTCATTTTTAAGACTTCCTCTTCTTGCAAGTAGTGGCTAGGCAGAAATAAAAGAGTTTTCACCCCAAACTGTCTCACACCACTTCTTCCGCACAAGCTTGCTGACGCACTCAGCATAAGGGCAAGGCAGCTGTCCTTACCCCTGCGCAGACGAAGACCGAGACACTGACTCTATTGTAATACGCTCTGGCGCTTTTTTCATAAAACTTGTGAATCCTCGCCCTGCCCCAGGTCTTGGATTTCTTGAGCTGCTGTACTGTGCCTTACCCAAAAAAGAGAGCTGGCTTTTTAGCGTCTCTGATAGTATTGGATTTTCTACACGAGATGGAAAAAAACCACGCTGGATACTGGGGTGGATGTACGTAAGGGGTGGCAGAATACGGCCCACTGTGTTCTTCCTATCAAATACACTTGACAAACTTTAATGAAAAGTCTTCTCTACTTCCTCCTAACAGATGTTTCCAATTTTTTCTCTCTCAGCACTTTAAACCACCATCTTTAGTTTTCATGTCTAAGAGACATTATTATAGGATACATCATAATGATATACTGTACATTCATATACAGTATCCCATACAATGACTAGTTGATTTATAATTCAGATCCAATAAAGGGAAAAATTGATTTAACTGATGACTAGTGAAATACTAAATGCATTACAATGTTTGAAAAGAACATCCTTTTCTTGCAATACGAGTGACATAATAAAATTAAATATGGATATAAGATAATGCCCATTATTATTAGGCAAATGGAATCAAAGGCAGCAGGAAGAAAAGCAATCTCTATGGATCAAGGAATGCCTAAACTTCCTCTTCAGATGTATAAAGACATGAACACAAATGGAAAAATTTCACAAATAAATTCAAACAATCTTAAATTACAGTATAAAGTTAGTTTTCTATTAATTGGTCTTGGTCTATCAGGACTTTCAGTAGTGTTGGCACATTTGGGTACCATATTGGGGGTAACTGTGAATTCCAGCGGTCATCAACCTTTGTTTATTTAAGCTTTATGTTAAATATTTATTTCTTCATTGTCCATAAACCCCTGCAGCAGCACAAAGACCCAATTTATCCCCACATGCAAGAAACTCATATCCCCTCAAACGCCCTACGTCTCATCCCTTCTTCTCCCTTCCAACTTCTTCCTGTACCCCACAAACCCCCTATCGAGGTTCATCCCCGTAGCTCACCCCTTCCCAGACAGACTGTTCTCCCAGAATAGTCACGCAATTAATACCGCGGCGACGCAGCCACTAATTTCCACGTCTCATACAAGAAGCTTTGCAACTGTTCTCCTTTCCTAGAACGCTGCTGTGCAGCTGTGTGGGCAGGGACCCTGCCGGGGGGTGGTGGGAGGGAGCATCAGCAGGTGGGGAGCACAAAGCCAAGGTGCCAGGGAACCTCCTCATCGGTTAGAGGAGCTCTTCAACGTATTTTACATTTCCAGCTCTGAAATAGAGACCAGCCACCTTAGAAGTAGTTGGGGGTTTTAACTTTCTTTAAGCATCTGCTAGAAGTCAGTCACTTCAACATTTGCAAATATCTTTGGTCTTCCAGATGGGTAAATTGCTTCTAATACAAAATAACTTCTCTTCGGAAGTGGCTGTGATAACTCGCACAGGCGTAGATTGATGGTCAATTTTTTATAATCCCGGTGCATTAGTTTTTCCTTTAGGAACATGTGCATTTTGCTTCTGGAGAAGCGGTGGCAGACAGTAATCACTCCGGAGCCGGAGCCAATACAGTTTATTACATTGAAAGAATCATATAGTCAATATAACCAAAATAACACCCAAATACTGGCACTAAGCTATAGCTCATTGCATCAGTAACATTTTAACAGGCTTCAGTAGCCTCAGATATTTCACAGAAAAGTTATTATTGTCTCTAAAGATCTTTAGGGATTTTAACCTATGTTATGGAATTCAAGGAAATATTATTAATCATTTCATAAAAATGCACCAGCAGAATCTGGAGGGTCAGCTAATTTGTGTTTAAACACCTACATTTGCACGTGCAAAACTGGATAATTATGCTCCTAGCTGCCCATTCATGTGTACAGATGGGTGCACCCACACATTTTTGTGGGATAATTTTTGGAAGCCTATAGAAAATATGGTCTTTAAAGATTTTAATAAGGTTGGCAAAACATACTTTCTTTGCATAAAATTATGTAGTTCCCAAGTCTAAAATTACTTTGATTTAAAAAATGAAAATTGGCAAGGGATTAATCCATAATATGGTCTAATTACTTTTTTCTCTAAAAAATTAAATGGTCAAGATCGTAACTCAGAATAGCGGTTACTCTTCATGAACTGAAACTAAGAAATAGAACTGAATAAGGAATTTTATTAGGTGCCTAAATATGTATTTAGCTAATAGAATCCTCTTACCTTTGGCCAAATAACAGGTATAATAATTATGAAAGCATATTTAATTTTTACATCTGACGCATAAGGCTCCACAAATTATATTTTTATGAGACTGAAATGCAAACTGGCCAAAGCTGGAAAATAAAAAGTAGAACTGACTTGCTGTTAACTTGCAAAAACACATACATACATAAACACACACGCTCGAACAAATAAAGAGGGGGAGAAATACAGAGAGACAGACAGACAGAGAGGATGTTGAAAGCAGAGAATTAACACATATTTTGGGCCCTTACAGATGGTACCGTCTGCTTTTATTTAACCTTTGCATTGTTTCAAATGCTGAAAGTTTAATTCTTATTTATCAAAGTGGATTCAGCAATGTTCAAAGGGTATTTGCCAGCGTGTAACGTACAGGGCTTGCTACAGATTGCTCAATAAACAGATCAGGTTTTCAGCGAGGATTGAATTTTCCTTGTCACGTTCAGAAGGGGGAAAAAAAAAAAAATAAAGGATACTTCTTTTTGCTCTCTGATATTTTATTATTTCTTTGTTTGCAGAGGTTACTTCTATCAGTAAGTAAATATCACTGTGAATTTCTCTTTGTCCTTCATCAATCAAAACCGGTCAATTATAAGACTCGTGCAACTAGATCAAAACTCCAGGCTGTGTACTCATATTACCACTCATATTATTACTAAAAGTGCATCTATATTCCAAACTGGGATACCATAACCCCTTTGTCATTTTCCAATAAAAAAGACCATACCAAATAGGCAGAGCACACCGTAATTAGCAGCTGGCAGAGAAAGCTGTAAATCTGTATGAGTTCTGAACGATTTGCTTACATTGTTGCTTTGTTGACAAATGATGCTGTACATGTTAATGTTCCTGAAATGTCCCCATTGCACCTGACGTGCCAATAAATGCCAGCCAGCTGTATGAATTATGGAAATAAGATTTTTGTTTATGAAGGTATCCCAGACATTTATTTTACTGCATGCCTCTTGACAGATTTAATGTCTGGAGTTACATTGAGAAGATATTTGCTACCTGACATAATGGATAATGGAAACTTTAAAGGCTTTTTTTTTAATGATGAGACTAATATATTTTTTTAATTTTACCTTGTGGCTACACATTTACTCTCGATATAAAGCTTGCATATTTTAAATGAAATGATGCTAAATTGTTTCTAATGTACAATGAGTTGGATGAAACCAGTGCTGCAGCGTATGAGAGAACAGAGGAGAAGTATCTCCGCGAGCTACTAAGGCAAGAACGCTACGGGCAAGTTTACCTATTTTCTCTTAGTTTATTTTATCTCCTGTGAGCATTTACGAGGATATCATTAGTGTACAGAGGTAGCTGTTAAGACTTAGGCATTTCAAAGAATGATAAAAATCTTTTAACAGATGTATTTATAGCAGGCTCCATAAAACATTCATTTACCATGCTAAAGCAAGACACAGAGAATGTAGAAACATGTACATCTACCAACTGTATTTAACTATTTTTTGCTGGATTCAGAACCAAAAAATCTGTCACTGAACTCTGAATATTTAAAAACAAGGTGTACGTTCTTAAGCAAGACACACACAGACCAAAAAAAAAAATAAAAAAAAAAAAATTCCTTTAAGCATTAGAGACATAAAAACTCTTATTCCAACCCTGCTTTTAGCAAACATCCTTATTCTGGCCGAGGAAACCGATCTCATGCAGCCCGTCTTTGCAACATAAACCCGGAGAAGGCTTTTCTCGAGATGGGTTTGCAGGTTACTCTGGGGGTTCCTCCCAGGCACACGCTGTTTCTGCCGCAGGCGCCCCAAAGCTGTCCCAGCGCCGGGGCGGGCAGCAGGTGCTGGTTCCCGGGAATCCCGGCGCTGCGTTTTCCCTGCCCGGAGAGCGGGGAACCTGATTCCTGCTCCAAAGTGGAAAAATTTCGCCTGGCAGAAGAGCCTGTACTACGCAAGCCCTTCAATTCTTCCTCTATTAGCACATGTTAGTGTATTGTCAAGAGGAACAATAGCAACCCCACAAACTATTTATTCCATCAAGAACAATTTATTGTCTTTTGTAAGTTCGTTTCCAGCTTCTGAAGCTCAAGAGAGAAAAATCTGCTGGTTCTTTAAAACTTCAGATGTTAGGGACTATTTGTAGTCATCATATAAATGGGGGTGGTAACCAAATTAACCAAATTCATTTTGTAACCACAAATCATTCCTATTAAAATGCTCCCTTCTCACCCCACCTCAAAAGAAGAATAAGAATAATAAGAAAAAAAGGAGTCCAGATGGTTAAAATTATTTTTAAGCAAATATTTAGTGGTTACAGTTGAATTCTTCTGGCACACATTCTCCACTACAAAAATGACACCCCACATTCACTGTGTTAACCATTTTCCAATGTGCCAGCCAAATGAATGCCTCAGAGAACACACACACACACGTTATGGAGGCATTATCAGAAATGCTATAGTTAAAGCTCCTTTGCAATTTAGGAATGAAGGAGGGCTATTTTACACTGTCTGGTAGAATTCCTTCTCCAGGTATAGCGTGCAGCTCCTCAATGGGCAACTGAGTTTTCTAAAGCATTGCCTTTCTTGAAGCAGAGCTATTTTTCAGCACGTTATTGCTAATGTCACTGGGAACTCTCTTTGGGAAGCGGGGTGAAAGGGCGGAAAGGCTTGTACCTAAACGTTCACAGTAACTGCCACCTCCATATTTTGCACAGTTTAGAAACGTTTCACTAAAACACAAAAAGTGCACTCCTTTATTGCCCGTAACCTAATTTAGCCGGTAGAAGCAGCCACCCAAGAAACTCCCTTTGTTGCTCTGACAGTCGCTTTAATTCTCCCGTGTTTTTCCAGTCGCTTTAAATCTCCCGTGTTGACCCACGCTACTTGGAGTACACCGATATTATACCCCTGCATTTTCCACAGATGTAACAACCACCACCACCGCACGCACGCCCCTCTGCAGAGCCAGTTCAGCAAACTGGTCGGAGGCCGATGGGGAGAAGCAAGAGTGCTGACACCAGTATGGGGCTGGCTGCGGTGATGGACGGCCGGGGAAGGTGTTCCCCTGCTCAGCTCCTGCAAACTGGTTGCTCCAGTCTGGCATCCCAGGAGGCCTGCCAGATGGAGAAACCTTCTCCGCAGCAGAACTGCAAGCTGTGTTTCTCGGGAAACTCGAGGCTGTAACCCTTTCCCTCTGCCTCCACATACCCTGTTGCTTCCAGGTTTCCTTTGATGCCTACATATAAACAACTAAGACAAAATCTTATGTCTGAGACACACAAACTTAACTTGGTTCTAATCCTTCTTCCAGCAAATTAACCCCAGATAACTTAGCACTGTATATATAGCTTTGGGAATAGAAGTTAATTCATTCTAGGTCAGAGCTAAAACCGTGCACATGATTCGCACAAAATGGATGGGCGTATTGTGGTTGCTTACATTTTTCAAGCAGAAGAGAAGTTTGTTGTGAAGTTGCAGAGCTTGGAAATCATGACGTTTGCATGGTCAGACTTATGAGTTGGTTTGTGCAGACATTAAGGTTGTTATCTAGCAATCTTTATCTACAGTCGATGAGACATGGCTAGTAAAAAGTCTGACAGAAACACCAATTTAGAGTTAACAAAGGTTTATTTTGGTAGAAGTTAAGAACTGAATTATATATGTTTGTTAAATGAAAGGAAATACATGTCTGCCTCTATATATGTATGTGCATATGCACACCTGTTTTACATTGGTGTAACTTCTCTGATCTCAGTGTTTTACATCAGGATACCGAAAGGTAAATCTGACCCATACCATAGAGTCTCCAAAGGGCTAACTCTCATTATTTTTGTTACAAATGCCTGTATTTTGCTCAGTGGAAGATTAAAGCTAATGTATAGCAGAAGAGCAATGTAAGGAATCCGACGGTAAGTCTCCATCCTCCTTTCGGTACCTACGCAGTGGGTAGTACAGGAACTCAGGCTCCACTATCCATTTTCTCTTTCACGTGCATGGAATTCATTGAAAGTAATGGGAAGGAAATTACAGTAGTCTCACAGGTCTCTAACAAGAGATCACTGTGTGGAAAAATGCGACTTGTCAAGAGCTACTTTCTTTGTATTGTTTCATGAGAAAATACACCATAAAGAATAGCTGAAACCTAAAAGCTTTGCATTCCTTTTCCAGTATTAAATCAAACCAGATATTGGTAAAAGGTGCAATTTTACTGGAGACATACCAAAAGGTGGTAATATTCCTATTGACTGAGGCCAGTGGTTGGCATAAAACATGTGCTCCGTTTCCAGTAAATTATTCCATAAATATCTGCATTTTCCCTCTGCAGCTCACCATTTTAGTCCTCTGTTTACAACCAAGAAAATAAACACACAAATATCAAATAAACAAAGGAGAGAGATCTAATTGAAGGCTAATTTTACTCACTTTGCGGGAGCAATTACTCTCAAATATTCCTGCTCTTTCCTCGTACAGGTAGAAATTCACTACCAAGGAAGAAGAATACCTCAATCGAGCCTGAGTAATTTGTGTATGACCAAAGCAACATATATATATATATTCTGCAAACTTTCACACGTGAGTACGGCAGAAGGGAGGTTTTTGAGGAGCCAAGCAAGCTGCTCCAGACCTTGCGGTGAAAGCAAAGCAAAACCAGGTCAGAGCTGAAGACCGCCGCTATTAAACCCCCCGTTAAACGGTGATGGGGCACGGAAGGAGCACTAGCCACCAGGACCAGCTTTGGTCACGCTGTGCGTTACGATCGAGAAGAAAACCCCAGGAAGATGCCTGGCTCTGTGCAGGGCGGGTTTGCAGGCAGCCTCCAGCGCGGGCACTGCTCTGCCCTTATCTTGCTATAGAAAACATTACCTGCCTCGCTCCTTATTACTTATGTCCTGCGCCGAAGAGTGGCACGTTGATTAATTACTACTCTAAAGTGCTTATAAAGCATCGGTCCAAGGCAGGTTTACTAGGTTGGGGCCTCCTATGATTTATTGACTAAGGAAAAAAGCAAAGGCCATTTGTGAAAGAGCTCTTTTCTTCAGGGCGGGGGCAAGGGGAAGTAATTTAAATTACTCATCCTCTGCTCCCCCAAATTAAAACGTCTGACCCTAAGGAATAAAGCCAAAGACTTTCTTTTGCTGAAACTTATGCAAAAAAATAAAGTCACAGAGTTTTACTCCCCTCCTCTTTAAAGGACACGCTGCAAATGTTAAGAAACAATCTGAATCAATTGGTAAGAAAGGTCTAAAATGTTTTCTTTTGCTGATATAGCGAGCTGATCAGAGAACTTTAAAATAATTAGAGCATTTCTGCTCTAATACTTTTTGTTTTTTCAACATTGTTGTTGGAAAGGCAGAAGAAATAGGAAAGCATAAACACACACACGAGGCATATCCACAGGAAGGATTCATTTGGTTTTGGTTTGTCTCACTTGCTATTTTTCCTTTTTTTTTTTTTTTTT